>ML685865.1:157033-221934 GCA_007922175.1 Pelusios castaneus
TGCCTGGGACGTGGGAAGTCCCGAGCAGAAGGGAGCCAAGTGGTCCACGCGGGGCTGGCTCTCCCTGGAGCAAACAGGTCGACTTAGAGAGTCCAGTGAGGACTCTCTAAGTCGATTTACTAAGGGCCCCTTTAAGTCGACTTCAGAGTCCAGTGTGGACTCTCTAAGTTGACTTAATAAGGTCGACTTAAAGTCGACTTATTAAAGTCGACCTTCTTAAAGTCGACCTTAATTCCCTAGTGTAGACATAGCCTTTGTGTACAGATAGGAATCAGCTATTGTGAAGAAATGCAGACCGTAGCTTCGACTTCTGTTTCATATATTCTTAAAATTCCTGAGAGAAAAATACTCACAACACCACAGATACCACCTGATAAAACAAGAGGAAGGATACGTGCATAGGTCTGGGGAACGCCACTCAGCATATGATGATGAATGACTGCAACTAGATGATGAAAAAGTAAAAATGAACAGCATAGACCAAAACAAAGGATCAAGAGAGCATGGTCTTGAATACCAAGTAGCCAGTGGAAAAAAACCTGTAGACCCAAGATCAGTTTCCCTTCCTTCCCCCAGACCAAGAATCAGGTAGGGCATGTCTAGCTTGTTGACTGATATTTAAAAGACACTGCTGAAAGCTCTGATTTTTTTTCCTCAAAATATTTTCTTTCAAGAAATAACGTACATGGAGTTTTTTTGATAAAACTTGCATTCTGAAAAGAAGATTCACCTGCAGAAATTGTTACAGTGTTCATACTGATATGTTTTCATTCCATATGTCCTAATCTTTTTACAACACTGGAACTCAGTTGTCATTTTGTTCTGTGGGTTTTTAAAATATGCGTTATAAAAATTGTGCTAGAATCTTAAAATATCATCACTGTCATCACACTTGGTTTGATCATTTCATATGCTCTCCTGTGTACAGCATTACTTTCAACATTGGTACAGTGGGTGAAATGCTGGCAGGGAAGTCCGCAGTAAAACTCATATTGACAGCAGTGGATTCTGGATTTCACTTCAGTTCCAACACAATGCAAACAATAGTTCATCAAAAGCGTACTACCAATGGACTCGGGATAATTTTAATATAAGGCAAAATTCAGAAAGTGACTGAAAACCTACAGCTCCCTCAGGCTCCAATAGGAGCTGCAGCTGCTCCAAACCTCTTTGCAATTGACTCATAATGCATACACTGAGCTTTCATTCATATGTCAAGCAATTTATGTAGAATAAATGAATTTAACAATGAAAGAATTGTGCGATTGTTATGATCAGTCAAATATCTTGTAACAAGTTCTCCTAGATTTCATTCTCCAGAGATCTGAATTCCATTTCCATGTTTAAAGGTTTTTTGTTTTTTTTTGATTGATAGCTCAATTACATGTTACACATTGATTTTTACATGTAAAGCTTGTGTGGTTATGGCTTTCACTAAAGCTTAGTTGTGGTGATACCAATTTACGAGTAAAATGTTTTTGAAACACTCAAAGCTGAGAGCATTGCTAATTTCTGACTTTAACCCTGTGTTCTAGTTGCAGGAATCACTTGGTGATATTCTATGGCCTATGGCATATGGGTGTTCAACTCTCTTGATCATTACGATCCCTTCTGTCCCTAAATTCTGTGTATATGTTTTCAAGGCTTGGGGTTAGAATCAACCCATGTTGCACCTTGCCCAGTGGAAACCATTCACTGCCACCTGCTGTTGGCCACATTTATTATGTGGCTAGCCCTGCAAGATTCTGAAAAAGTGGAATTTGCTGGGATTTCTACTGGTAGACACCGCTTAACTGACCTCAGATATGCTGATAACATGATGCTTTTTGCTACCACCACAGATGCAATTCAACAAATGTCATTTGTAAATACAGCTGGTAAGGAATATGGCTAATCCCTGAATGGGGTGAAAATGAAATGCATGTATGTTGACACAATTAACAAAAATGAGATATAAGTGGATATCACAATTAATGGTCAAGTCATAGAGGCAGTAGCTAATTTAATTATTTGGGATTATCCATGTCCATCAGAAGAATGTGTTCTGTAGAAATCAGAAGAAGACTAGGAATGGTTCATTCAGCCATGGCCTTGCTAGGATTCCATCCAAAACCTCTTGCATTTGGTTTATCTAGAACACCTCATCCACTTCTAGGAGAACACTTCATTTAGTTCTCTCTGGGATTCAAACACAATTTGACTCCAGCCTGTCACTTAGTTTCCTTTGTTAGGCATGGAACAGTTCTATGCCCACGCTGGCCAGACCCAGGATGTTTAGGTACAGGGTGATACTATAATAGCAAATCATGTCACACACTGCCCAATTGTTCCTACTACTACTATCTATGCTCCTTGAATTTAATTGGTTTGAATATGCAGATCATGTAAGGATCAATTGCCTTGCATATCATGTTAGGAACCAATCGCTTGTGTTTTCACTTTATCTACATCTCAAGTTTATAAGTTCAGGGTGTTCCCACTTATCTCAGCTATCCTAAAAACATTATTTCCAGTGTATAGGTCACACACTTTTGTTTACAGTTTAATCTTGCACTCAGATCAAGTTATATGCAAGTTTACTCCAGTCCAGCAGGATGTATCCCTACAGGCCTTCCTTACAGAATTTTAGAAAAACTGTGTCATCTCAAAATGTATGAAGATTTGGTTGGTGAAAAGCTTAATTTTTTTCCATAGTGACTTTTGGATGTGAATCATGGGAAATTAATGCTTCTGTAAAGAAGACAATTGAAAATTTTAAGATGTGGTGCTGGTAAAGAATGTTGCATATCTCCTGCATTGAAAAGAATGTGAATGTCTATGTTAGAAATATTATTGAAGAGAAGCCAATCTTGCTGTTGGAAATCAACAGGCACAAATTTATGTGCTTTGGTCATATCATGCATAGAGATGAAAATAACCTCCAGAAAGTGATCGTGGAAGGAAGAGCAGCCGGCCATCGTAGTAGGGCACAACCAGCAAGGAGATGGATTGGTCGTAAGCAGCAGATCACTGGGACGTTGGCTGCAGGGTGCTCATAGCTAGCGAAGAATCAAGGATTCCAAAAATTCTGCTAAAATAAACAAATGGATTTTACTTACTTATCAACTCAAAGCCTATGAATCATTCTTCAGTAAAACTATAATTATAGCTGGGGACTGAGCCAGAACTTCTGAGTTCTCTTTCCAGTTATGCCAATGATATGTTGTGTGATTGTGGACAAGCTACTTTAGATAAGCTCCAGAGGGGTAGCCGAGTTAATATGAATATAGCAAAAACAATGGAAGTCCTGTGGCACCTTAAAGACTAACTAATTTCTTCTTTATTTCTGGTGCCTTGAATGTAATAGACAAAAATTATTCTGTGGCACATTAGAATTCATGACTTGACATCTCCTCTGCACTATTTGTCAATGTTATTTCAGCTGATGTGCTGTTTGCAATTCTTCACACTTCTCTTTCATTTCCTTGCATCCTGTCCAGCTTCCCTGCTCTTCACCCACTAAGTCACATCAGGCAAATATAAAAGCTAGAGAAAATGATTTTACATCATTGAAAGTTGTTCATGTCCAGGCCATGTTCATATCCATTGCTGAAAGGACACCTCTACATGTCCTCGGGCAGTTTTTGTACAAGCCCTCTATAGATAGAATGTGGGGCTGGGACATGGAAGTGTGTTTTAGCACATTGGGTCCTTCTTCTGGATGTCCTTTAAGCCTTTTCTTACCCTCCTCCATCTTGTTCTTCAGCCCAATTAACTTGTTTAAAATTAATTTAGGAACAGCAATTTTTCAGTGAAAGCTTTTGAGATCATTGTGACAACCTGGCTCAGTTTTCTGCATTCATAAGCTGCTGGTTGCCAACCAAGACTCCCTATCTTTTGTTGCCCTGTAGCAAATAGCAGTCGTTCCTAAAGGCCAAAAAGGCTGTGGATAATAAGCTGAGATACTGATTTAAGAGAACCTTGCTGAGGGTGATCGAGTTGTGAACTTCACCCCAGTACCAAGAAAACTGACAGAAGGCCTGACTGATGTATTACCGCAGATTTACACTGCTATAACACTTATACTGCTATAAAATTAAATTAATGCTTTGGTGAATCACAAATCAGAGACTGCGTGTACACTTGTAAATTAAGTTGACTTAAGCTTGCTTAAGTCGACTTAATTTACCCTGCATCTACACTACAGTTTTCTTAAGTCGACTTAAGCAGCTTGCTTAAGTCAACTTAAGGAAAATAAAGTCGACAATGAAAATTAAGTCGACTTTATTAAACCTCCTTTTAATTCAACTTAAGGCTTAATTCAACTTTCTAAAGTCAAATTAAGCCAGTGTAGACGTGGGGTAGCCCTAAATCGACTAAGGGCTACCCCAGGACTACACCAATGCCCTCCCTGCCGGGGGGGGCACAGGAGGAGCCTGGCATGCCCCCCACAGGGCAGGGCTGCCCTGCCCCTATGTCCTGCCAGGGTCCCTGACCCCCTTTGCCCCATTGTACCTATGTACAATGGGGCAAAAGCTGAGCCCCCTGGCAGTGGGCAAAGGGTGCCCCCTGTGTCCCCATGGACCTGCCCTAGGTCCCCCTAGCCCCTAGAAGTCGACCTAGGCATCCAGTGTGGATGCTCTAGGTCGACTTTGTAAGCTCCCCCCAAAGTCAACTTTAATTTTAAGTATAGACTCACTAAGTTGACTTAGTTAGGGTCGACTTAAAATTACAAATGTAGACATACCCAGAGAGACAGAGTCAACCTTCATGACCTGTATAAGAACCCCTGATAACCTGTCAGGGATTTTTTTTATGTTAATAGATAAAAGTAGATGTAGTTGACATGGATTTCCCAAAGCTTGTGATAAGGTGTCTCATAAGATCACTGGTGAAGATAAATAACTCTGATGAGGCAAGAGGCAAAGTCTGCTCAGGGATTATGAATGTAACAAGTTAAGCAGTAGAAAGCAAATAGCTATAAGGCTCAATCTTGCTCCCTTCTGGCAAAACTTCTAGTTACTTTAATGGCACAGAATCAGGGCTTTTTAAGAGTAAAGACTGATTAGGGTTTTGTATCCAAACAGATTCTATTGGCCACTCTGCTATCTGAGCTAATCATGGTTGAGAAAGGTTCCCAGAGAGAAAAATGATGTCTCTGGTATGGTCTCATGTTCCTTCTTTATGTATAACCAATGCTACAACATTTGAAGCTACCCCTCCCCCATCCCCCCTTTTTAAACAGGATGAAAGCTAAAAGAGGTAGTTTAAGTAAGTGGATTCTGAAAACATCTGTTAAGTGATTAAGCTACATATAAAGATGATATTTATTAAGAAAAGCTTGTTCATAGAGCACTCATTAGATATTCACACTGTGTATCTCGTGCCAAATGACAGATGTGTTTAGATTCTCAAGCAGATGTTTATGGCAGTTCTGCCACAGAAAACTGCCTGTCCAAAGCAAAATATTTGCCACTTTAGTTTTTTGACTTCTCCTCACTTCTGACATTTTGTTTAGACTTTAATGGTGATTATCTGCCGCTGCAACCTGTCTCTTTTCACATCAAACATAGTGATGAACAAGCCTCCAGATAGTTAGCTCAGACAGAAATCCATTTTGCCCAATTTTGACTCTGCTCAGAGATTGTGGGTTTGAAAGTTCTAGTTAGAAGACAATGGAAAAACAAGGGGAGGGGGGATGAAAAATCCTTAACACTACCCCCTGTGGATGTGCATTACAGTACAATATTTAATTAGATATGTCTGTACTATTTTCCCCTGCTTTGTTGTGGCCTGAGGAGGTAGGGTTGTGGTAAATGTTTAGATTCAGGCCATCCCTGCTTCATTCTTTGCACTTGTTGTACAAGGAGTCATGAGTGAGTCAGAGTGTTGCTAGAAGAACAGCCCCTGTGGACTCAGACTCTTAGACCTACTCCAAAAATTGTTTGAATGATTTATACAACCTCAGACTCTGAGAACTTTGTTCATGCTTAATGCAGATGTTCTGTTTAGCTTGAATAAGTATCCACTGTACCCAAAACTTTCAGTCTACTGAGCCAATCCCACACCTCCCTCCACTCAAGAGATCTCAGTGCAGCACAGCTTTCCTTCCCACAAACACCCAACATGCCCTTTCCCCCTTTGTTCTGCACAGCCTCCACAAAGCACGTCTGTAGGCTCATTCAAGATGCCTTGCAAGTGCATGCAGGTGGCTCATTTGTTTATTTCCTTGGCTTTTGTTCGTGCCCTGTTGCTCTTGCTCTGATACACTACTAGGCCAAATTCTGCTCTGATATACTAGCAAAACTGCAGTAGCTCTGTTGATTTAAATGGCATCATTATAGATTTACGCTAGTGTAATCAATCAGAGTTTGAACCACTCATTTCTGTTGAAGACATGACAGAGGAACAGCATGTTTGCTCTTCCGGCTGGAGGGGCCCCAAGAGAAATCCCATTGACTTGAAGAGAGTCAGGATTTCCCCATAGCCTTGTCTTTTGGGAGGTTTACATCTACCTCTCCAACAAGAATATGTTTGACCTTCACATCACCTTCTCTTTATCTCCAGAGACTTGTATAAAGCTCCATCCTAGCTTTGGGTCCATTCAAGTATTCCATTGCCCTATTCCTTTCCATGTATTCCTTCTCTTAAGGCTTGAATCAGTCTAAATGTTATTGCTTCACTCAGTTAATTTGATATACAAATTAATAGGGGAAAATCTGGCTATACCTACTGACTTCACTATTTATAAGGTCTGTCCTGAGCTGCTTTATACACTAGTCTCTTGATCTTGGAATTAAACATGGTTTTGTAGCTCTGATGCTGTGAACAGTGAGCATTTTCTATGCAGTGTATAGAAGTGCTGTATTTAAAAACATTCTCTGAAAGCCCAGGTTAATGATGTTCATTGCTTTTGTTCTCTGTGTGTTACAAATCTGACTGAATTTTTCTGACAGTTAGGCAAGATACTTGTGTGAATGTATACTATTATTGAAGTAACTTCTGCATATCTGTTTTCCTAGTCCAGTGTTTCTCAACTGGTGTTCCAAGGAACACTGGTGCTCCACAGTCACAGTAAAGGTGTTCTGCGACCAACCCCTCCCACTCAAACAGCTGCCACCAGCCTTAGCCCAGCTGCCTTCGCTGCTGCTCCTGTGCTAGCATGGCAGTGGGCGGAGCAGGCACTCTGTCACAAGCTTACGTTCTTTGTTCCTAGATATATACAATTACATTTAGCTGAAATAAAACACATATTGTTTGCTCGTACTCAGTTTACCAAGTGATCTTGATTGCTTTAAATTAGTGACCTCTCATCTTCATCAGTGCCCCATTATGCTAGGTGCTGTACGCAGTAATCACTTTAAGACAGTGGTGGTGCACCTCAGTGTTTTACCCGTGGAGTTATCTGGATTTTAGTGACCGCACTGGGATTGCCAAAAGTACCCATCTGCTCTGGGTGCCAAGATGAGAATCATGGAGAATCCTAACACTTGACTTCAGCAGAAAACCTCTGCACCTCTAAGCAGTGTCCTACAATTTAACACCCAGTAACAGAGTCTAAGGGCTACATTTTTAAAGGGCTCTTATCAACCCAACCTCTGTGCCCATGAAAGTACCTACATCTGCAATTATTGAGAATACCTGTATGCAGAGGGATAGAAACTATCACTTTTGCCTGCAAATTGCAGGACTTGCAGATCTAATTTCTGGCACTTGCCTATGCAGCTAATATCTGAATAGCATCTATGTACCTGTTCGCACATAAGCAGAAATAGTGGCAACATTTTTGAAAAAGTGGCCCAAAGGGTCTCTTTGGCACCCTGTGTCTGATTTCATCTATAGTTTTATTTTCATTAACCAAATGTATTCAAAATCCTCTCCCTACAACATGATTTAAATAAAGCAAATCTCCATGTCCTAGTGTAGCACTTAGTAATCATAACAAACAAGGAATCCTGTGACACTTTAAAGACTCACAAATTTATTTATCGCATGAGTTTTCATGGGAGAAAATCTCACTTCATCAGGTGCTTTGAAGAGGTGGGATTTCCTCCCATGACATGAGATAAATAAATTTGTTAGTCTTTAAACTCCTTGTTTGTTAGACTCCTTGTTTGTTTTGCTGACCTAGACTAACACAGCTACCCCTATGGACAGGGCTGGATTATCACGGGCTTTAGGGGCTTAAGCCCTGGGTCCCGGCCAAAAAGGGGGCCCCAGGCTCAAGCCCCTGAAACCCCTACAATAATCCATCCCTGCCTGGCTCAGCACCGGCAGGGCAGGAGCGCCTGCAGATGCTGGGGGAGAGAGATGGGGCCCCAGAGCGAGAGGCCAGGCTCTGCGCTCTGCCCTGCCCCTGGGCTGGCTGACCCACCGCTGAAGGCAGAGTGGGGCAGGCCAGCTCCTGTTTACTTCAGGCCAGCTGGCTTGCAGCTGCAGCTTTGAAGATGGGAAACTTACAGAATGGGAGGAAATTAAATGCAGGGAAGTGTATGACATAGGATCAGGTCAGGCTGTAACCCATCTTCAAAGCGGGACGAAGTGGAATTTTCTTCCACGAAAGCTCATGCGATAAATAAATCTGTTAGTCTTTAAAAGTGCCACAGGACTCTGTTTTTTTTTTAAATAAAAACTGAATACCCAAATACATCCAAATCAACATATATTAATATGTGCATATTGTCAAATGTTTACTGTTGCTGGAATTTTCAAAAATACCTAAGTGATTTAGGTGCACAAAGTGGGTTGGAGCCCACGAAAGCTTATGCCCGAAGAAATTCGTTAGTCTTTAAGGTGCCACAGGACTCTCATTGTTTTTGTTGTACACAGACTAACACCGCTACCCCTCTGGAACTAAATCACTTTTGAAAATCCCATTCTGTATCCTCTTGGATGGATGTACTACATCACACTGCAGGGACACCAATTAGTCTAAAAAAGTATGCATTTCACACATTGTGTATATCAGGTTTTCATCCAGCAAACAAATTAGGATGGAATCCCGATTTGACATGCTAACAATTTGAAAATACTAGAGCAGCTAGATTGGGCAGAGATTGCTTCACGAATGTTGTGTCATGTTAATTCACTGCATGCTACAATTAAGGCCAAAGGAAAAGGCAGATGAAATGGACACTGCCAAATAATGAAGTTGCAGTATTGTAATGAGATTATTTGTTTCCTCTCAGGATTGATGCAATCCCTATTACTGTTCTAACTATTCCATAATATGGTACTTTTCCCAAACTCCATGAGGTCTCAGGCACTTCCTGCACACATTACTGTCCATCAGTCACCAAAAGACCAATTTGATAATGGTTTGGCCTAGTCTTAGAAAAGATATATAATAATGGGTGGACATGAACTGGAACAAGTTAAACCCAAGTATGAAAAAGAGTTGACTATATTTTAGTTTGGAAAATGGGGTTAGCTCATGTCCCATCACTTGGCCAGGTCTACACTAGTAAATTGAATTGGTTTAAACTACATTAGTCAGGAGTGTGAAAATCTTCAGTGTAGTTAAGCTGACCTAAATCCCCATGTAGACAGCATTAGGTCAATGGAAGAAAGCTTCTGTGTACCTAGCTACCACCTCTCAGGGTGGTGGGTTACCTATGCCAACAGGAGAATCCCTCCCCTCGATGTAAGTAGTCTATATTGAAAAGCTACAGCACCAGCTCATCTGTGGCACTGTAGTGTTTTAAGTGTAGATAAAACTTAAGCACTGCAACCCAGATTTTCAAAGATATAAGGTATTGTTGTAATGACTAACTGATTTAGGAGTGGAAATCTCATTTTCCAAAGGGATTTTAGGAATTTGGGAGTGTAAATTCCATCAATTGTTAATGGGATTTGGGATCCTAGGTGCCTAAATCCCTTTTGAAAATGAAATTTAGATTTCTAAATCAGCGAGGCATTGCAATACTGAGCACAGTAACACTTAGTACCTTTAAAATGTGGGTCTGCAAAATCACTGGCAGGAATTCTCAAGTTCGTTAGCCCTTGAATAGAAACTTGGTGCCCCAAACTATTAACATTATTCAGTCTACAATACAGTCATGTTGTCTGGAGCAGAGCTGTGAATTGCCAGGTATTTGAAGCTGATGCCTATGGTCCAAAAAGACCTGCAAAAGCTGGACCCAAATTAAGTCAATGTACTGATGTCTACATTATGATGTCTTGTACACACAAAACATCTCACAGATACAAAGAGACAGGAGCTGGCTATTTTCTGTGCTTCCTAGATGTTCTGTATGACACTGAGATTTGTCCCAGTAGATTCTTGTGAGTGGCATTTGCCCTTTTTTTAAGGGTTCAGCCAAAGGTAATGAGTACAATTATACATGGCCTTCCAGTTTGCAGATTATTTAGAGAAAGATGGCTGGGCATCATTCTTCCATAAAGTCTTCCTAACACTAATGCAAAAAGTAGAATTTCTGCTGGCTGATGACAGGACCCCGAACCGCAATGAGATTTGCCATTCACCAAACAAACAATACAGGTATAAATGGGAGACAAGGGGCTACTGTCCGGGGGAAACAATAGATTGGTGCTACCCTTCTCAACATGGCTTGAAAAACTTGTACTACATTTTGCAGGGAGGATTAAATAAATATTATGTTACATTATTTGATCGATTGCTTTTACACATCTACAAAGGTTGATTTGATAGATCTACTACTACTACTATTTAACGTAATACTCACTACATGCCCTGAACATAATCTACGAAAGTCCTGTGGCACCTTAAAGAATAATAATTTTCTTTGGGCAGAAGCTTTCATGGGCTGCAACACACTTCATCAGATACATCATCGGTTGCAGCCCATGAAAGCTTATGCCCGAAGAAAATTGTTGGTCTTTAAGGTGCCACAGGACTTTCATTGTTTTTACTGTATACAGACTAACATGGCTACCCCTCCTGAACATAATCTGTTAACAGGTTCCAAATAAATTTAATCTACATTTAAACTAATCTAAATTTAATCTAGTCCCATGAATCTATTTTTTTAATTTCCTTTTCAGATTAATTAAATTAAAGGTGACAACAAAGTGTATCTGTAGCTAAGGATGTTTTGATTTCTTCCTGGTTTCAGATGATGGCAAGCTGTCTTTTGAGGAATTCAAAGCCTACTTTGCTGATGGAGTCCTGAGTGGCAAAGATTTACATGAGCTTTTTCACACCATTGATACACACAATACTGAGTGAGTATTTTCACTTTACAACCAAATGCTACATTTTCTATTTGGAAAGTATAACTTTGGCAAAAAATTGTAAGCTGTTTTTATTCAACAGAGTTGATTCAGGGAAAATACACTGCCCAATTATGTACTCTGGTAAAAGCAAAACTTCTCTTTGGCTGTTCATCTACGTATGCTTAAGTGTCCGAAGATTCAGATATACAGGCTTGCAGAATGGGGGGTGGGTATCAGATGCTGTGTATATTTTCCCATCCTCCTCCCATGAGGGCAGTTGGCATCAGGGGAAGGAAAGAGATGTTGTAGTCCATTCCAGCTCCCAGGCTGGAGTAGACTTGTTGGGACAGCTGCACAGCTGGGGTAGGAGGGTAGATCCCTGTCCCCACATAAATAAACCAGGTGTTGAGAGTTTGCCGTCAAGTAATTAGCTTGAAACCATCATAGATAGCGGTGAGCAAATATTACCACCTGCTGACGGTTTGATGCACTATAGGAAATGAATAGGTGTCTTCATTCATGTTTTGTGGAAATCACAAAACTCCCATTACATTTCACAATAGCTGATGTGTTGGCAGGGTCAGCAGAAGCTAAGGATTGAAGGATATTGAGAGTGAGTCAACATCTTGTCCCAAGTATCTCTTTCCCTGCAGTGGTTTCATGCAGCTGTCAGGCCACTGTGGGAAACCTGTATCACTCCTCCCCATGTGGCATGTCGTCTTTGTATAATCTACCGAGCAGTCAAAAGAGTGTTTCATGTAAAGAAAAAAAAGGGGGGGGGGGTATGTGGGGATATTTTCAGCTAATTCCAGTATAAACTAGTTTACTTGATGATCACAACAGTACTTGGCTCATCTACACCCCACATGATTCTCACACAAATCTGGTGGCCTCTTCCCACTTCTCAGCAGACAGCGAAGCAGACCACTATACAGGGATCATTATTAAGACCTCACATAAACATAATATAGGACAGTTACTAGCCATAGGCAGGTTGTGAAATCTCTATCATTGGAAGTTTTTAAGAGCAGGTTAGAAATACACCTGTCAAGGATGGCTTAAGAGGGTACTTGGTCCTGCCATGAGAGAGAGAATAAGGTGTTAGGTGATAGTCAGCATGGATTTGTCAAGACCAAATCATGTCAGACCAACCTGATAGCTTTCTATGACAGGCTAACAAGCCTTGTGGATAGAGGGGAAGCGGTAGATGTGGTATATCTAGACTTTAGTAAAGGTTTTGATACAGTCTCGCATCACCTTCTCATTAATAGACGAGGGAAGTACAACATGGGTGGAGCTACTATAAGATGGGTGCAAAACTGATTGGATAACCTCTCCCAGAGAGTAGTCATCAACAGTTCACAGTAATGCTGGAAAGGTGTAACGAGCGGGGTAGCACAGGGATCGATTTTGGGTCCGTTCTGTTCAATATTTTCATCAATGATTTAGATGATGGCATACAGAGTACACTTATAAAGTTTGCCAATGATACCAGGCTGGGAGGGGTTGCAAATGCTTTGGAGGATAGGATCACAATTCAAAATGATTTGGACAAACTGGTGAAATGGTCTGAGGTAAATAGCATGAAATTCAATAAAAACAAGTGCAAAGTACTCCAGAAAAAACAATCCATTCCACATGTACAAAATGGGCAGTGACTACCTAGAAAGGAGTACTGCGGAAGGGGATCTGGGTGTCACAGTGGACCACAAGCTAAATATGAGTCAGCAGTGTACGCTGTTGCAAAAAAACAAACGAACACTGTATTAACAGGAGTATTGTAAAACACAAGAAGTAATTCTTCTGCTGTAATCTGCACTAATTAGGCCACAACTGGAGTACTGTGTCCAGTTCTGGGCCCCTCATTTCAGTCCACACTGGATGCTCTAGGTCGACTTTGTGGGGCTAGGGGGACCTTGGGCAGGTCCACGGTGGCAGGGGAGGCACCCCCTGTGTGCAATGGGGCTAAGGAGGACAGGGACCCTGGTAGGGAAGACCACTGTGTGTGATGCTGTCTGGATTTAGGGAAGAATTTATGATATTATTTTCAATGGATATCTCATAAATGCTCTACAATCCATAGGAACTATGTCATGTTTGGTATCAATAGAAAGGTAGTAATTCGCTGGGAATGATTATATAGTTTATGTCTAGGAATTCTATCTCGATTAGAAGTTAGGAATTTGATGTTATATCCATACTTTAACTTGTGTCATTCTGGAGGAAAGCCTTAGACGGGAGGGTGTGAACAACCATTGTCTCCTTAATGTTTAGGAATTTTCCAGGTACAATGGTCCCAGGGAGTATCCTGATAAGCCATTAAGGACATAAGGAATACACCCATTGTGTCCTTAATGGCTCATCAGTTTAGTCCCTGGGACCATTATCCCTGGTACATTCCTAAACATTAAGGACACAATGGTTTGACACACCCACCCACAGGTATTTCAATAAAATAACATAAGTTAAAGTACAGATAGAATACCCAATTCCTAACTTCTAATCCAAATAGGATTTCTAGACATAATCATTCTATATAATCATTCCCAGAAAATTACTACCTTTCTATTGATACCAAACATGACATAGTTCCTATGGATTATAGAGCATTTATGAGATATCCATTGAAAATAATATAAATGCTTCCCTAAATCCAGACAGCATCACACACAGGGCTCTGCCCTGCCCTTTGGGGGGCATGCTAGGCTCCCCCTGTACCTCCCCCCGGCAGGGAGGGCAGTGGTGTAGTCCTGGGTAGCCCCCATGTCTACATTGGCTTAATTCGACTTTAGAAAGTCGAATTAAGCCTTAGGTCAAGTAAAAAGCAGGTTTAATAAAGTTGACTTAATTTTCATTAAGTCAGCTTTATTTTCCTTAAGTCGACTTAAGCAAGCTGCTTAAGTCGACTTAAGCAAAGTGTAGTGTAGACGCAGGGCAAATTAAGTCGACTTAAGCCAAGCTTAAGTCGACTTAATTTGCCAGTGTAGACGCAGCCCTAGTGACTGGTCTCCCTATCTTTGATGAGGCAGGCTCCCTCTTATAATGAGAGCCCAGGACTTGCTGCGTGAAACCTGTTCATCTCACCAATCACCAGTCCAAACACAAACCTATCACCTGAGAAGTGGAAAGTTGGCTAACTGGTCCCAGAAGTGGGATTGAGCCCAGCTCTCCTGATAATAATAGGCGATCCTCTAACAAAGGATTTCCAAATGTAGATGGTAGAGTTTTGTAGGAAACATCTCAATTAATTATTTTTTAATTAATTTTCCATCTGAATTATTAAAATACTACAGATTCTGTCAGAAAAACACGTTTTTTAAGAAGGAGAACTAAAATAAACCATAATCAATATAAAGCATGCAAAATACACATTCCAGGTCTTAACGTTAAATAAGCAACTTCTAGGGGAATAACCTGAAATGTTTTTTTAAGATGCTTTAAGGATATTTGATAACCTAATAAGACTTCTTGTTTTCAATGACATTCAACATTAAAATGAATTCAGATTTTTAGATTCAGGGTTGTTCCTTTTAGTCATACATAAACATGTAAAATATATTCAGAAACTCAGAACTTTGATGTCTTAAGAGCTTGGCCCCTCTTTTTTATAATAGTGAATGAAGCAGTCATGATGAGGAGGATTGTTTTCTTGGTTATATAAAACCATTAAAGGATTACAGTCAGGAAACTTGACAGAGCCAGATGGGTTCCCGGAAGTCAACTACTATAGGAGAAGCCCAAGAAAAAACAACAGAACGCTACTAGTCATCACCTACAATCCCCAACTCAAACCTCTACAGCATATCATCAAGGATCTACAGCCTATTCTACAAGACTATCCCTCACTCTCCCAGACCTTGGGAGGCAGACCTCTCCTCACTTATAGACAGCCCCCTAACCTTAAGCAGATACTCACCAGCAATTACAGACCATACAACAGAAACCTTAAAGCAGGCACACATCCCTGCAACAAACCCTGTTGCCAACTTTTCCCACATATCTACAAAAAAGACATAATCAAGTCAGCTACTCCATCAAGGGCTCATTCACCTTCTCATCCACCAATGTGATTTATGCCATCATGTGCCAGAAATGCGCCTCTGCTTTATACATTGGACAAACAGAACAGTCTCTGCGCAAAAGAAAAAATGGACACAAATCTGACATCAGAAATAATATTCAAAAACCAATAGGGGAACACTTCAATCTTTCTGCTAACTCCATTGATGATTTGTTAATAGTCATACTTAGACAAATGAATTACAAAATCAAAGCTTCAAAGAGAAACTGCTGAATTGGAATTCATATGCAGATTTGACACTGTTCCTTTAGGGTTAAATAGGGATTTTGGCTTTTTTTTCTCATTACAACAGGTAATTTTGCTTTCATTTTACCTTACCTCCCTCTAATATGCTGTTCTCCATTGTTTGAATCTAAACAACTGTTTTGATTTGTTCTAACAGTCTGACCTGATCCTATGACTTCCACTTCCCTGCATTTATTTTCCTCCCATTTCCTCCCTTCAAGCATCGGACGAAATGGGATTTTCTCCCATGAAAATTCATGCAATAAATAAATTTGTTAGTTTTTAAAAGTGCCACTAGACTAGACTTGTTTGTTTTAGTCAGGAAACCTGTTTCGTATATGTTCTAGGTGTTCCTACGGGGCATGGCTCTGATCTCACCTATACTGATGTAAATCAGGCAGAATTCCATTGAAGGCAACTGAGTTCTGCCAGTCCAAAATTGGAGTAAAAGGAAGAATCTGTCCATGGGACATGCAATAAAGAGTTGTGTACTAAAGAAATAATTGGGCAGTGCTAGAAACTTTGAAGACTGTCACTTGGGGTCTAAATTCTCTTTTCCACATAATGAAAAAGCCAGTTGGCAACACCAGTAAGCTGCCAGTGTTTTGGATCCTTCTAGTCAGGTTTCAAGCCAGACAGCACTTGTCCAGAGACAAGAAAAGCATATCTATAGTCATCTTGTTGGAGCTCTTTGATATTGTTGGCCAATAAATACTCCTTCCTACCTACAAGATGAGTGGAAAGGCCTTGAAATTTCTCCAGTCCTTAATCTCAGACTAAAGCCAAAGGGTTGCTAACTATTCTCCACTTCTAAAAGACCTGATCTGTAGTGTTCAACAAGACTCAGTCCTCTCCCTCAAACTATACAACAGCTATATGGAATTTTACACAAGGGAGATTGGAGGAGATGAGAGGATGGCACACAAAGGGTACGTCTACACTTGTAAATTAAGTCGACTTAAGCTTGCTTAAGTCGACTTAATTTACTCTGCGTCTACACTACACTTTCCTTAAGTCGACTTAAGCAAGCTGCTTAAGTCGACTTAAGGAAAATTAAGTCGACTTTACTAAACCTCATTTTAAGTAGACTTTTGGCTTAAGTCGACTTTCTAAAGTGGACTTAAGCCAGTGTAGACCTGGAGTAGCCCTAAGTCAACTCTAAATCAACTTAGGGCTCTCCAGGACTCCCCCACTGCCCTCCCTGCCAGAGGGGGTGGCACAGGAAGAGCCTGGCATGCCCCCCCACAGGGCAGGGCAGAGCCCAGCCCACCCTGCCCCTATGCCCTGCCAGGGTCCCTGTCCCCCATTGCCTCATTGTACCCAGGTACAATGGGGCAAAGGCTGAGTCCCCTGGCACTTGGCAAGGGGTGCCCCCCCTGCCACTGTGAACCTGTCCCAGGTCCCCCTAGCCCCTACAAATCTTTGTAGAGTCCCCCCAAAGTCGACTTAAAATTTAAGTGTGGACATGCTAAGTCGACTTAAATTAACAAGTGTAGACATAGCCAAAGAGTTTGTGAAGGGGAATGGTGGATGAAAAGAGTCCCCCAGTGTGTGCTGCAGGCTCACCCACAGAAGCTACGCCCTGTGTGTCCCCCTGAACCATAGAATCATAGAACTGAAAGGGACCTTAAGTGGTCTTCTAGTCCAGTCTCTTGCATTCAAGGCAGGACTAAGTGTTATCTGGACCATCTCTGACAAGTGATTGTCTAATCTGCTCTTAAAAACCTCCAATGAGGGAGCTTCCACAATCTCCTTAGAGAATTTGTTCCTGTGCTTAACTACCCAAACAGTTAAGAAGTTTTTCCTAATGTCCAACCTAAACCTCCTTTGCTGCAATTTAAGCTGACTGAATCTTGTCCTACCCTCAGAAGTTAAGGAAAACAATTTTTCTTCCTCCTCCATGAAACTACAGTTTAGGTACTTGAAAACTGTGATCATTAATGTATATCAATTAGTTGGGCAAGAGGGAGAGCTAATAAGACTTCTTGTTCAGTCTTAAGAGTGTGATTCTTTACCATAGTCACATGACAGAACATACCCATATGAATGTTTCAGTTTGAAATGGTCAGAAGAAGACATGTGAAGCAATATTTTTTATGCCTGACTCTGCAGCTTGCAAGTTCCATATATCGTTTGATCTTTCATCCTACTAGAACTGCAGAAAATGTATGTTGAGGGCTTTCCATAGACTCCTTTTACATTTGAAGACTCTGTCATCAGGCATGGAGCATGATAGAGACATGTGGCAACATGCCAGAAATCTAATCAGTGGAGAGAGAGACAACTTGGAGAATACAGTATGAAGCCTGAGTCCCTGTTAGTACAGTTTTCCAGCCCGAAACACACATTCATATGCATGAAGCTGTTGTGATAAAAAAGCCAAAACATCACTCATTAGCATCACACACACACATATGGAAAAGGGCAGGTTACATAAAATGTCTGGTTTTAACAGACTGGCTCAGAAAAGGATCAAAGGAGTTGTTGAACCTTACAGGGTTTTGTTATACAAGTGTACATGATTCTTACACATCAAACAGCCCTGAAACCATCCATTTTGTGATGCCTCTCACTTGTAAATTAGCCTACAGAAGAAAATGAAATTCTTGATTTATGCTTATGGCTGCAAAGTAGCTCAAAGCTGCAGTTCAGTAGAGAAGAATGAGAATAAAATTTCTGTACCTAGGATACATTCAGCAAGTGAACATTTGTGCAGGTGTTTTCACATTTGAATCCACTGAAATAAAAAAAAAAACCACACCAGAATCTAAGCTGTAACAAAGAAGAATCTTTCTCATTGTCCCATCCTTTTCTCTCTCTCGCTTGCTTCCCAGCCTAAGAGCAGTGTGAAACATTCCACTTGAAACTTCAACATTCAAGGAACTCAGAGTTAACTTAGTCTGTATCCAAGATGCCCCTGCAAACACGGGGCCAAATCCTTAGCTGATGTAAATCCATGGAGCTCCATAAGTCATTACAGTGCAGGAACCTCAGCTGCTTTCATGGAGCTACATCAAGGCATCTGAGATATGGATGAGATCCACAGAATCCTAATGGCGCAGAATGAGACCCTGAATGTGTTGCATCACAAAACCCTTTCTAGTCTGGCCCACCTTGAGAAGGTTCGAGGGGGTTGGAATATCTTATTCCCCCATGTATCTGCACCTATCTACCCAATAAGGAGCGATTTTGATAGTGACACCCTCCAGTGACATCCTCTTTCCTACCTTATAACTGTGGCAATTACAGCTGTGAGAAAGCAAAGCATAGATGCTGACCAGTTCAGGAAGTCTGGCTTGCTGGGGATATCACATATAGCCTGCAGCTGGGAAAAAGCCTAGTCAGATGGGCCAGAATCATGGTTCTCTGCCCGAAAAAGATGATGGCTGTGGAATCAGGAGCCTAAAGTGGCGCCCTTAAGGGACCATGGAGGGGGAATACAGATGCAGTTGGCCTGAACTGTGACACAGCCTACCTTCCCCATTTAGAAATACCACATCACAAAAGATACAGGATGGCATCTTAGGGAGTTACCGTGATGACTACTGAGGCCAAATCTAGGATGCCATAGGATTTCATACATCTCAGATGCAGACTTTGGGTTGTTCCTACTTGCACAAAGTCTCTAGCTCTGCCAAATTCAAAATCCTACCCATCCTTCTCTGTGTAGTATAGAACTGCATGGCACTGTATCCTGGAGCCTAACACTAGTTAGGGATGGTTGTGTTGTTAAATCACCAGACTGGAGATCAGAGATCCGAGTTCTGTTCTTGAGTCTGCCACACAAATTTACATTGTGACCTTGTCAAGCCATTTAACCTGGACTCTATCTACACAAAAGAATAAACGGACACAAATCAGATATCAAGAATGGTAACATTCAAAAACCAAAAACAGGGGATCACTTCAACCTCCCTTCACATTCTGTGAAAGAGACATGATGGTTACAGTGCTTCAACAGAAACACTTTAAAATGAAACTTCAACATGAAAGTGCAGAGTTGGAATTCATATGTAAATTTGACACCATTATGGTCTAAATAGAGATTTGGGCTGGCTCACTCTTTACCAAAGGTGATTTTCCCCTCCTTTAACATTCTCAATTTTTTATTTGTTCTTCCACACTGTTTGAATGAAAAACTTGTTTGGTTTGCTAAAAGGGACTGAACTTACCCCGTGACTTGCCCTTTTCTGTATTTCTTTGTTCACCTAGCATTCTACAGCTTCCATGTCATGCATCTGATGAAGTGAGATTGCACCCATTTATTATGTGATAAATAAATCTGTTAGTCTCTTAAAGTGCCACAGGACTCCTTGGCTATGTCTACACTGGCAAATTAAGTCGACTTAAGGAGGCTTAAGTCGACTTAAACAAAACCACATCACCAGACTTTCATTAAGTCGATTTAAGAAATTCCTTAAGTCAACTGAATAAGAACCACCCATTAGGTCAAATTAAGCCTCCTTAGGTTGACCTAAGCCCAGTGTGGACGCTTAAGTCCACTTTGTTAAGTTGAACTAAGTGCAGTTAGGTTGACTTAACAAAGTGGACTTAGTCCACGTCCATGGACGCCACTTTGTAAAATTGACTTAATACCTGTGCCAAGTGACTATAAAACCCCATCATGTTTTGCCTGGGTAATAGTGTATATTCACTTGGCAAAGATGTAAATGTCCACACAAAGTGCAAGACAATAGAGAACCAACTCAAAAAGACTGGAGCGTTTTGAGCTATCAATGCACAAAGAAGATTTCAGATTTCTTTTTAAGGTAGGAAAAGTAAAGTTTTTCTGCTCTGATAACACAGAAATGACTAAAAGGATTTTCACTTTTCAAAAACATTTATTTTTGCACTGAGAGAAAACACAGAAAGCTGAAGACCAAAAAAGGAAAGTTACAGAGGAGGGGGGAAAGGGTCTATAAATCATCTTGCAACCTTAATGATTGTGTTCCTGATACGTCTTTCTTTGCACCACTTGGGTGGCAGACTGGAAAATACCAGTGTTGTAAAGGTTAAGAAAAAAGAATAATCATACATGACTTGCTTTTTCTAGCTTTCTGACTTCAAATTTTAACCTTAATAATGTTTAAACTTTTTAAAATTCAGTTGCTTCTTGGCCTTTGAATTATGACTCACTAACTCAAAACTTACGTCAAACCCAGCTCATCTATTCTGTGAACATCCTGCCTTCCGCAACTGCAAAATTGACATTTAATAAGGAAGAAAGGTGACTTTTAAAAATTGTAATCATGTGAATCTAAGCACTGGAACAATGAGCCCATTAACCCTATTAGCATCTTTTTATCTTAGAATTTTAATAAGCTCTTGCCCACTCAGTAATCCAACTTTTCCTTCCTGAGTGCGTTGGGTTGTAACTTTTAGAAAACGTTACTGAAGCCTCAGTTCCCCTAAACACACAAGTATGTACTCAACTTTATGCACGTGCTTAAAATATCCCTATTCAAGAGAGCATTTTCAGCATGGACGTAAGCATTTGGTTGCATTGATGTCAAGTACAATGCACTGTATTTCTTGTAACTCTCTTCACTAACTCAATTCAAGATAATTATATTAAAGTAAAATTATTTTATACCCCATCATAATTTCACAGTAGATTTTGGTGCATGACTCAAAAACACTTTGCTTATTATCTGTGCTACTGCCTGAATAGTTGTAGTCAGAGGAGAGAACACGCTGCACAGATATCAATAAATTGGGACTCATTGATAAATGCAACATTGAACGTGTGAGAAGAATTTAAATATCTGGCGTACATTATGGGTCCAATCTCAGTCCAGCTAGTGCAGCAGCACATGGGAATTTGGGGGTGCAAAGTGATACATGGAAGACCACAGGAAGGGAAGAAGGGTCTGTACAGTGACTATGTCCCCTCCCCATGCAGGTGGGCAAGAGGAGGTGATGGGGTTCCGTGTGATAAGAGGACAGACATTCAGCTCTGTCTCCACAATGCACCTGGTAGCACAGCTGTGCTGGTCTCCACAGAACTATACTGCAACAGAAAAAGACCTAGCGCAGATTACTTCTCCCCATAGCAATGGGGACATCAGGTCACAGCCCAACAGCCTGGTCTATGAACAGCACAATAGCCACAAACCCTAACACAGGGCAGGTAGCAGTGGGTCACGATCTAGCCCTCTGATCTGGCGGTCCAATCCATAATGTTATCCTGGAGATTAGTGTGTTGCATTTTATGTCACCACAGTGGCATACAGATCACCTTCTCAGATCTCCTCGCATTGCAAAGCTTCTCCAGCGTTCGCTCGGTAGAATCACAGATTCAGCAGCTCCTCAGATGTTAATTTTGTTTTGTCAGAATTTTAAAAAACATAACCCATTTACTCTGGGCCTTCCAAGCTCTTCCTTGTCTTCAGAGCTCCAAAACACACTCTTCCAAAAGTCTGCCTTTTTGCCTCTTTGCACCACAGATTCATTAGACCAGACTATGATACGTCTTCTTGGACAAGCTCTGTGTACATATTTTCTGGCTGTCACTAATTCTGATCCCTCAAACCCAGTCTTAATTTTAATGTAAATGACAAGAAGCCTGTGCTTCCAATCCAGCGGCTGTGTCTGAAATAGCTCTTGGTTACACTGACTAATTTCTGGTTCTCATTACAAATATTCCCCTCTACTGCTTTCTACACTTGCACAGTAATTGTTTTAATAATGGCATCCTATGGGAAAAGTTGTCAGACGATGACAAGAATTTCTGTCAGGGTTACAAAATAAGAAGCACCATGAGACTGTAGACGGGATAATGTGTGGTCTTCATTGACAGGAAGACACAGTGTGGTAACTGCACCCGCCACAGCTGACTGAAATGGGCCAGTGGGTAATACCCTTTTGAAGTTTTATTTTAAAAGATACTGGGCCACATTTTCAGCTCCACTATGCTGTGCTATAGGAACAGAAATGGCATGCAAATCCCCAGTGGGTGCAGAGCTGGCATAGACAGTATTGAAGCTATTACCCTAATTCCTGCAGATAAGGCATAGAAGAAGTAGATGGCAATGCGTCACAGCTGTCCAGCTATCCTCACGCTGGGGACCTTGCCAATGGGGGCTCCTGTGATTTATGCTGAGGCTACTCTAAACTATGTGACAGCTAGAGATGAGTTGGGCAAAGAATCAAGGGGCCATGACCAGCTTCCTGCCACTCTCACTTTGTTGTGCTAAGCAGCTCTGGGACACAGCAGAAAAATCTGTCCCACTTTTAATCCTCATGATAGGTACTAGATTAGCATTTCTAGCGATCCAATTTCTGTGTATGACCGCAAGAAAGACCTACCAAGCTTTTCCTCACTGCCTTTCTAATGTACCCAAACCTTGCTCTGTACTGATCACATCCAGAACTGAGAGGATACTTCAGGCCCTTAACACTGGGAAGGTAGCAGAGCGTCATGATTTAGCCTCTGATTCTGTGGTCCAAGCAATCTGTGTTACCCTGGGGTATGTCTACACCAGAAAAAGTTGTCAACTTTGACTTAAAGTGGATTAAGCCGACGTAAAGTTAAATCGACTTAGTCCACTTCGTTAAGGCGACCTAACTGCTCTTAAGTTCACTTAAGGGTTACTTCCCATCCACACTGTCCTTAAGTCGACTTAAGGAGTCGACTTAAGGCTTAAGTCGACCTAATGGGCGGTTGTTATTAGGTCAACATAAGCTTTCATTAAGTCGACTTAAGGAATTTCTTGAGTCAACTTAATGAAAGTCAGATGTAGACATAGAGTAATTTAGGTCGACTTGAGGGTCCTTAAATTGACCTAAATTGCTAGTGTAGACATACCCCTGGAGTTTAGTGAATTGCATTTATTCAATACAATGGCATACAAATAACACGAGACAATAGTGCCTCTGCTAAGATCATAAAAAATGTACAAGTTAGTGCCAGATGTGGGGGTTACTGAATGGAAAAAATATAAAACTTCAGTAATTCAACAGTTCTTTAAGAATGGTCAATATTTATCCCTTAGCTGGTTTTCTGTCAAAATACAAGTCCATCTGAGTTCCATGGTGCTGCTGACAGTCTGATTCCATATGCAAGAGGATTTACAATTGTCCAATAAAGCTAAAGGGAAAAAATATTGAACATCGGCTTTTTTCCTCAAATACAATTTGGAAATAAACAGGCTTTATGAAAGCAGCAGCAGGGGACATGAACAGCCTCTCCAATGTGACGAAATGCAGTTGATGGACAAATACTAACTTTTCCTTAAAGGTTTAAAGTTGTATGTACATACTGTGAGATATTGAGGCCAGCAGGCAGGTACAGAGTAGAAGAAGGGAGGTATATAAGCTCCAGGATGTTGAAAGCTGTGTATCCTAGCAACTGACCAGGGCCACTGCAGGGTAATTGGGAGCACCTGAGGGCAATTAAGAGTCAGTGAGGTGCAATTTAAAAGCTTCCCTGCCCCAAACAGAGGCTGCACAAACTGGAGAAGGAGCAGGAGGTCAGTACTGTGGAGTGTGCGAAGGGTAACTTAGAGGTAAAAACAGAGGGCTGAAAAAGGAAATTTGGCCAAAGGGGACACTGGGTGTAAAAACCCTAAAAGGGGGAGTGGAGGGGGAAACAGCCCAGGGGAAGTGATTGCAGAACTGTGACTCAGTCCGCAGCACATAGCTGCATACCATCGGGCCCCTGGGCTGGGACCCGGAATAGAGGGTGGGCCTGGGTCCCAAACCACTCCCCTCCTCCTCAGGAGCTATGCCAGTGAAGGCAGCCCAAAGGGCAATAAACAAGCTGTCAGGGGAGCCACCTGACCCACTAACCCTAGCAAGCACGAGACCCACCACTGGGGGCTGTCATCTGCCACAATACTTAATATTCAACAACAAATAAAGCAGAAAAAATAAAATGAATGAGCTGATGCCACCTTCTAAAATCAGGTCATTTTGCTTAAACGTCAGTGCAATGATGAATTTTGCAGCAATATTCTCATCAATTCCCAGAAACAGAGATTAATATTTTATATTGTTTGTGAATAGGGTATGCAAGTGTTCAGATGCTATATAACTTTGATTTTAATTCCAATATTTTGGGCTAATCTTCACTGATGTCAGAAAATTTGCCGCTGTCAGATTGATCTTCCAATCGACTGAGTGGGTCTGTGAAGATCCACTCAGCTGATCAGGAAGTTGATTGCTGAAGACTACCCCAGCAAGTGGAGTAGTGCTGTGTCAAAGGGAGGGCATTTCTCTTTGACTCGGTGCACTGAAGACACCACAGCAAGGAGGTAGGCAGTTGAAGGGAGATGTGCAAGGTAGTTTAAGTACTTTGCATATTTCCCTTTGACTGCCGCCAAAATCCCGCCATAGTGTAGATCAGTGCTAAGTGTGGAGGAAAATGCCAGATGGGAATTAGAATCATCTGATTTTAAGGTTCAATATTTCATGAACCACCAAGGCTAGTAAAAACTTCTTACACTATGATTGGAAATATGAGCTGTGAAAGCTCATAGAGAATGTATTACACACCTCTTATGATGACACAGCTCCATCAAGTGGGGTGCAAATAGAGCTGGTTAGACATTTTTCATTGGAATGATTTTCCAAAGGAAAATGCAATGTCCACAAAACTGAAATTGTGAAGAGGAAAATTTCAATCTTTAGATTTTCCCAAAGGAAAATGTAAATGGAATATTTTGCTTTGAGGCAGTGAGACCCAATTGGAATGTTTCATTTTGTTGAACTGACCCAAATGTTTTGAATCAATTCAACAAAACATTAAACTACAATTTCCTTTTATCACATTCCCTTGTGGGAGTTGTAGTTCAGGGCCCTATTCTTTCCTTTGGGCTAGGAGCCCAGGAAGACCACATTTTTCAGAATGTAGTGTGACTTTCCTTCCAACCAAGCTACATGGTCCATCATGAGACTTGTATGCCTCTAGGACTACATCTTCCCTGACGTTCCTACCAGGAAGCTCCCTCTATAGGGAAAAATAGGGCATCAGGCTCCCAAACCGCAGCTCCTATGAGGCACTACACCACTATGGGACAGTGCCATTTAACACTGAACTGAGTCAAACTGAAACATTTCCAGTCAGTTCAATAAACCAAATAAATAATAATAAAAATAATAATTTCAGGAACATTAAAATGTTTCATTTCAATAAAAAATGTAACAAAATATTGACACTGCCCAATCGAAAATGTCTAGAATTTCTGTATAGCAAAAATTGTGAAATGTGAACTTTTTGTCCCTATTTAGGGGAGAACTGTTGGAATTTCCTCTGAGATGAAAAATTCCAAATTCCATTAATCTCTAGTTTCAGAAAAGATACAGATGGTCCTTGTCTCCCTCTGCGAGGCATGTGTCAGTCAGACTATATCAAACACAAATTTTGGTTCTGTCATCATTGTTGAGGACTTTATTTATTTCATATGTGCGGCAGCTTTTATAGTTCCAGAGAGGTAGCCACGTTAGTCTAGTTTAGCAAAACAAACAAGGAGTCCTGTGGCACTTTTAAAGACTAACAATTGTATTTATTGCATGAGCTTTCTTGGATGAATTCCACTTTGTTAGACATGGAAATGGAAAACATACAGAGTGGAGGGGAAAAATAAATGCAGTGAAAGGCAGGGGACAATATCAGTAGATATTATTTCAGCAAATCAAACAGGTTGTTTTGTCTCTTAAGGCTCTTATTAGCAGCAGAGATATATTTAGAGCTTTGATGACTCGGCTGATCAAGTACTGATTTAGCATAGCCAGCTGCATATCATTGCAGTCTTGTGAATCATTCTCTGGAGCAAGGGAGCCATTTGTATTGTATAATTATAGGTGTATTTGTTTGTCTGAGAGTTATATGTTATATTGTCTCAATTCATTATTCAGGACAGTTTCATTCTCTGTTGTAACCACATCCCACAGAGTGATAACTAAAACTAATAATTCTAAGGATACTTCTGTATAACAGTAAGGGATAGCGGCCCCAGATCTCCGCCATTACCACAATGAGAATAGAACTATGAACATTAGCAACAAACAGATGACTCTAACTACCAGAATTAAACAATAATCCCCTACAGCAGAATGACTGCAGAGCACAAAGAGATTTTACTAACTAAGCAATGAATTTCTAAGCTCTTGTGAGATACCATCATGGGTAGCAAAATGTCTAAATGATGATGACTCATGAAAATCTTTGAAATACTATTGAGAGCTTGCAATAAAGTCTGTTTATGTAAAATTCTTTACATCATTATGTCCACCCTACACACAACTGCTTCCTACAATGAGCAAATGTAAGTTGCATTCAGGATCTCCAGGGGGAGAAGTGCGCTTTGCTAGCACAGTGAAATGCAACTGCCCTGTTCTGGTTATCTGCTGGGATAGTGGTAGCTTTGATCCCAACAAGTGTCTGTATAAACTTAGGTGATTTAAGTTCAGAGAGGCACTGAATCAGTGAAATGTGGCTGCACTAGCCAGGCCGTCTTTGTGGGAAGCTCTTCTCCATGGCTGATGTTATGAATATCCCTTATAGACAAGGATTAACATAAGTGGTACTCAGGTACTCATGAGCACCTAACCTTTCAAAAAGCATACTTAAAACTTCCCCCAAAGGCTCACATGTGTACCAGCATACCCTGCACAGCCCCAGGCTCACCACCCTGCCCAAAGCCAAGCCCCCCTACCACAGTCCCTGCCCCTGCTCCTGGTGGCCTGGCTCCCAGGCTGGATCTGGCCACTGGCCCCTGCTGCCGCCACCAGCCCCAGGCTGGATCCGGCCTCTGCCGACTCTGGCCCTGGGCCAGATCCAGCCCTCGCTGCCGGCGCCAGCTCCCAGGCCGGATCTAGACCCCAGCCTCTGCTGCCACTGCCTGGCAGCTCCAGGCCGGCTCCTGCCTTTGGCCCTGCTGGTCCCTGGCTGGGGCCAGATGCTGTGACTGGCGCCCCCCCCCCCACCTGGGTTGGGGCCAGCCACTGCGGGCCCTGATCCTGACCCAGGGCAGCCGTTGCCCCCTGCCGCCTACCTGAGAGGAGGGATTTAACTTTCCCTTTTCTGCTTCTGCTCCGCACCACGTGCCTCAGCTACGTGCTTGAGAGCAGGAGACTTAAAAGAGCTGGCGCACCTCTTTGCACTTGCATTGCTGGCTCGGAACTTGTGCCCCTGTGCTCAGCATCAGTGATGCCCCTGGAGTAAACCCTGAGGCCTGTCTATGTTCGAGGCCGAGGAAGGTATTTAATACCCAACCCAGAGCCGCTGAGTGATGCCCAGGCAGGGGGTGGTGGTGAGGCTGCCCTGACCCAGCCATAGCTGGGCTGCTGCAGGGTACAGCAGCTGCTGCAGGCTAGGTAACTGCAGGAGGGGATTTGCGTCCCCCCAGCCTCACATCCTCCCCTTGCAGGTACAGACGCCCCTCCCCAGGGCAGCTTGGGGGTGTGGCTAGAACTCTTCCTGCCCCTGTGGGTGTGGCATGAGGTGTGAGGGAGCGCAAATATAATGGCTGATAGCGAAGCACCAAACAATTTCTGCTGGTACTCATTGGAGAACCTGATCTGAAAAATTACATCAACCCCTGCTTATAGAGAAGGAATGAAGAACAGGGCTACTTTTGTTACTTTGCACTGCCACATTGATGGACTCCTGAGAGTCCTTCATCAGAGACCTCTGCCAGCACTTAACCTCACTGAATCTGGCCCTCCGTAGTCTGATCTTTTATTGGAAATTAAGTATGGTCCACTCTACAATGTGCATGGGGAAAAGTATTCAAAAAGAATTCCTAAAATAGTCCTTAAAAATATGTTCATGATATTAGGCAAAAGGGGTTTTAAGTGAGAAACTCAGGCAGGTGAAAAATACTTTATTTAATAGGCAGCAGAGATTCTGAAAACAATTGTTCCAATGTGACATGTATTCACTCATTATACGCTGTGCCTAGCATACTCATCACGAATAGAATGATTATAGAGTTGGAATCAGAATGCCAGTCAGCCGGAAAATATTGTAAATAACGTGTTCAGCATTACCAGACTATACCTTGGCATTCTTTGGCATATCTACCAATGGAAACATTGCAAAGTTGTGCACTGCAAACCTGAGTTATGTTGCAGACATAGCCTTATGCTGAACAATTTCTTCCTCTACCCCACAATCTCTTCTAAGTCCCTCAATTACTTACGTGGGATTCTGCAGCTAGCTCTGTCTTTTTGTGAACAAAATTTGATAGGTTTGTTCATGCCTATGATGACTGAAGATACATATTATTAATTTTGATAGTATCTAACAATGACAGACATACAAGATTACAGGGTCTCTGCCCTGAAGAGTCCACTGTTTAACTCAATCCAGACACAAAGGACAATGGGACCTCGGACAAGGAAGGATGGTGCAGTGATTTGGGCACTAGTGTTTTCCCTAGGTTTGATCCCCTGTGAGTTTAGGAAGTGAAAGAAAAGATAGGGATCATTCAGCAAGCATTGTCATTGTAACACCACAACATTTTCTACAGTGTGTACCTTAAAGTGTACTAAATGGTTTCAGGTATGTCTTAGTTTATTGTCTTCTATATATAAGCACTTAGTTTAAAGATTAGGAGTGGTTCTTTTCTGATGAATATCCTTCCAAAATTCTGCCTGTTAAGTGGCAAAAGTAACACTAAAAGAGCAATAAGGAGTTCAGCCTGTTGCGCTATATAGAAGTACCAGTGCCTGTATAAAGATGGGGTAAAGTTTTAAGAGTCAAAGACTGACCAGCTTCTTAATAGAACTGGTCAGGCTTTTAGACTGATCAGCAGATATCTACACCGGACCTTCACAGGTTCTGGAACCCACATTGTTTTTTGAAAAAAAAAATGTGGTTTGGTATTAGTTTTATAAGTGTATAAAACCCTTAAAGTAAAATCAAATCAAGAACACATACCACCAAAGCTAAACTACTGTTAATAGTATTAACTAACTACAGTAAGAATAAAGTAAAACATCACATCAAGAAATTCGTTTCAATATTGGAAAAGAACAAACAGGGAGTCCTGTGGCACTTATAAAGACAAACAAATTTATTTATCACATGAGCTTTCATGCCTTAAATAAATTTCTTGGTATTTATAAGTGCCACGGGATTCCTTGTTTGTTCTACTTCAGTAGACTAACACGACTATTCCAACTAGACTAACACGGCTACCCCTTTGGATACTGGAATAGAGTTAGTCCTTATACTGTCCAAGAAGGACTCAACAAGATGGCTATTCATTTGGTTATAAATCCCTAATAAAGAATGTCACCAAAATAGTGGTGACACGTCCACTCATGGGCATTATGGGTGCTCACACACTCAGACACACACACACACACAGCCATGCTTTCACTGACAACCTCCAAAACTGAAATACTGGGACATCTCCCAGCTAATAAACACAGAAAAAGGAAAAATAATATACTTAAGAGGGGCTTGCAAATATCTAGCTTCCACTGTCTTCTGGACTCTCGCAGAGCAGGAGCTAGAAGTGTAGGCAAGGGAGCAGATGGCTCCCAGTTCGGCTGTTGCGGTGCTTCTCGCTAATGGGCCTCCGGGCACAAGGAGAGATTGGTCAGAAGCTGAGGTGGGCTGATTGTTTATGTTGTCACTTCCTTTTCCCAAGATGGCTTGAAGATTTTGGAAGGTCGGTCTTTCCTCTATTGCTTGTTGTCTCGCAAGATGAGGCTTCACAGCCTTCCTCCTGAATCTTATCCACATGTCGCTTACCTTGTCTTCCAGTGCTTTCCTCTAAGGTCTTCAAACAAATCAGTGGTGAGGGCTACTTTAGAGCAGTGGTTTTCAAACTTCTTTCCTCGGGACCCAGTTGAAAAAAATCATTGATGCCTGTGACCCAATAATTACATCTTTCAGCAATCCATTGCAGACTTTTGGTGGCGGCAGCAGGGGGCGCCGTGACCCAGTACCTGAGGGTCTGTGACGCAGTATTGGGTCCCAACCCGTAGTTTGAAAACCGTTGCCTTAGAGCTATGAAGCTTGGTCCAGTTAGGTGTGAATTAGGGCACTCTTAGCAAGTGTCTTCTTGGAAAAGCCCTATTGAAATAAGTAATTTTTAAAATATTCGGTATTCTCCATATTGTAGGCACGGAGTCTGTGACCCTCCCCCAAAATTTCAAGAATGCAGATACATTACACTCCTACTGAGAAAGCTGGCATCTCCATGAAAGGTGTTAAGATGACACTGAAAGATAACATAAAGCCAGTTCAGTATTTAAAACCCCCTTCAAAAATAGGTCAATGAGGGGAAAAAAGCCTGGCAACAGTGTCATTCAACATTCATTCATCCATCCATCAATAAAAATAAAAATAAAAATCGAGTTCAGACTTATGTTCTGTTTCATCATCTTCAGTTTCTTCTTCTTGGACAAGGCAATTAGTGTAGCCTTGCTATTTTGGAACTGAGCTATAGATCAAAAAACTGAACTTCTGAAATCTACATCTTGATAGAGAACAGTTAGTTTAATCTGATGATGAAACTCACTTGAAATAGAATATTTTAAATTGTATATAAGATATGTATTTCCATATAAACTATTCTCACCATTAAAATTTGCTACTAGTGTCCTGTGCTCAAATCTATACATCTCTGTTGTACAAAGTAGTTGCAATTACAGACACACTGGCTGGCTCTCTGAAATAGGTGTGGCTGAACCAAAAGGGGAATAATAAAAAAAAACATCTGCACATAATTTATTCTTCATCTGGACAAAAATTGGTGTAAATTGGTTGGTGTGAACAAGAGCAGCCAGAAGGTTGTAATACGTAATTTCAAAAGTAAAGTTGGTGTAGAGACAGCCCACTCACTAAGACCTAGACAGGTTTGCACCACTGCTGATGTCTCCTAGTGAGTTATATTCCATTTTATGATCTTCTCCCTGTATTGTGTGGCACATACATGCTGGCCATTGCCATTTGATTGCCCTAGTATAAGGTGGAGGACTGCCCTCATGCAAATGGAGCTAGTACATGAAAGCCACTGATGATTAGCAGAGGTAAAAGAGTGGGAGTGAGGAAAAGCTGGCAAAGTTGCTAAGAATCTGCTGTTAAAGTGGTTCCACTCAGAATACAGTTAGTGTTCATCACTGGGATGGGAAAAGGGGATTTTGCAAGCTAACCTGAAAGGACTGCACTGAGGCAGAAATAAGGAATATTGCATTGGCTGTAGCATGGAAGTGAGAATGTACCATCTCCTCAAGAATAGCAAAAGAGAAACAGAATAGGCATTAAGAGAGGGCATTGCTGCAGCCAGGTACAAAATGGCTGCTTTAGCAATGACACCTCTGCCACAGTCAGAAGGCAGGCTCAGAAAAAGTTCCTGTAAGAGGGTAGGCCTCTACTGAAAAAAGTCAGCAAGGACCAGATAGCATAAAAGGTGGGGTTTTGGAATTGTTACATCTTCTCCCATAAATTATAGTGTAGCTCAGACAGAAGTTATGGGCTTGATGCAGAAGTAACTGAGTGAGGCTCTTTGATACATAGGAGTAGAGTTGCCACTTCAGAAGGTCCAATAAACAAGGACATCTGAGATGATCTGGAGCCCATAAGACTGGACAGCTGGTCGCATATACTGAGCACCCTTACAGATTTCCCAGAACAATTACCACAAAAAGGATGATCCTGGGAAAAACTGAACAGGTGTCAATGCTGTGTTTGAAGTCAGAACAGGTCATCATAATCCCTTCTGGCCTTAAAATCCATTATATTCACTGTCACAATCAGGAGGGCTGCCTAAGCTGAGAAGAACCTGTATGTGAAGTGCAAAGCAAGGATGCCTCCAAATACAGAAATTTCAAGTTATTTAAACAATATTCTTTTCAGTTATTAAAAGATTGCTCCATCAGGACAGTAGAGATGGATAGTCCAGTCACTTATACCCAGCATGTTGTCTTGTTCGGTGTTTGTACAGTGCCTAGCACTATAAAATCCTCATCTCAGTTGTGGTACCTAGCAGCTACAGAATACAAATAAATAATAAGAGTTGTTATGAACTGCAAATGCCTTCAGAGTAGATGATCTAGATATTAAAATAATATACCATTTCAGCCTTACTTAAGGAAATTTCTCCATTTGAGGAGATGCAAATGAGACTTACTCCATGATCAGCTTCAGGAAAAAAAATAGATTTATCTGCCTCTATACTGCTCCTTTAACTTGTGTGAATTCCCATGTCTGCAAAGCATACATTTTCCCTGGAAACTGATTCTGAACATTCTTCCAAACTTCATTTTTATTCTTGGAGGGTTTTTTGTTGTTGTTGCTGCATTTTTAACTCTTATTTTAAGAAATTACCAAGTTAGAAATGCAATAACAGAGGACTGTGGACCAATTAAATGCCATTCAATGTACCTAAAGGGTAGCCAACATAAGTAAAAAATAGCCCAGGCTAATACAATAGACATGGGGATTGAGTACCATGCTGCTGACCAGATAACGTTCTAATATTTATTATTGATATTTGGTGGGTTAGTTAAGGCAGTATGCTGACAGAAGTACTAGGCTGAAGAGAGAAAGAAACAGGAGAGGAATGAAGGAAGAGAGCACAAGAGGCAGATAGTGGGTAGGAAAAAAAACAGTGTTCTTTCTGCCCGACAGTACAGTATGTTTCAGATTTTATTTTTTTGCCATGAGAAATAAGTGTCTGGATGTTGAAAGTTAGATCTTAAATTCCTTTGGAGTCTTTAGTTTTGCAAGCTAATTTCTTTCCTGGTATTTCAGTGAATTTACACCCCCAAGACCTAGAAAAATCACTTCTAATAGCTTTATCCCCCTCTGTAATTTTCACCCATTTTGTAAAGGTTTCAGTTGCATATCCAACAACTTGTAATTGTGGAAATGAGGCATAGGCTTCCTTCAATAGAAAAACATTTTAAAACATACTAATTTAGGAAAAAATCCACAAACTGCAAGCATCAGTTAAGGTCACCAATTCTGTGTGATGTGTGTAATGAGGAGTACTGTGTTTTAATGATAACCTCTACTGACTATTAAAACAACACTGCACTTCACAGTCTCTACTGCATTACTGTAGATATACATAGCAAAAACATGGGCTTGGAAAAGCTCCATTTACTTCAGTGTAAAGATTCTGCATAGAGCAAAAATGCTAATATATCAAAAGCAAGTGAAACAAAGAGATAATCCAATCTGGACTATCTGTTGCTTCCACGCAGAGAGATCAAAGAAAAAGATTTCAGGGCCAGGAAAAACATAGTTGGATGACAATAAATCTATCAAATGGTTCAGTAAAATAGCTCAAACCGATTTCTTATCCCAAAACAGAAAGAAAAGCCTTAAGATGGATTTTTTTCTTCAAGCCATTAATTTTTAAACCTAATTATTTAGGAAATTTTAGTATGTTTTCAAATATCAGAAACAAACCAATCATATACCAGAAATATAATCATCAAACTTTCTGTTTAACAGTATGTTACCATACTACACAGTGAGCATCATTACAACTGCAATGTGTCATTTCTAGTGACTTTGAGTGACATGTCTATATACACATTTAGCAGACCAGGCATGTATATTAAACATGAATATTTTTAAAAAACGCACAAGTGTTCTGGGTTTCTTTGCAGATGCATGTACTTTGAGTATTGACTGAAAGGTAACCAAATATCTAAGTATCTATCCATTTTGTTGGGTATGTAATTGATGTGTTAATATTTCTATAACCACAACTTCCAATATTTTTTGAACAATTTCTCTACAGTTGGGCATTTTTCTTCTTCCACTGAGAGGTTAATAGTAGCTGAGTAGCTACAAGCAGATGAGAGATTAATTCTTCATTTCCTCTTGTAAAGCACCAAACTTTAAAGCCATTCTGGACACATGCTATGTTAGTTACAACTTTAAGAGCTGGCCAGAGTGTCCGAATATTGCTCAGCTCTCTGGCCAGGGGATTAATGAAGAATGAGTGAAATCTTCATAGCATCAGCCCTTCTCTGCCCCCAATCCCTGTGATAGCCCCTCCTCTGAGAAAGAGAGAGAATGCTGGGTGCTGGCAGCAGAAAAGAAAGAAAAGGACCAGGACCATGGAGGAACATACGTCTTTCCCTCATCACTGCCCAATAGTCCAGTGTGGGATTTTCTGAAGAAGTTAAGGCTGACTGAGTCCATGACATGGAACTTTTCCTTCCTCAGTGGACATCAGTGAATGGCCAGGCAGTGTAGATAGGGGCCAAAGCTAGTGCAGAGACACAGAAGACTCTTGGGACTGAACCCCTACTTCTCCTGCAAAGCAGAACCCCATCCCCCAGTGAAACAATATAGAGAGTGAACTTCCTGATCCATTGTTGATTTTTCCCACATAGGAGACAATCTCAGCTTTTGTAACAAATGGAAGGAAGTTCTAGCTCAAAAACAGAGCAGGAGATTGGGTGTTAGGACTCCTGGGTCCAGCTGGCAGCTCAGCCTTGACTCACCGTGTGACCTCCAAGTGCTTTAGTCTACAGCACCAACCACATTAACAAAAATACCATGTCGCCTTTCTAACCACTCACAAGTCGAGTTAGGCTAGTCTCCGGCGGCTTGCGGGTATATCCACACTGCAAAAAAACCAACTGACAGGCAAGTCTCAGAGCCTGGCTCATCTGACTCAGGCTTGTACTGCAGAGCTAAATTTAGTGGCGTAGACATTTGGGCTCAGGCTGGAGCCTGCACTCTCAAACCTAGTGAGGTGTTGGGTCTCAGAGCCCAGGCTCCAGCACAGGCCTCACCTACATTGCTATCCTTTCCTCATTTGTTGACCTGAGTTCTGAGACTTGCTCTGGCGGTCTTTTTTTTTTTTGTGTGGCATAAACATACCCTGAGAGAGCAACCACCACTCATTGCAGCCAGCCTTACTTCTATTCCCTCTTTACTTTGCTTAACTGAATCAGCTTTGCTTCCTGTTCTCATTTATATGGCTCAGACCCTAGGGTGGGACAGGCCATAGGCTTTAGCCTGTCCCTTAAAAGGCACTCCACTTTTTCTTATACGCTTTCACAGAGCATAATACTTACCTGCTTCACAAGAACATTATGTGGTTTATTTGTTTGTAAAGGTCCATGGAAGAACGATAATCCATCAGGCCCAAATACAATTGTAAACCACCATAATGTATTTTAGATATTAAAGTGCCAGTGACAATTCTATTTAGATGCAGTTGCTATGAAGTGTACTAAAAAGGAACATAGGAATTGCCTTACTGAGTCAGACAGGTGGTCCTCTAGTTCCATATCGGAGCGGCCAATGCCAGATGCCTCAGAGGAGGATGCAAAAACCCAGCAGTAGACACATGGATTTATCTGGCTCTCAGAAAGGTCGCATCCTAGTCTCTAATTATTAGAGATTGGCTTAACTTCTGAAACAGGAGGTTTTTATCCATTCCAAACTACTTTATGTTAATTAATTGTTATGACTCTGGATATCCATGTTATCCAGAAATAGAATATAAATCCATAAAAGAACACTGCTTAATACATTTATATATTCTTATCTTTGCAGCAACCTGGACACAGAAGAACTCTGTGGTAAGTTCCCTTTTCAAAAACAACCATACTGCAATAGGCTTGTTATTGCGAGTGAACATATCATGTGGCTTGAGTTAATTTTTCTTTGATAATCTTGAAAATATATATAAACTACATGGTCTGAACTCCTGGGAAAAATGGAGATGGATCAATGAACCTTGAACACTGAACTGGAATCAGCTAGAGAATTCTGCAAAACTACTTCATGAATATTTTTGTGTCATTATTTTATCATTCAAAAGTGTCTTTCTCTGCTGTACTGATAAGACAGAGGCCTTTATTTGCTTCTTGTTGTACAACTTTTATTCCAATTATTTCATTACTTCCTCAAGTATAAATACTTAGGCAACGTCAGCATTTCAAATGGCTTTATTGCTCTTCTCCAACTAAACAAATTCTGCCAATCTTAAGTCAAACTCTCATTGACTGCAGAAGTTGACCCAATGGCCTGTTTCTCTGCCTCACAAAAGCTATCCATCACATATGTGCTTCCCTAGAAATCGCTTTGGGGGGAGATGGGGGGGGGGTCTTGCAAGCAGTACCCAATTCAGAGCAGTTCTTCAAATTCACCTACAAAATATCAGAAATCACTATTCTTTTTAAAAACTGTCTATTTTGGGGGATGTGGGGGGGGGGGAGTCAGAGAGCAACTGGCAGAGTGGTATTTGTGCACTTATATCTTTCAAGGATTGATAGCATGGAAGCCTTTTAGGAGGACACTGAAAAAAACACCATCATTTGAATGCCAGTATGTTCCTGTATAAGCTAGGACACTGTGACCACATGTGGGGAGAATGAGTGATCTCTTTAAAGTGAAATGCAGTGAGCGTGTGAATGGAAATCACAAGGCCAGGTCCTCAGCTAAAGTCAAAAGAGCAATGGTGATTTACACCAGCCTACAATCTGGCCAAAATTATCTGAAGCTGACCTCAAAAGGGAGAGAAATAGCCCTTTCTTTTGTGTTTTGATTTATAGTTTACTGCTGGTGATCTGCTATCATATCTGCAACCTGTGCCCTCAGGCCCCAATTCTGCATTCAGGCCTATATAAGCGAACTCTTGTATAACCCTGTTGTCTGTAAGTGCTAAATGGGGGTGGAATTTGTCATAGAGGTATCCTGTTCTTCCTATCAGCTTTGATTAAATACTGGCTCTCATGACATCTGCTCTTTCTAACATCTTCAGAAATCTTTTATGATTTCCTACCAGTGTGTTTCTGATCTCCACTTTGGTCTTCATAATTCTGGAAATGAATTCACCTGAGCCCTTTGCCTTGAAAATCTGAAATAGCCAAATGTTCACAGAGATTTTACAGCTTTTCCATATTTTATTTCCCTCTCCTCCAAATAAAATGCATCTTTATCTACAGGATATCAAGTCGCACTATGTCACTGTTTTTTGTGACTGAGAATTTAATTTGGGCTCTAAGCAATATCCGCTTCTGTCACTAACTTCTCAATTTTGTTTCCTTCTCATCTAACTAAAAAGTTTCACAGGGTGTCTGTACAGTGCAGTGTGGTGTTAGGATTGTAGCATGCATAGACATCCAGAGCTATTTTTAAATCTAGCTAGCTCAGGTACTGATGGCAATAAAGCTATGGCAGCATCGACTGTACAAACCCACCCAGAACCCTGGATACTCTCCTGAGCAGCTAGTGCACACTGAAATTTATTCTGCTATGTCTTCACTGCTATTGTTACTTCAGCTAGCTAATTTGGTGCATTCAATCAAACCTCTGACTGCAGTGTAGACATAATCCTATTGTTGTGACTTATTATTTCATATATTTCATGAGGCTTCTTGTCGAAATCTTAAATATTTGTCATGGTATTCTTTTCTTTTTTTCATTCTTCTTCTAGATATCCTATATTCCTAATCATCTGCCTAAATGTTCATCCAAGATGGTAGATACTTAGGTTTACATTTATACCATATCTTCCCCCCCACCCCCAATCTCAAACCTTATGGAAGCATAATTATCACCTTTTTTTAAATCTTTCTCCTCTCTCTCTCTCACACACATCAGTGAGACAGTTGAACAGCATAACTCCAATAACTTCAATGGAGTTACTCCGGTATGAGTGGGGTCAGAATCAAGCACTTCAAAACATTTCTTTTACAATACTCTCTCTTTATAACAGGATTCTTAAGAGCTAAGTATTCTGGTTGATATACAAAGATATTGTTATAAAGTGGGTAGCAACCATCAAATGTCGGATAGCTGAGTATCATATCTGAAAGAACTGTTTAAAAAAAAACAACTTTCCGAACAAGGGTGAAAAATCTTAGCACCACTTTGTCAATTGAGGTCTAGTGTATAATATACTGAAAGATTTAGAAATGCATTCGTTCTTATTCATCCCATTTAATGTTATCCAGTTTACCCTTATTCTCTAATGCACCACCCATCCTGAATCCATATTGCCCATATACTATACCATTCCTTTCCAGCATGCCCAAATTTTGTTATGTAATATCTAGTGGCTTTCCCATCTTTATTCACAGATATATGCTCACAGTCTTGAATCTGTTAAAGAAGCAATGTATTAGCCTAATCCTTTCCTGTTACTTTCCAGTTATACATCAGCCACGTTTTTGTTCTACCCACAGCAAAAGTTTCTTTAATCATGTATCCTTTCTACTCCATATTTATTTCCCATCATAAACTTTTTGCATTTATATATAAGCAGCTTTGAAAATCTGCTGATATTTTGTTAGCTATATTTTTCTTCATAACTCCAGTAAGACCCAGTGTAGTGTGCTTATAGACAGCCCCCAATGCTGAAGCAGATACTTACCAGCAACTACAAACCATACAACAGAAACACTAAGGGAGACACATACTCCTGCAATAATTCCTGTTGCCAACACTGCCCACATATCTGCACAAATGACACCATCACAGGACCTAATCAAACCAGCTACTCCATCAAGAGCTCATTCATCTGCTCATCCACCCATGTGATATATGCCAGCATGTGCCAACAATGCCCCTCTGCCTTATCCATTGGTCACACTGGACTGTCTCTGCACAAAAGACTAAATGGACACGTATCTAACATCAAAAATGGCAACATTCAAAAATCAATAGGAAAACATTTCAATCTCTCTGTTCACTTCCTGAAAGACATCTCCGTTACAGTACTTAAACAAGTTAATTCTAAATCAAAGCTTCAAAGAGAAATTAAAGAGTTAGAATTCATATGTAAATTTGACACCATTAACTTGGTTTGAATAGATATGGGCTGGCTTTCTCATTACAAAAAGTGATTTTCACCTCTCTCAAACTCTCAACCTTCTTATATGTTGTTTCACACTGTTTAAATCTAAATTTGTTTGAGCTGCTGAAATAGTCTGACCTGAACCTGTCACTCACACTTCACTGGATTTATTTTTCCCTCCCATACTGTAAGTTTTCCATGTTCAAGCATCGGACAAAGTGGGATTTCTCCCACGAAAGCTCATGTGACAAATAAATGTTAGTCCTTAGAAGTACCACAGGACTCCTTGGCTGCGTCTACACTGGTAAATTAAGTCGACTTAAGCTTGCTTAAGTCGACTTAATTTACCCTGCGTCTACACTACAGTTTCCTTAAGTCGACTTAAGCAGCTTGCTTAAGTCGATTTAAGGAAAATGAAGTCGACTTAATGAAAATTAAGTCGACTTTATAAAACCTGCTTCTGAGTAGACCTAAGGCTTAAGTCGACTCCCTAGAGTCGACTTAAGCCAGTGTAGCCATGGGGTAGCCCTAAGTCGACTTAGGGCTACACCAATGCCCTCCCTGCCGGGGGGAAGGGGGCACAGGGATAGCCTGGCATGCCCCCCCCCCCTTCCCCTGTGCCCTGCCAGGGTCCCTGACCCCTTTTCCCCCATTGTACCTAGGTACAATGGGACAAAGGCTGAGCCCCCTGGCATTGGGCAAGGGGTGCCCCCCCTGCCCCCGTGGACCTGCCCTAGGTCCCCCTAGCCCACAAAGTTGACCTAGAGCATCCAGTATGGACACTCTAGGTTGACTTTTTAAGTTCCCCTTTAAGTCAACTTTATTTTTAAGTGGGGACACACTAAGTCGACTTAGTTAAAGTCGACTTAAAATTACAAGTGGAGACATAGCCCTTGTTTGTAGTGCAGATCTGTCATTGGTAAAATAAATTTCCACAAGAGCATACTTCCCTTTTCTACTTCAACCTATTTCCATAGAATTATGCCTTTTGCTTTGATATTTGTTATTTTGACTTCATTGTGCATCAATTTAAATACAAGTTCCTTCAATCTATAAAGATTCTGCAGTCAAATTGTTTGTTCATATGAAGCTCTTTCTACATGGATCACAGTTACCTTACAAAATATCATGGTGCCCAAGACTAAAAGTTTAGCTGAACAACTCATTTAGGAGTTGCCTCTCTTTCCAAAACTTCTAGAGTCTTGAGATATAGGCAGTAGCATTCTGATTTCCTGCTAATGTCACTACAATGACTTTAACGGCATTACTCCTGATTTATAACAGTACAAGTGATATTAGATACAGGGCCAATGTGTTTAATCCGATATGCCTAACCATTTTGTACTTTTGTGAAAATGTATCTTTTGCTTGTTGATAAAGGACAAAAAACTAATTTACAAAAAAAAATTATAAATTTTGAAGATAGGTCCTTTCTTCAAAATGAATACTTTCCTGTAAAAAATTCCATGGAGTTTTATTTTTCTCCAAAACACTTCATTAAATGGCTACTGATTTTTTTCAATTTCCAAAGCCCCCCAAAATTAAAAAAAAAATCATTCAAATATTTAAGTCACAATTTCTGATTATTTTTGGTAATGTTAGATATTAAATTTGCAGTCATAATGAACTAAATTGAAACAATAAACATTTATATATAGCATTTCCACCCATAGATTTTTTTTAAAAAAAGCTTTTTAAATGTGGGCACATCCATATTCCCATATTGGAAATGGAAAACTAATGTGCAGGGGGATTGAGCTGTCCAAATTCATACTGCAAGTAATTGAAGAAGCAACAACTGAGCTCGGGGTTTCTCAGTTCAATTAATTATGCCTTATCCTATGTACCATCCCAGTTCTCTCAAATGAACACATAATACTGTTAATAGAAAAACAAATATTCTGTCAATTACATTCCTTGGTAAAAAAAGATCTTTATGGAACAGCTCTTCACTTTCATCCCACACTGAAAGTTGTTTAGGGAAGCATCTTTTTCCATTATCTGCAGAACATGATCAGCTTCTTGTTATATTCATTCTGCTAGCAGGGTCTAATACATAGAGGTCATTGGACTCATGATTTCTTCTTCCAGAATATTTTTCCCGGCACTTGGGAGAGTATGAAAATGTGCTGTCTGCCTTAGAAGACCTAAATGTTTCCATACTGAAGGCAATGGACAAAACAAAGAAAGTAAGGGGAAGTTATATTTGAATCTTTTTCTATTGTGACTGATGTGCTGGATTTTCAATTCATTATTCAAAAACAATTTGATAACTTCTGTTTAATTATTTCCACATTTTGGTTGTTTTATTATTAGAGGAGAAACAGGCTTGTTAAAATGGTCAAAATACCAAGGCTTTAAAAATCTAGGTGCACGGAACTTGTCATTTCCAGCCATGCAAACCTTTTTGAATGACAGATAACATGACCTTCAACTCCTAATAATCTAGGACAGTGGTTCTCAACCTTTCTCCCATCGTGACACACCTGACAGATGATGTTCCCCTACTTGATACACTACAATTTGCTGGTGATGGTATGCTTGGGAGATGTGGTGCTCTGGGGGATGCAGCACTCCATGACCTGGGTTGGGGCAGAGTCAAGCTAGCACAGGCTAGTGCCCTGGCAGTCTGGCTTGATGGGGCCGGGTTTATTTTTCTGGGGCAAGCGTTGCCCCCCTCCTGCCCCCATCCCAGGATCCCTGGGTTGCAGCCCTTAAGTCCCTTTACTCATCTAGCCCTGACGGCTGCCTGTGTTATGCAGCAGGAGAGGGCTGTTGAGGGCAGCAGAGAGTGGCAGGCGGCAGGAGCCCCAAGCTGGCTCCAAGCGGAGCTGCCAATTTTCTGTGACACACCACCAACTCTTTGTGACACACTTTTGTGTCCCAACACAGTGGTTGAGAACCGCTGGTCTAGGGAAATCATATTCTATTCAGAATCTAGGTATGGAAGAGAGGCTGCATTCCAGTGAAGATGGTCAAGTTGTATGAAGCTAACTACCTGAGAACAGAATGAGAGATGCACTGATAATACAGCTTGGAAGAGTTAGTGTTCAAGAGGAGTTCCGGAGCGCTATTTACAGTATGATCAGATGCAGATTCATAGATTTTAAAGCCAGAAGAGACCATAACACAGGCCATAGAATTTCACCCAATATTTCCTGCATCAAGCCCATAACAGCATCATATAATCAAGAGAAATGTGTGGATTCTCATCAGTACTAGAATTACATTAGATGCCATCTTTTGCATCAAGGCTTTTCCAAGAGTACAGAATTGTATGAAGTTTAACTAAACTACTGACGTGTACAACCACAAGATAGTTTATATCTTAATTCAGGGATCAGCAACATTTTGGGCAGGGGTGCTAATTTTCCCCCCACCTCCCGTCTCCCATGTACTGTGTTGGCAGTGGCGGGAGGAGGGGGGGGACGGGGACCCAGCACCTCAGCATCCAGTCCTCTCCTCTGCTGCGAGGACCCCGAGTGTGCACGGGCCAGGCAGCCTTCCCTGCCTGCTTGCATGCTGGCTCCAGCCAGGGGTGGGCACTACTAGATGGGCGGGGCCAGAAGGGGGAGTGGCTACCAGCACCTGCCATACAGCCTTGCTTGGGACTAAGAGTAGCACAGCCAGCAGGACACTGATGGGCCCCAACCCACTTTGGAAGAGAGGCAGGGCTGGAAGGAGAGAGCAGCCACCATGCAGCCCTGCTTGGGGCCAAGAGTGGCGCAGAGTGCTGCTCAAACTCAGCCCGCATGCCGTAGGTGGCCAACCTTGTCTTACTGAGAAGGGGCGGCCAGCACCTCCTCATGGTTGGGCATGACATGGCAGCTTTCTCTCCACTAGGGTCTGCTGTCACTGGCTGCGTCCACTCAGTGGTGGGCTGCCTCTTCCTTTCACTTGGCCAGAGTATCCATAAAGAGAAAGCAAGAAGTGAACACAAATAAACTGAGCAAGTAAGAGAAATCACAGAACACCCCCGTCTCAGGCAGGCAGTGGATGGTGGGGAAATTCCTGCTGTTCCTCGGGGATAGAGGGTTGAAGATCAGTTCTCTTCACTTGTCCACCAACAAGTGAGCTGGTCCTCTAGCTCAGTGGTTCTCAACCTTTTTTCCATCGTGACACACCTGACAGATGATACTCCCGTGTGCCGCACTACAATCTGCTGGCGGTGCTTGGGCTCAGGAGCACTTTGGAGGCTGCGGCGCTCTGGAGGATGCAGCATTCCCGGACCTGGGTGAGGGCAGTGTCAAGCCACCGCAGGCTGGTGCCCTCGCGGTCTGGTTCATTTTTTGTGGGGCAGGTGGTGTGCCCCCAGCCCAGGATCTCTGGGTTGCAGCCTCTAAGTCCCTTTACTCATCTGCTGCCTGTCTTGTGCAGCAGGAGTGGGCTGTTGAAGGCAGCAGAGAGTGGTGGGTGGCAGGAGCTCCAACCTGAGCAGCCAATTTTCTCTGACACACCTCCCAGTTCTTCGCAACACACCTTTGTGTGGTTGAGAACTGCTTCTGTAGCACGTATGTGTCTCGCAGATATGACAGACCAGGGCTGGCTGAACCCAGAGCAGAACCTTTGTTCTCCAGAGAGGTGTTTGCCTATCTCATCACACTTACTTATTTGGTTTGATCCAGTGAGGTACTGTGCACCTTAAATTCCCAGTGAAATCAATGGGCCTTGTGAGCAGTCAGCTCCTTGCCAGATAGGAGCATTAATAAAGGAATTACTGCATTTGTTCTTCCTAGACATAATTCTAAAGAGAAACAGCTTGATTATGTATAGGATCGTGCTAAGAGACAGAAAATATCATCTGATAATTACTGGATGTAAATCGAATGCTGCATTTAAGAATTACTTTGGAAGTTCATAACATTGGAGGATTCTCAGTAGAGTAGTAAGGATGTTGTGAATAAGAGCATTACTCACTGGAAACAAAACAAGTGGGAAAATCTGAGATATTAATAAGCATTACACTTGGCTGCCTCGGCAACTCAATTAAAAACATTAAAATTTGCCTAAACATTATCTTGACTTCCAGTTCATGCTTAGTGGTTTTGCTTTCCTCTGGAGATATACTGGACAGCACACTCCACACAGCACTATACAATGATAGCACTCTAAGGATAAGACTAGAGCTGGGAAAACACTGCAAAAGTATTTTCAAACATTAATTCCAATTTGTAGACACAGGATGCGAACACAAACAAATAGAATGTCTTCATGCTCTGGAAAGATCCTAAGAGAATTTACTGGCAGGAACATGCCCCAAGTAGCAAATCTGAGATGAATTTTGTCAGAAAGCAAATCTTGATTTCAGACTTGTTCGTATTCACATCAGAAACCTGGTTCTCCAAGTTGCACTCAATCAGGAAAGACAACAGAGTCTTGTGGCACTTTTAAAGACTAACAGATTTATTAATCGCATATCATAATCGCAATCAGGAAAGAGAATGTGTATCCAATACAGACACTGAACGGAAATGTCACTTTTACAGCCGTAAATTTGAGATTTTCAAAAGGGGCAAATGGCAAAGTTAGTCCATATTTTGACAGTCTAGTTCAAATTTCTTTATAAAGAAAACAAAACAGAAATGGATCGCCTTTGAATGCTAGCATTAAATAATGCTAATACTGTGGTATACAAATCTTTCAGCCAACCATTGTATTTTTAACAATGGTGAAAAGAGAACAAGGAGTTCATGCAGTTGAACACAATAAAAAGCTGAGTTGTGAGAGAACCAGAGTACTCAGTATTTTAGAGCATATTCTTTAAAGTTTCTATATATTTTTATGATGGTGATAAATCTTTTCACACTGGAGGGCCCTGCAATATGTAGGCATTATAGGTGACTAAGGGCCCAATCCTGACAGATGGCAAGTGCCCTCAACTCTCTTGGACTGCCCTGCTGTGTTGAGGATGCTCAGCACTTCTGAGTCAGGCCCTTAAATGACTGTTTCCTAGACAGACAAAGGAGGTGAGATAATATCTTTTATTGGATCAACTTTTGTTGGTGAAAGACACAAGCTTTTGAGCTACACAGAACTCTTCTTCAGGTCTGTTTCCTAGGCAAGCCTCTTTCCAACAGACAGCTTATTCAGTCATGACTTCCACTATTTACTAGGAGAAAACAAACAGTTTGTTCCTTCATTAACTTTATCCAGCCCATTTTAAATGAGGTAACAACCAGGGGGTATTTTATATGACAACCGCAGGATCAAGTTCCTATATAAATTGTTCATCCTCAGTTTCCAGGGTAACCAAGTAGAGAGAAAAAATGTCAGTCTTCAGTAGAAACACAAATACCTTGAATCACTACGTCTGAAATTCTAAAAATCTAATTGTGAACAAGCATTCAGTCCCTTCCACATTCAAAATATAAACAGAGCTAAAGCGAGGTTGAATTAAGCTAAAAATTTGTAGTGCAGTGTAAATGTCTTGTTTACTCTTCTTGCATTTTTCCTAAATCTGAATTTGGTAAAATCAGAGTGAGCTGCACTGCTTGATTCATATTCACAAATGCAAATATTCATTATTTTAATGTGCACCAAGGAATCACCACAAAGCTGATTGGGTTTTTTAAAATTTTATTTGCATGAAGTTTAGTTTTAGGAAATTTAATACCACTTTTGAATGTCATCTGGATAAACTACCCCATCCATTAATATACATGGAGTTTTGTTCCCAGATTTTCTCAGCATGTGGAATTCTGCAGTCTTAGTCTAGCAGAACACCAGTGTAAGTATTGCCTGACTAAGGGCTGCAGGATTTGTCCAAAATTAACATAACTGCCCATATCAACAGAGAATATTTTCAACTGTACATATTCTTCCTGCACTATTGGGCACCATGGGGTTGGAGCCCAGGCCAGATTCTGCTCCCTATAATGTAATTTCAGTGTAGTTTAATGTACTTCTATAAATTCACACAGAAACCCTTTTGGATTCAAAATATCGCTTGAAAAGCTGATAGACCCTGACTGATCCAACATAAATAAATCAGATAAAACAAATATGAGAGTTATTTTAGGGCAAAATATTGTCAAAAGCAATTAAGAGTTTTAAGAAGTGTTTAAAACAGGAAAAATTAGCATAAGAGATTATCAATAAGAATATATTTGACTAGATAATGACTAAGAGGGCAAAAATATGGCCTGTAAGAAATGACAAATGTCACTTAATCACACAGAAGAACATGGCTAACCAAGTGAGAGATGGCACTCTAAGGATAAGACTAGAGCTGGGAAAACACTGCAAAAGAGCACTAGACTGGGACTCAGGAGATCTGGGCTGGTCTGCTTAATGACGGGAAAGGCACACACCCTCTCTGTGACTATATTTCTCCATCTGTAAAATGGCAATAATGATGTAGACCTTTTTTGTAAAGTACATTGAGATCTGTGGTCAAAAAGTGCTATGCAAGAGTGAGGCATTGCTAATACAAACCCCAAAGAAAGAGTCAAAAAAAGCTATACAAATATTCTGTACCTTGAATCTGATCAATAGCCCATTGAAATCCCTGGATGATTTTCCACAGATCTCAATGGGGTTTGGATTAAGCTCCCCCTTTTTTTCTTTTCAGTATAGGGCCAAATTCTCCCATTCTTACTGTAACTGAGTAGTTCCTTACTCTGTGTATTCATAGTGCTCATTATTGTATGAATACTACGTACCCTATCATTATTCATGTCTGGAGGAGAATCACTGAGATAAAGAACAAAAAGAAAATGGTAGATGTAAAAGGGCATGCATATTCAATTAAAAGGTTTTAGTTTGTTCCCACTGAATGTGCTTTAAATGCTATATACATCTTGCTAAAGCCCTCTTGTTGCAGCTCTGATCCATGAGAGATATATAGTTAGGCAAGGAAGGCAGGGAAGGAAAACAGAGCATTTATTTGTGGGGTAGGGAGGAAAATGTGGCATTTGATATTTGAGCAGTTCACTTCTGAGGATAAGTTATGTGTGAGTCACTTTTGTTGCCAGGGAGAGTAGTTAAGAGGGATACATTAACAGCTGGTTTGGGGTATTCTTCTTGGAGCTAGCAGGTTACAATTTTCTTGCTCAAAGTGAAAGCTAAGATAGTTGTTTTTACCTCTCTCTTCTTCAATCTTATAAACAGGAAACATTAAAATTTCAAGATTCAATGTTACTAAGATATTCCAGGGTGCAATCCCGACAAGTGAGGGGCTGTGTCACCCCTTGCCCTGTAAGCTGTGGAGTCTCTCAATGTTTTCCTGCTTTAGTTCCCAACCAGGGCTCTTCACAAGCTACATTCAGGTCACACTCTCAGTGTCTGTATACAGCCACAAGTCTGGTTCAGCAGGTCTGACTACAGCAGCCTGTCAGCAAACACCAGCCACACTTCGGCTTCCTGCAGCCCTGGTTGCTACCTTAGAGGGTGACCCTAAACCCTCGCTGTCCTGAATTTTCCAAAAAATGTGTTTTGCACTGTCCAGGCTTCCTCTGGAATTCCAGACATATTAGACCCACTGCCCCACAAAGGAGATCAAACATACAGCAGTCTGTTACCTTAAATGAAGTTACCCAGACAATTTGCAACATTGGATTAGTTTTAATTAAAGAATAAAACACGTTTATTTACTTACAGAGATAGAGATTTTAAATGAGCACAAGAATAAGGCATTCAGGTCAGAAATGGTTACAAGATAAAACACTTTCTAAACTTAAACTAGATTTGGTTCAATGAAAGTGCCTCCCCACTGGTTTCCAGTAACATGGCTGACCAAAAACTCTTAGGGAGGAAGGGGGTGGAGAATGTTGCCTTGGACTATGGGGGAGGAACAGCAGGATATGAGGAATCATCTCAGATCAGAAAACAGACTAGGTATATCAGGATTTGAAGGAGGAGGAATGCATAGAAATGGAAAACAAAAAAACTAGGAAAAAAGTCAACATTTTAAAATTGATCAGTGACTGAAGATGTAAAAACAGGAAGAGATGTTAACCCCCTGAAAATGACAAAATGGATAAAGCAAAGTGTGGGTAACATATGAAGAACTAAAAGAATACAGGACAGAGATCTATTAATACAATGTATTCAGGAGGAGCAAGTGAAAAGCAAGCTTAAGACTCTATCCTTAAGAAAAATGAAAGTTACTTGTCAATTGCCTAGATGCCTGATGGAAGCAAGAGGTATCACGTGCCACTTGGATTGTCTGTGGATCGCATCAAAGGCTATGTCTACACTGGCAAGTTAGTTCTAATTAAGGAAGCTTAATTCGAACGAACTAAAGCCATGGCTACACTAGGCTGTAATTAGTTCGAATTAAGGGCTTCCTTAATTCAAACTAATAACTTCGAATAGGGTATTAGAAGTAAGGGTTAATTCGAATGGCACTTGCTTAGTTCGAACTAACTTTAGTTAGTTCAAAGTTAACTCGAACTAACTAAAATTAGTACGAATTAGTTAGTTTGAACTAACTAATTCGAACTAAATTTAGTAAGTGTAGACATAGCCAAAAAAAGTCCAGGCAATGATAAAGTATTTTTTAAATAGTTACTTAGGAGAGAGGAAGAAAACCATCCATCTATGGCTGTACACAGAAAGATGGGACATTTCCAGATAGGATCCAAATAGGGTATTGATCTTTCTGGGTTAAACCATATATTGACATCTCCCTCGATCCCCCATGAAGTGCTATAACTGTCACAGGGTTGGACATATGGCAGCCGTTTTTAATGGAACAATGAATGAGGTGCAGTAAATGTGGCAGAAATTACACATATGAGAAATATGGAAAAGGAACAGAATCTAAATGCAGCAATTGTGGAGGAAAGCACAGAGCAACATATAAAAGATGTGCAGTTGCAGAATGAGCTAGAGAAATACAAACAAATAAATTATTCAAAAAGCATTACATGCAGAGGCTACCAAAAAGTACCCACTGTAGGAAATAGGAAAAGAAAAATACTCAAGGAAGAGGAAAATGTATAAGAGCAGCAGAAAACATCTTCTTCAGGAAAGAGAATATAAGAGGAACAGGCGAAGATGTATTGCTTATGGGTAAGGAGAAGTTTATAGCATTCATTATACAAGTAATTAGCTGTACCTTTCAGATGGGGGGAAGTGAAAGGAATTAAATCATAGCAAAAACAGCAAATCACTCTCACTAGATCACATTCATGCAATTTTAAATTAAGGCAATAATATATGCTCTTAATGATCCTTATCTGGAATGTGTATATTTTAGTAATACATGGACAGGAATTTAAGAAAGTCATCTTTGAAATTGGAAAAAAGCCTAATATAACGTTTGTGGAAGAAACATGGCTAATAAGTAAACCTATGTTCAATCTATCACAGTATGATATATTCTGTAGGATCAAAAGGCTCATGGGGGAGGGCTGTATATTTATAAAAGAGGGACTTAGTTATGTGAGTGGATGTGCAGAAACTAAGTTCTGAATATAATGCTGTTAAGATTCCTATGAAGAACCAAAACCCATGTGCAGATTAATAATTCATGTTAAAATAGTTACTTTGGAATTAGAACTAGTTAATGTAAAAAACTCATTCATAATTTGCAGAGACATCAATAGTCATAATGAGACAGGGGAAAAAAGAAAACTCACCTAAATTGTAAATGAACAATGTGTCAATATGCATAACTTTCTAATGTTGAATACAGGAGCACCTATCAGGTTTAATTCAATGGATGGACCATTTTCCCATTTGGATTTGGGAACTGTAACAAAAAAATACAGTTGGTAAATGAAGCTGAGAAATTCATAAAGAAGACAGAATGAGAAGTGATCACTTCCTCATGCTTATTGAGTACCAAGGCCAAGGAAATGTCAAAAACACAAAATCCCTTACTGAAAAATTTTAAAGCTGAATGGAGCATTTTCAAGATTGTATGTGATGAATATTTATGCCATAACTCTACAAGTGACAACCTGGGAAAATTCTATAACAATGTAATAAAAGGAATTACAGCTGCAGCTGATCTGGTCATTTACAAAACATCACATTTTCAGTGACATAGAAATTGGGTTCCCTGGTAGATTGAAGATTGCACATTAGCAATGGAGAAAAGAAATAAGGCATACAAACAAAGGAAACACATGAGTACTAATGACAATGAATTATAAAAGTTGTAAGGCGGTGGCACAAAGGATTATTAAAAAAGAATTGGTTGGGGAAATTTCTGTGGAGAACCAAACAAAAAGTCAAAGCTTTCAGAAATATATGAGCAAAGTCAAAGAGTAAATGGAATTCAAAGTAAATGTATACTAAATGTTATTGTAAACAATGAAATTGACGTCTCCACTTTAGAAAAGGCAAATGTATTAGCAAAAGAATTTCCAAAGGTTAGTAGAGATATGAATCAAAGCAGTAAGTTTTGTGAGAGGGTGAAAAGAAGGTTTATTGATGAAATTGAGCTGTGAAATGGCTGGAGAGAATATATTGATGATGTGTTAAATAAAAATTGTGGTGTGCAGGAGCTTATTGCAACCATTAGAAAGAAAGGAAAAATACAGCTCCAGGTAAGATAACAAAAGTAATTAAATATTTTAACACTTGCCAGAAGGGAGTCCAAAGATTCTATTACGGTTCTATAATGATATATGGGAAGGACTGCTGACAATAGAATGGAAACAAGCATCTGTGATACCAATTAAGATACTAGACAAGGTGTATACAAGACCCAGTGCTCACTGGCCTATTGCCCTCGCATCATATGTGCAGAAAATAATGGGAAAAAATGGTAAGTGTAAGACTGGTGGAATACTTGGAGAAAAATATTGTAACTGAAGTATAAAGTAGTTTCAGAAAAGGAAGATGCACAGTTGACCAAATAGTGAGACTAAAAATGGAGGTACAAAAGAAGAATAAGGACTAAGAACTTTAGGATAAGTCTTCCTGGACATTGAAAAAAACCCCAAACACGCATGTTATGCCATAGAGGAAAGGCTCCTATATAAACTAGGAAAAACTGGAACAAAAGGGAGAATGTCTTCATGGATAAGGGATTTTTTTAAATAACAGAACTATACAGTTCAAAGCAGGAACAGCTTTATCAACTCCTATAAGCATAACTCCACAAGGGAATTTTATATTATAATATTACCTACTTTGTTTTCAGTTATGATAAATGTCCTCCCTGAAAGCATACAGAGGAAAAGTGTATTTCCCTTTTGCAGACAACTGTGCTATATAGCCTAAGCATAAAAGTAGCCATGGAAAAGACAAATGAGGCACTCCAGAGAATTCCCAAGTGGGGAAACTGGGGTTTCAAATTTAAACTAAGGTAATGCTTTTAACCCACAAAGAAAATTAGGGAAGACTAACACTTACTTCTTTAAATTAAAAAAAAATTTCAGATACTTCCAAAAGTTTACTCATACCGTAAGAGTAGTATTGGATATATCATATTTTTCGGACCATAAGACGCATCTGACCATAAGACGCACCCAGTTTTTAGAGCAGGAAAACAAAGAAAAGGGAAGGCAAAGAAGAGAAAAGGAAGGAAAGAGAAAGGAAGGCAAAGAAGAGAAAAGGAAGGAAAGAGAAAGGAAGGCAAAGAAGAGAAAAGGAAGGAAAGAGAAAGGAAGGCAAAGAAGAGAAAGAAGAGGAAAAAAAAAAGAAAAAGAAAGAAAGAAGCCGCGGCCGCTGGCGGCGGGGACCCAAACGCGGCCCCGGCAGAGCAAAGCAGACCCCGGCCCCGGAGGCCGATCCTGGCCCCGTGCCAGGAGGCCGAGGCTGTGCCGGAGCGGAGCCGACCCCGGCCCTGGGCCGGGAAATCGAGGTGGCCGGCGGGTGGGAGCCCAGCAGCCTGCCCCAGCCGCGGCCACCCCGCTGCCCCGGCTGCATGGAGCAGGCAGGCAGGCACGCACGCATGCCCCGGCCCTGAGCCTGCCTGCTCCGCCCTGGGGGCGGGGAGGGCCAGCCCAGAGGCCGGGCTCAGGGTGGGTCTGCCGCAGCAATGCCGCGGCAAAGCCGCAGCCCAGGGGGTTTGCAGGGAGCGGTGGGGGCTGCCGGCCTGCGCGGAGGTCCGTCAATGCTGCGCGGGGGTTGCGACGGCCGCTGCGCGGCTGCGTGCCCGCGCAGCTTAGAGGGAGCACTGCTTGCTGGACAGCATTCGGACTATAAGACGCACCCTCATTTCCCCCCCACTTTTGGGGAAAAAAAGTGCGTCTTATGGTCTGAAAAATACGGTAAATTAACTTGGAAAGGTCACATAGGCTATGTCTACACTTACAAGTTAGTTCGCATTAAAGAAGCTTAATTCAAACTAACTTAAGCCTTGGCCACATTAGGCTTTCATTAGTTCGAATTAAGGTCTTCCTTAATTCGAACTAATAAATTCAATTGCTTAGTTCGAACTAACCCTTAATTCGAAATAGTTAGTTGGAATTAAGTCAATGTGGCCATATTAGTTTGAACTAACTGCATAGTTCGAACTAATCAGCAGATTGATCTTCATGCAACTGACTAATTCGAACTAAGCAAGTGCCCTGCATGGCCATGGCTAGTTCGAACTAGCATTCTGGGGGGGCCATGCTAGTTCAAATTAAGTTAATTCGAAATAATTAAAATTAGTTCGAATTAGTTAGTTCAAATTAACTAATTCTAACTAGCTTTTGTAAGTGTAGACATAGCCATAGGTACAATCATACAAACTGTGTAAATATAGGATGAGCTTACTTTAAAAGTGTTGCTGGAAACAAATGGGGTACAGATAAGGTGACGGCAGTGATGAGGATGATGAGTAGAGCATTGATCAGACCAGTTTTAGACTAGAGATGCCAAGCTTTAGGTTCAGCCTCAAGAACAACTTTTAGGAACTTGAAACTGTTCCAGGACCAAGTTCTGCAAATGGCACGTGGCACAACTCCCCTAATCTATGACTAAGTTTGAGGACTTTAATAACTCAGTCATAGATTAGAGAGTTATTGCAGGAGTGGGTGGGTGAGGCTCTGTGCAGGAGGTTACACTAGATGATACTATCGGTCCCTTCTGACCTTAGAGCCTATGGGTATGTCTACACTGGAGCCTTACGTCGACTTAAGGCGGGTAAAGTCGACCTAAACACTGCTGCGTCCACACTGGGCACTTATTAAGTCAACTTAAGCGCTTCCTTAAGTCAACTTACTACCACCTCTGAAGGTCGACTTGAGGCGTAAGTCAACCTTATTAAGTCAACTTAAGCCAGTGTAGACGGGGAATAGCCCCTAAGTTGACCTAAATGGCCTTCAATATTGATTTGCTAATTAACTAATGAAATCAAATCACCAATTAATTAGCTAATTGGTTTACTGTGGGTTGGGCTGGAGAGAAGAAAAAGATCTGCAGCCATTGGGCTGGGGAAAGCCACAACTGGGGTGATTAGGCTGGGGAGAAGGGTAAAGCCACGGCCAGGGAGCTCGGGCTCGGGAGAAGCTGCGGCTCTCCCCAGCCCGATCACCGCGACTCTTTTTCTGCTCTCTAGTCCGACCCAGAGTAAATTAATAAAACTACAGTATTTCATTTTAACATTTTTATTAAAGTTCAAACAGAAAGACAGCATTTATGCATTTCTTTTGACTTAAGGTACTTAGGCTTGCTGATGCTTCCGGCACCAAAAAATCTGTTGCCCATGAAGCACCATGCCTCACAAATTGCTGCTCAAGTACAATATTTTGCTCAGCTGCATCATCAGCTTAGAGGGAACCTTGGCCCCCCTCCCAGAGTTCCTAGCCACTCCTCCATCAACCTAGCACCTGCCAGTGTGGATGCAGGCAGTCGACTGGAGTTTTCAGTGTGGACGTTCTAAGATGACTTAACAAGGTTGACTTTAAATCGACTTACAGGCGACCTTGTTAAGTCGACCTAACAGAGCCTCCAATGTAGTCATACCCTATGAGTCTAACATTATCATGTGTGTGCCACAAATAGCCACAGGAGTAGCACCTATAAACATAAGGATGAAATTATTAGATCTAAGTTTTCGGGCAAAGGGAAACGGGAACCATGAAAATAGAAGTACACCACAATTTACAAAGATTGCTGGTTGCTCAGTAGACAAAATGATATGGATTGCTCAGCCTTCTTGTACTATCAGGGTAAAAGAATGGTAAAGAAGATATGCAAAAAAGAAGAACAGAACTAAAAAATTTAGTCATGGGAAATCAAATAATATTGACAGTTATTCCCCCACTTGTGGGTTTGGAATTATATGAAAAAGAGAGAGGATGGAGAAAACCACACATTATGATCAATGAAATTTCGGAATTTATTTATGAAAAATGGGGCTAGCTTTGCCACATCTATACAGATGGACCAAATGATGGCTGCACAAGTAGAGTAGGACCAGCCTTCTGTGTTCCTAGTCATGGAATCCAGAAATCTAAAAGGCTATTGAATTATGTGACTGTTCTGATGGCTGAATTAATGGGGACAATGTTGGCACTAACATGGGTAAGAGAAGTGTAACTGACTACAGTTGTAATTTTATTTGATTCATGATCAGATACATGATTCAATGACAATCAAAACAGGGACTTTGGAAAACAGAAATGACATGTTCCTAATTATGGAAATAATGCAAGCAGGTATCCGTGTACTGGAATACCTGGAAATCTGATATCTGACAAAGCGGCGAAATAAGCTCTAAAAAATGAGCAGGTGGATATATTAAGATATCCTTGAATAGATGAGAATTTAAAAGTGTAGTCATGAAGGGCTGCGTCTACACTGGCAAATTAAGTCGACTTAAGCTTGGCTTAAGTCGACTTAATTTGCCCTGCATCTACACTACACTTTGCTTAAGTTGACTTAAGCAGCTTGCTTAAATCGACTTAAGCAAAATAAAGTCGACTTGATGAAAATTAAGTCGACTTTATTAAACCACCTTTCTAATCGACCTAAGGCTTAATTCGACTTTTTAAAGTCGAATTAAGCCAGTGTAGCCCTGGGGTAGCCCTAAATCGACTTAGTCTACCCCAGGACTACACCAATGCCCTCCCTGCTGGGGGGGGCACAGGGGGAGCCTGGCATGCCCCCCAAAGGGCAGGGCATGTGGGCAGGGTGTGACACTGTCTGGATTTAGGGAAGCATTTATGATATTATTTTCAATGGCTATCTCATAAATGCTATAATCCATAGGAACTATGTCATGTTTGGTATCAATAGAAAGGTAGTAATTTGCTGGGAATGATTATATAGGTTATGTCTAGGAATTCTATTTTGATTAGAAGTGAGGAATTTTATGTTATATCCATACTTTAACTTGTGTCATTCTGGATGAATGCCTTAGACGGGAGGGTGTGAACAACCATCGTCTCCTTAATGTTAAGGAATCTGCCAGGTGATATGGTCCCAGGGAGTAAACTGATGAGCCATTAAGCACACAATGGTTGTATACTTTATGTCCTTAATGGCTCATCAGGATACTCCCTGGGACCATTCTATCTGGAAAATTCCTAAACATTGAGGAGACAATGGTTGTTCACATCCTCCCGTCTAAGGCATTGCTCCAGAATGACACAAGTTAAAGTATGGATATAACATCAAATTCCTAACTTCTAATTGAAATAGAATTCCTAGACATAAACTATGTAATCATTCCCAGAAAATTACTACCTTTCTATTGATACCAAACATGACATAGTTCCTATGGATTATAGAGCATTTATGAGATATCCATAGAAAATAATATCATAAATGCTTCCCTAAATCCAGACAGCATCACACACAGGGCTCTGCCCTGCCGGGGTCCCTGTCCCCATTTGCCCCATTGCACACAGGGGGTGCCCCCCCGCCACCGTGGACCTGCCCAAGGCCCCCCCTAGCCCCACAAAGTCGACCTAGAACATCCAGTGTGGATGCTCTAGGTCGACTTTGTAAGTTCCCCTTTAAGTCGACTTAAAAGTGCAAGTGTAGACATAGCCAAGGAGCTTGTGAAGGAGCGGCAAGAACTGTATACTATACTAAGGAAACAAAAGGACAAAGGTTTTATGAATACTCAAAAACTGAAGATAATACTATACTCCAGTCATGATAGAAAAAGTGAAGTAGTTCTTTTTAGAGTGTTAACTGGTCATTGTGCCTTACTTAAGTTAAACTTATTAAAAAGACAAAGATGGGCTTTGTAATGTGTGCAAAACCAAAGAAACTCTTGCAATGCAAGGTAAAGCATGGTTAAGTGAAAGGTAAAACAGGGTTAAGACTAATCTAGTTGCATGTGGGAAGCAGCAACTACAGAACACTCAATTGGCGTCTGATTATTATTTTTAATACAGCAAGTCAGTATACAATAAATACATCGCTGAAATCCAACATGTTTCCTAGCTGTATGAATTAAATCTTCCTGTTCAATTCTCTGCTAGAGAATCTCTCTTAACAACAGATTTTACTGCATTAGCTACTTTGGGGAAATATTGCAGCTCTATTTATTATATTCACAAGGGTTTAGTGACTCTATATAATTAATTAGATGTAAAATTTTGATTAAAAGTAAAGCTACTTTAGGATCATGGGGGGAAAAATATAGTTACATGAAATTTTTTTAAGGCAATCTTTGAAAATGTCATTGAATTCGACATCTGACAATATGCTTTCCATTATTTCTCGTTCTGTTCATCAGCCACCAAACAACAGATTCAGGCTTTATCTTCACTGGGGAAAGAAAAGTGTATTGTCACACAAAGTTATCCACTAGATTATAACTCAACCCAGGCTTAGCTCTTAACTTTCTCTATCTGTAAAACAGAGCTAATGACTTTTATCCAAGGTAAAAGGCAATATGGTCCAGAAGTTAGGGTGCCACTTTAGAATTTAGAAGACCTAGGTTCAGTTCCTTGTTCAGCCACAGAATTCTTACATGATCTTGGGCAAGTCATTTAACTTCTTTGTGCCTCAATTCCTCATCTGTAAAATGGAAATAAATTATATTTCCCTACCTTGCAGGGTTGTTGTGAGACTAAACATATCAAAGATTATGAAGCAATGAGATACCACAGTGATTTGGGCCACCTAAGCATGATAAATATGTAGTTAGGAAAACATACCAGATGTAAGATATCTATAACTATATGGAGGGCACTGAATACAGCCGTTTGAAGTGGAAATCCATCAACTTCATGAAACAACTTGCACAGATCCAGACAGACAAAGCGTCTGACGAAGTGGGATTTTCTCCCACGAAAGCTCATGCGATTAATAAATCTGTTAGTCTTTAAAAGTGCCACAAGACTCTGTTGTCTATATGTATTGGGTTGGCAGAACTTGAATTTTTATGTATATAATTTTGATGGATAATAGTTTATATTTAAGCATTTTTAGACTGTATTGATTTAAATTTTCACTCCTGTGCAAAATCATGAGATTCAAAAATTTAAAACTGTGTTACGATGGAAACATAAAATGTCGACATTACATATCAAAATATATAAAGTAAATGTCCTTAAATCAAGCAACTTCTTACTTTGCCGATTTCTAAATTTCAGTTATCAGCAATGAAAATATTTTTATTGGTTTGTTTGTGTATGATGAAATGACATTGACTGACACATGGATAAAAATTTAATCCAAGCCTATATATGTAGTCAGTTGGTATAGTAAATATTATCACCATTTTATAGCTACCTTCCTTTTCTCTGTTTTTTTTTTTTTTTTTTTAAAAAACACTTCTTGATAACTCACCCTAATCCTCCTGGTCAAAAATTTGCTCAATTTTTTTATTCTGAGCAAAAAACCTCTTGCAGTTGTTCCATGATTCCATGAATTTTTAATGCAAAAACAAACAAATTTAGTCCAGCTCTTGCCTAAACTTTTTACACCAAACATTTCACCAAATTCTAATGTCAGATGCAAACATACATTCCCATCTTTATTATCATGTTCAGAGAAGAACTGTTCAGAAAAAAAAAATTCTGCAGACAATTTTGATATTTCACAACAAACCCCCTCCCCCCCAAATCCTTAAGAATTGTTATTTTTGGCAAAAGATATCTTTTTTTTTGTCTGAAACCCTCAGTTTTTAGGTTTTCCATTGAAAAACAAAGTTTTCAAGGAGAGCAGACATTTACAAGCAACAAACAATTTTTCACAGAATTATCATAGCATTTAGTCAAAATCCCAATTTTCCGTCAAGAGAAGGTTTTGAAGGAAAGTGTTTGACCTGCATAAATTGAGAGATCTCAGAATACACTCAGATCATCAAGAAATAAAGTCAAAATATCAGGTTAGTATTAAGCTTTATCCCCTTAAGGGGGCAGGGTGCCCAAACAAATACCCGGTTCTTTAAATGCGGATGTTGGGAAGTTCCCGAAGCCCCTAGGCAAAGACCACCACTAACAATGATTTTTGTCTATTTACTATGCATGTGACATTTATTAAGGCACTATGATTACAATTACACAGGTTAAGGCAGTGATTGGTAGTACAACAAACGCCCAATATATCCACAAACACTCTAAACTATAATACTGCTTATTGCATGAATGCAGATTCAGGGTTTTGCATCAATTATGGCTTTAAACACATGACATAGAGAGTGTAACAGAGCCCAATACATACAAACCAGAGCAATCAAGAACACAAGCCCATATGTAAGACACAGTCACACAGGACTCTTTGTACTATTGTATAGGGATATCATTCACACCCGTTGGGTCACGAGGTTCACCTGTGCACCCTTGCACACAGGATTTACCCAGACCTGGTCAACGGTTATCCCCCATTCACACTTTCCTCCCCCCAGCAGCAGAGTTATAGCAGCACAACGCCAAGCACAGAGGGCGCCCGTTTATGCACTCACACAAGAAGGGGATCCAGTGAGTCACGAGGTTCACCTGTGCACCCTTGCTTTAGGCTCTTTGCAGGCCCTGGGCGGCTGTACACAGGATTTAGTCTCAGACTTGGTCACTGGTTATAGTTTCCTGACACACACTCTCTAACACAACTTTTCTCTTATTTTTATCAATTATAAACAGACACACAGAAGCAGAAATGCTAACACAATTATACCCAAAGCAAATCCTATACCTACCCCAATTCCTACATCAACCCCAAACCCAAGGTTGGTGCTGCTATTGTTCATTTACTTAAGAGTCTCAGCATAAAGCTGGGAAGAACCTTAAAACCTTTTGTGTTACTTTTTGCTTAGGAGACAGGCGCTACTCTGAGCCCCTTTACTTTGATTACCTTTCCTTTGTTGATGTCAGATTGCTGGTCCGACCTTCCCTTAGCTGGCCAGGCGTCGGTGCTTGCACCCAGTTTGTCCGCATCCCATGGAGAGCCGGGGGGAGTGCTCGTGGGGGGTGATCAAGTCCCCAGAGCCTTGTCCCAGAGTTAACTTGAGACAAATAACTCCAAACTCAACCCCCCACCTCCCCAGCAGGCCTCCTTTTATTGCTTAAAACCCGCGGTGATGTGGTTTTTGCTAACTCATAGGTCCAGCTGATTGTCTGATTGTCAGACCTTCCTCCTCTTTTGCGGTTATTTAGCCAGAGTGCTGGGGATCTGTTAATCTTCCCCTTTTCTCTGTGGCTAATTTAGCCTTCATTCTGTTTGCACTTTTGTACCTGTCAGTTTTATCTAATTTAGCAGTTTTGTGGTCTCTCCCGTCTTTATGCTTTTTTACTCTCTATTTTTTCTTTTTAAACCCCTGACCCTGTGGCCTAAGTTTTTGGACAGCTTAAGCCTTAGCATTACCCGACAGTTAGTGACTTTACATGTCACTAAGTCCCAGTCCCCATAGCTCTTGCACTACTGAGTAATATTCCCACGTACAGATGTAGTGGTCTATCATACCATACTTTCTCCAGCTAAAGTTATCGTAAAACAGATTAAGTGAAGAGTGACAGTAAATTCTGAAGAAGAGCCAAATTAGAAGCTCTCTTTTTTTGGCCAAATTCTCCAGCAAAATTCCCATTGGTTAAAATTGGAATCCAGACCCTATTTTCATAAAACCATACTCTAAACTATTTATCAGTTGTTTGCTGCAAATAAGAATAGGCAAACCAGTGGTCCATCTAACCCAGTATCTAGTCTTCTGACAGTGTCCAATGCCTGCTGCTACAGAGGGAATGAATAAAAAAGGAAATCATTAAGTGATCCATCCTGTCGGCCATTCCGAGCCTCTGGCATACAGCAATCCTTGCCAATCCTGGCTAATAGCCATTGATGGACCTGACCTCCATGAACTTATCTAATTCTTTTCTGAATCTTATTATCCAACTGATGCTAACAGAAATGTGTGTGACAGTACTGAATATGTCACCAATTATTCCCTATGCAAAGCAGAGGTAGCGCTAGGACTAAATATCTCATTTACAAGTAATGCCATAACTGTTTTTATCTAATCAAATTAGTGGTGTGTGAAACTACAGCACTTTGCTGCATAGGGTTTCCATGGTTTGCATTTAATTTATTTATGATCATGACTCCCACTGCAAGTCAAGTCAGAACACTAACAAAGATACCAAAGGCCGAGATAGTGCGCAGTAATTTAATCAGGAAAGAACGTCTTATGAGTATTTGATAGATTTCCATCCCCACTCTACCCCCAGTAATGGAATAAGGAAAATTCATGGGAACTGCTTTGATCTTTTCACCTAAGTTTTATAACTACAGGGCCAAGAAGAGTCAAAGCTCAAATTTTGCTGCAAACAAGAGATTTATCAGAACTTTCAAAAACATATCCTAAATTAAAATCAAGACCAACACCTTTTAACATAAAATTGCATAAAATAGCTTTCTAGCAGAAAATGAGGTACATAATCCACTCATTCTTCTGTCAATATCTATCAAAACACATCATCTACAGCTTTGATGTTTTATCTGCACTCCTACAAACGCCTCCTAAGAACAACGAATTATAGATATTCCCACTACCTGCAGTTATACAAAGCAGCAAATAGCAGTCATATGCCTCCAACCTATCTGGAGAGAAAAAGGAACTGAATTTTTCATCCCTTTATTAATTTTGTAGATACTAGAGCAGCAGTCATTTCAATATTACTGAGAATGATTATACTTATTCTGATTGACACACCTAAAAAGAAATTGTGTCAGCATCCTCCAGTAGTAGCCCAGAACAGTACAGTTTATATCAGGATTGTGTGCTGTTACTGTAGAATACTGCCATTGCAATGGTCTCTGGGACAAAGCTAAACTTGTGGTTGTATTTTGTTAGAAAATGGAGTAAATTAAAGAACTAGTAGCATTTGCTTAAAATTTGAAAAAAATGGATCACATTAATTGCACTTCATGAGGATTTACCAGATTATGCATTTATTAGCATTTTTATTCAGAATTGCAATTTACAAACAGGATGCAGGCTGTATGGCATTTGAGAGAGACCACATGATAACTGTAAATGAGTAGACCCTGATCATACTCCCATTAAAGTTAATGACAAATTTGCCGTTGAGTCATATGCAGCAGGATCAGATCCTAAATTGTCGTTAGAATTGATTAGGCTTAAATGATTTTTTTTCTCTCTTTTCTGTATGGTGATTTTTATTATAATTTCCAGAGGGGTAGCCATGTTATTAATCTGTCAGCAATACAAACAAGGAGTCCTATGTCACTTTTAAAGACTAACAAATTTATTTATCGCATAGGATTTTGTGGATATAATCCCACTTCATCAGATGCATGAAATGGAAATTGCAGTGTGTTAGGTATATATACACACATGCAGAGAAGGATGAGTCACAAGGTCAATTCAAGCAGTTCCCTCTGGATAGTCTGTTAGTCAACAGACCAGTACTTCAGTAAAAACACGTCAAAAACCAGACTTCAACATGAAACTGCGGAGCTGGAATTCATATGCAAACTTGACACCATTCAATTGTGTCTGAATAGAGACTTAGAATGGCTAACTCACTACAAAAGGTAATTGCCCCTCTTTTAAAATTATCACCTTCTCATCTATAGTTCTTAAAAAGCCCACATCCACACTGTTTGAATCAAAACTTGCTTGGTTTGCTGAAATAGACTAACAGACGACCCCTCTGGAACTGTTTGAATTGACCTTGTGACTCACCCTTCTCTGCAAATACACATACACTTAACATACTACAGTTTCCATTTCATTCTTCTGATCAAGTGGGATTATACCCATGAAAGTTTATGCGATAAATAAATAAATGTGTTAGTCTTTAAAAGTGTCACAGGACTCCTTGTTTTTTTATTATTCTTAACATTATGGTAGCACCTGGAGATCCTAACTTAGATTAGGGACCCATTAGACAACCAAAGTAAAAAATAATCCCTGCTCTGAAGACCTTAAAATCTAAATAGATAGAACTGAAAGGAAGGGAGGGGAAATAGAGGCTCAGAGAGGAAAGAGACTTGCCTGAGGCCACAGAGCAGATCATTGGTAGAGTCAGCAGAAAAACCTAGTTCCCATTTCCCTGTCCTTTGCCCTACCTGCTGGGGCCACAAAGCCCCCCAAAGAATGGACTCATGTTTTGCCATTCTTGTTTTCTCCTCAGAAGGTTTGTTCCAAATTTTTAGCACATGGACGCAAATGGCGCTATATTGGGACAATAATCTAAAGTATTGGGGCAATCTTTGTAACAAGGATAGAAAAGATGCAAAAATGTATTTTAAATAAAAATCAAAATATTGCAATTCGTCAAATACCACATAATGGAAATCCTCTCATCTTCCCTCAAACATTCATTGCTCAAAATTCTTTAGATAGACTAGTGTCTTAAAACCCAGGATCTCTGGGCCAAAGAAACTGACATAACACCATTGAAATCACTTCACTAAATTGCTTGGTATGCTATCTGTTCAGATGAATGTAAAAAGCTCTAAATAAAATTACTTGGGGATAATATATACACAATATGAACCAAAAGCAGACATCAGGTAGTAAGCCCCTGAATGGAATAAGTTACACAATACAAATAAGCTGATGCCAGGAGTAAAGCTTTCACCTCATTAATAGGGACAGAATCACTGAGCAAGATTAAAAGATTTCCATCAATAATTATAATGAGTCCATTGCAAAGAGAACCAAAACAATCTCTCTATCATTACAATGTAATTTTTCTGTAGAAAATTCCTAGCAGGATCTTGACACTCTCTAATGGCTCCATGTCTTGAAAATTCTCTTGTCAGCATGTAGCTTGTATTTTCACAGTTCTCTTTTTTAGAGAGACAATGATAATTATAAACTTAGTATTGCTTCAGCCTTTTTTGTTCTCCTTGCAGAGATAAAACTAACCCTCCATAGTAATTAAATTATGCAAAAGACAGGCCTTGACAAAAATCTATTTCTTTGAAAACTAAAACTATTAGCCAGAGTGAGAAGTACCTGCCTGCATGGGATAGCACCCCTCCTCAGCTATATGTGTATATGTCATATATGTTGACCAATATTCCCTCATAGTTTTCTTGTCTGTCAGTAACCACCTCTCTCTTTTCTTATACTTAGATTGTAAGCTATTTTGGCCAGTGATTGCATATGTGTTCTGTGTGTGTATGGTACATAACACACTTGGATCCTGGTCCAGGACCAAGGCTTCAAGGTAGTAGTGCAGTGCAAATAAAAAATGTATATAAACAACCTTGCCATAGCTTTATTCCCTCCCCAATAAACCAAGACCTTCTCTAACGTATCAGTTAATCAGTTCTGCTGCTTGACATCTCCAAAAAAAATCAGTTCTGACATCTCTAAATGTTGGTACATATGCCCCAGTTAATATATTCTTGGCTCTCCCTGCAAAGGAACTTTCTGCACCAGTACAGGAAACAGAGTCCTAAACTAATGAGTTTTAAAGACCATGGGCAACCATTCCATAGCGAAGGTTATAAGATACCTTTTCCATGCTACATTAATGGAAATTGATAAATGTCAGCACCTCACAAGGTCAAACTGTTTCTTGGATCAATAAGAAGTGGGGAATTAATGACCCATATTTATTTAAGATTTGTTTATCAAATAAGAGCAACAAGGGGTATGGTACGTTAATATACATTTTCTTTGAACCATAATGAACTGCTGTACAGTATATGCTAAGGAACTTCAGTTCACTGCTAATGTATTCAAGAAACAAAGCATCTTCTTGTTCTCTCAAACATGCCATCACTGGATCTCATCATTCATTGATGGGTGTAGTATGCGAACAGTATTAAATGTTTTTCATGCCAACTGACCTTGCTCTACCTTATGCATGTTTAATAAATTGATACAGACTTTCTGTAATTCAGAATGAAAACTTTCTCTTCTAGTGAAACTTTGCACCAGTTTTTATAATGGAAATGAAAGTTTTTTAGGGGGAAATACACCAATTGATGTAATATTATAAAACGTCAAAAAATTCATTCACTACTTGACAAATTCCCATGGAGTTTTTTTTCCCTTGACCTATTTAATAATAATATTGATTACTTCTACAGCATTTTTGTTCCAAAGCTCTCCCAAACCCTTTACAAATGGTTGTTACATAGAGGTCTCCTAAGGTTCAAAGAAATGATGCAACTTGCCCAAGCTCATATGTGAAGCCATCAGCAGAGCTGGCATTAGAACACGTAGTTCTCCTGACTCTTATTCCAGTGTCCTAGCCACTCAACCACACTAACTTCCTTCATAAATGGAGTGGGTGATTTATTCCTTAGATGTTGAAGAGCCCATTGAAATCGATGGAAATGTTTTCACCAACTTCAATGAACTTTGGATCAGGCCTACAAGAATGCTTTCATGTGTACTGAGACTGTTAAATACTAACAGT
>ML685865.1:222334-276429 GCA_007922175.1 Pelusios castaneus
TAACAGTACAAATATTTGTATTGAATGCTTCAAGTAAAGAAGGTTCTACGCAATAATAAATTGGCTGGAGTAGAAGCAAGTGATAAGTGGAATAACATAGAATAAGTAACATGACATTCTAAGCATTTGGAGAAAATATATGAAGAGAATGTGTCTATAATAGTTATGTGCAGAAAACCTGAGGAAGTGAAGGGCAATCTATATGGGGACTGGAAAATACAGTGCAGTAACTAAACCCCTAATGAGTCACTGATGATCATTTTTGAAGGATTCAAAATGGAAATATCAACCTGCAGCAGGAACTGACAAGTATTGTTAACATTAAGGTTCTTTTGCATTAAGGTTCTTTTTCTATGGCTCCAGTCTACATAATTGTTTAGTAAATATAAGCTATGGACACATTTTTAAAGATTTAATTCAACTCAGTGATGAATCAGATTCACTGTACGTGTGGACAAGAAGCTCTATGGGGAGTCTATAATATTTACTCTCTGGTTGTTCAGAATTTGAAGATGCAGTGATCACCTGTCATGAAATAACTCTGACATCTAAAACACTTATGTGCAAAGGTTCTCTCTTTTAGTTTCATCTATGTTTTCTTCAGTCTTTTCAAAGTATATTGATCAAAGAAATTAAAAGAGACCCTAGATTTCTGCTGTAGGCTTGAATTTAGTTGTCCATTCAGAATAAATTTGCACATGTTGTTCTAATGCATCACACAGAATCAAAGCTCATGGAAAGTAAATTAATTCTGTAAGATACAACATCTTTAATCCAATTAGAGTGGGGCAATCAGATATTTTGGATGAAGGAAGAAATCAGCCTTACAATTACACAAATGAATTCTGTCACTTTTAAAAGGGCTGCTACAGATGTTCCATACAAGGTGGTGTCAGCTTGAGGTACTTATTCCAAAAGTAATGTGGGATAATGTATCCCATTAACATTTTTTTATATAATCTTAAAGACAACAAGGTACTTTGATTAGAGAAAGAGAGAGATCAAACTTGATTAATTTTAACATAAGGTAAATAAATGCAGAAGACTTTCATGCTCCCAGCTACATAATTAACTCTGATGATTCATGGGTGGTTCAACATCTGAGATTTCAACAGTTTAAATCTTCCAACAGTGGAAGAACCAGCTTTACAGCTGATATGGGGTGAAGAAAAATGTTTGACATGCAGTACACTGTGTGAGGTATCATTGATCACACAGATGTTTCTATTTGAAAACACAGAGCTTCTAAAGCTATTATCCAACATATGAAATGAATCATTTCTGTCTCATTTTAAACTTTAAAAAAATCCATAAATATTTACACACTGATTGCAAATGTACACATTCTGAACAATTTTTTTAAAAATCCAAGAAATACAGAGATGAGTTTTAATATCCAGAGAATACCCCATCCATAATTCACACCAAAAGACACAGCAAAGAGTTAAAAACACACATAATCATATACATCTTCAAAATAAGTTTTCTTTTGGAGCAGGAGATAACTTATTTGAAAGATTTTTCTAAAAGCTTGAAAATCAGCAGGCCCTCCTGACTTACCACCAGGTGTCTTCAGCTCTGTGACCCAAAGCCAACTTCCCTTTCTCTCTATTCATACCTTATGCTCATTATTTGTATTTAAATATATCCACTGGCTTGCAAGATTGGTTTTAAAAATGTATACAGCAAAATTTGTGAAAGGTTAAAGGATGACTTCTAACAACATAATCTCTGGGTCCATTTTCAGGTAATAGTTGAAAGTTCAAAATATAGTTACATTGTAAGCTCCTGAAAGTAGAAATAATGGCTCCGATTCAAGCTGCTGAAGCCTATCTCTAAAGTCAAACACATGAATTTAGAAATAGGCCATTAGGCCTGATTCTCAGTCATGTGCGGGAGAGGTGTTGCTTAACACCTGACAGCATAAAAGGACTTTAACGAGCATGTAGGTGCAATTTTCTCTGTATATCCTTTATAGTGTATCACTGGGTATAAAGAGGCCTGAGCAAAACTGAGATTTCAGGAGACTGACTTAAGTGAGGCTAATTATGAACTCTTATTTAGACATGTGCTTAGTATCTTTCTGAATTGGGCCATAATATGGCACCAAGATATAACAGTGTGGGGAGAAAATGCTAAAACAAAGGTATAATTATCCTTTGTAAAAAATAAAGGGTTGCAGTTAAAATGACTGAAGTTCTAATAAAGCATGGTAATCATTTCAAAAGAAATCTGCATATAGATGATTCATATTTGGGGCCAGGTACACAGCTACTGGAGTATTAGGCGTAGCTTCACAAACGTCTGATGAGCTACACATATTTATGACAGCAGAGGATCTGACCCAGAATTCTTAACATAAGATTGTTTTTAAGGGTATACTTTGTTTCATTACATTACAAATCCCCCAGTTTGTAAAAAAGTAGACATACAGTCATTATATATATATATATATATATATATATATATATATATATATATATATATATATATAAAACATACGATATATATAAACATACTGAGTGTTTTAACTTCAAGAATTCTTTATCCATATTCAAACATCTGTTATTTTGAGAACATACAAATTCCTCTTATGATTCAACAGATTTTATAAAGTGTGTCAGTGGGAAAACTTAAATGCATGAAGGATGACTGAAGAGCCTGTTATTTGAATTGTTGTAGATTATACTGTGTTTCAAAAGAAGCATTCTGTTTTTTTAACACACAGATGTAGCTGATTTCACAAAGATTCTTTTGGTATCCAAATAAACATGAATACCAGTCCGACATCTTCAAAATGGCACGACACATGAGGCATTATAGTATACTGACACATAGCTAATCTTGAGCTAGCATTATTAAGAGCCAGCTGAAAGACAAGTACACAAGAACATCCTATACCTTGATACTCCGCCAGTAATAAATGCATGGGAGTGGAAACATTGCTGGGGGAGACAAGGACAATAAAGCAATCAGTGGGTATGAATGGAATATAGGAAAGCCGAGGGAAGGAAAGAGGATGGGATGTGAAGAAATTTAGGCATGCCAACCCTGAGCAACACCACCCTTAATGTCTAGGCACCTAGAAAATCAGTGGGATTCCCAAAGCTTGAGTTAAGCACCCAGCTCCCTATACAATGAATGGAGAAAGAAAGGCACCTGGGACTGCAGTTCACTATGGTAGGCAGAATGCTGCCTACACAAGCCAATGTGAGATGTCAGAGTGATGAGTGTGTCATAAGCCCCATCCCTTTCTTGGGGTCACCTATGTCCAGCCAGTAGGGAGGGACTTCCCTAAGTTTGGGGTTTTCAGCTGTAAAAACCTGTGTTGGAGTTAGGCACATGAACTGTGGAGTAGAAGAGGGCCTCCCTCAAAATTTTTAGTCCAGTGGTTAGGGATGTGGAAGACCCATGGTCCAAACCCCTCCCCTCCAAAGGGTAAAGGATTTGAACACAGAGCTGCCCCCTCTTAGGCAGGCTGGTCTACCAACGGGGCTAAGATATAGTCTGAAATGAGGCTCCCTCACTCTCTCCTGGTGAAGCTGTTCCTTTGTAGATAAATAATAAAATAATTATTTAGCTGGGGGGAAGAGAGAGAATGACTGTGTAGCTTGGGGGTTAGAGTATTCAGGTGAGAGACCCAGAATCCAGTTCTCCCTGTTCAGCTGCAACAGGAGTGGTAGATGGAGCCCTATATCGTAGCCCCGTGGTTAGCACGCTTAAATGAAAAGTGTTAGGTAGCTGTTCAAATCCCTTCAGCAGGTGGAGTAGATTTACCCACATCTCAAGTGAGTACTCTAACCACTGGGTTGAAAGTTATGAGGGAATTTTCTTTCACCAGACATGTTGAGCGAGTTCACCTAAAAGGATCTAATAGATGAACTCTGATAACACTTATCAGATCAGGCCCCACAGGTGAGTTAGGGAGAGGACTACCTGTTTTCTCCCCATTCATGCATCACTCTAGGACTTGGCTGTCTGGATGCCTGGGATGGAGCTGCAGTGAACATGCTCAGAAGCAGAAACATAGGCACCTATGGAACTTTTACAGCAAAAAATTAGGCATGGAGTGAGTTGAGGCACCTCTGGGGTTTGGAAGCAGCTGAGCAGGGATTTTGTGAATCCTAGTGGGGCCTAATTCTGGGATTGAAACAATTAAAATGGCAATTAGATGCCTAAGTCCTTCTGTGAATTTAGCCCTCAAGAGTTTCAGTGGCATTCTGCCATTTCAGCAGCACTCTGTGGCTCCGTTAGACCCTAACTCAGTTTTCAGTGAAAAGACAGAGTGGTAGCTGTTCAGTATTCTATATATAGGCCCTAGTTCTACAATGAGCTCCACAGTGTGAAGAGCCTGGAGGTGTGTCACTGAAAATTGGCAGCTCAGCTTGGAGCCACTTTGAGGCTCCTGCTGCTAGCTGCTCTCTGCTCCCCTCAAAGCCCACTCCTGCTGCACAACATAGACAGCAGTCAGGGCCAGATGAGTAAAGGGACTTAGTGGCTGCAATCCAGAGATCCTAGGCTGGGAGGGGAGCACAGCCTGCACCACAAAAATAAACCTGGCCCCATTGAGCCAGACCACCATGGCACCAGCCTGTGCTTGCTTAACTCTGCCCCCACCGAGGTCCCGGAGTGCTGCATCCTCCAGAGTATTGTAGTCTCCCAAGCTCTCCCAGCCCAAGCGCCACCGGCAGATTGTAGTGTGTCATGCAGGGGAACATCACCTGTCAGGTGTGTTGTGACGGAAAAAAGGTTGAGACCCCTGTTATAAGTTACAGCACCATTACTATGAAAAAACATACAGTAGATTTTTTTATATAGCTGTGTTGATAAGAGGTGCATTATAGAACACTGAAAAAATTCAAACGATTCATCTCCCCTGAGAAGACAATAGAGTCTGTGTCTAAATAAAATAGGAATAAATGTTGAGCTTACTTTAATGTTACAGATAGGCCCAGCTTGCTGAGGCAAAGTTACCCTTTCAGGACCAATAACACCTTTGTGTTAAGGAATAGATGCTCTAACAATCAGACTTCTAGGGTTACCCTAGGGAAAAAGAGAGTAGAACTGAGATCTTTTAAACATATAAAAACACACTGGAAATTAACTACACGAAGAAACCTTATATCTTTGCTAAAACATGATTCCAAATTTAATCTTCAACAGCCAACTTTTATTTGAGAGAACACCTCAGATGTAACTTGCTATAGTTCATATTTCACATGACTCTGAAATGATTGCACATGAAAATCACAGTGGCTTCTTTCAATGGACAGTGGATGGAAATAAAAACTCAACATTCACAACCACACCTGCTTGCAGTACCCTGGCCTTTCTCTACTTAAGAGATTTTGTTGTACTGCTGTCATTGCGGAGTGGTGCAATTCATTTTGAATGAATCAGTGGGAGTTACACATTTGCAAAGGAGGCGGAATGGAACCCCTTCGTGGTCTACACAGGGACTTATCCAATACTGGTTTTAGCAAAGGAAGGCTGCTGTTTGAGTGTGTAGCATGGTTAATATGGAAAAGTGTGCTGAAGACTGAAGGCGAACACTTCAAAAAGCAATGGTTCCTTTCCGTTATTCCTACATTTGAAATTCAGTGTTGAATCCTGAGGGACTTGAATCGTGCTTATTAATTCCGGGAAGAAGTGACATGGTCTAGAGTTCTAAGCACAATGGTTGTATTCCTTATGTCCTTAATGGCTCATCAGGTTACTCCCTGGGCCCATTGTACCTGGCAGCTTCCTTAGCATTAAGGAGACAATGGTTGTAGACAGCCTGTGGCTATGTACACACGAGAAACTTGTCCCGCAATAAGTTATTGCGGGACAAGGAAAGCGCTACAAATATAGCGCTTTCTCGTGTACACACGTGCTGCTTCTTTCGCAAAGGAGCATTCACCGGGTGAATGCTCCTTTGCAAAAGAAGAGCAGTGCATGGTGGGCACCTGTCCCATCATGCACTGCCCACAGCCAGCCCCCTAGCCCAGCTGCAGGGCTTCCGGTGGCAGCGGGGGCTGCGTTGCCAGCCCCCGCTGTCATCTGAAGCCCCGAGGCTGAGCTGGGGGCTGGCCCAAACCGGCGAGGGCAGCCGGTTTGGGCCAGCCCTCTAGCTCAGTCCAGGGGAGCTGCCAAACCGGGCAGCTCCCAAAAATATTCAATTTCACTGCTCTGCTAGAGCAGTGAAATTGACATATTTGACAGCTCCAATGTCCCAGAGTGGCCTCGATTGGCACTCTGGGACATTTCCGGAGGCTGTCTATTCCGCAAAATGAGTACACACAAGCATTACCACGGAACAGCTGTTCTGCAATAATGCTACCACTCTCATTTTGAGTGGTTTAACTGTTGCGCGGCAAGAGGGTGTTGCCGCGCAACAGGGAAATTGATCGTGTGTACGCTACTGGCTTTATTGCATGGTAAGGAGCCTTCCCGCGCAATAAAAGGATCATATGTACATAGCCTGTCTCGGGTGTTTACACAGAATCACACAAGTTAAAGTATAGATATAACAACCATATTCCTAACTTCTAATACAAATACAATTCCTATACATGAACTATATAATCATTCCCAGCAAATTACTACCTTTCTATTGATACCAAACATGACTTAGCTCCTATGGATTATAGCATATATGAGATATTAATAGAAAATAATATCATAAATGGTTCCCTAAATCCGGACAGCATCACATCCTGCTCACATGCCCTCCCAGGGTCCCTGTCCCCCTTTGCCCCATTGCACACAAGGGGTGCCCCCCTGCCACCATGAACCTGCCCAAGGTCCCCCTAGCCCCTAAAAGTCAACCTAGGCATTCATTGTGGATGCTCTAGGTCAACTTTGTAAGTTCCCCTTTAAGTCGACTTTAATTTTAAGTGTAGACGCACTAAGTCGACTTAAAATTACAAGTGTAGACATAGCCAGAGAGACTATGTCTATATATATCTATATCTATATATATAGGAAACTGGAGAAATTTGATTCTAATGACTATACAATTAGACATTATGAAATGCAGACAATTGATAAAGACAGCTAAAGGTTTCAGTGAAAGGTCTATGTCTGGTAGGGTTAACAACAATAAGAAGAATTTTAAAAAAATATATCAGGAATAAAAGAAATATTAGCAATGGTATAGGCCCATAAGGAGACAAAGCTAATAAAACTGTTGATTGAGAAAATTAAGAAGTGACTTGGTTATGGTTGATTAGTACTTCCATGGGAAAATGATTTCTGATTTTAGAAGGTTCTGTAATCTAGCACCTACGTACAAGCTCAACCAACAGGTATTGGTTTGATGCAAGAACCACTTGAATTCTATGACCAATAGGTCATGCAGTAGATTAAAGTAGAAGATCATAGTGGTCCCTTTCTGGAGTTATAAATCTATGTATCTATAACTTAGCCACACAATGCAAACTTATGTGCCTAACTCCCAATGCATTTATTTGAGTATGTCACAAACGTGTACTGTAATCTGTTGTTTTAATGGAAGGCCACTGTTCTGTAATATTTTCCACCATTAATTTGCTGCATAGATTGCAAAATTATTCTCATTAGAGATGAACTGTCTGCTCTTTAGCGGGGCAAATGTAAGTCCTACTCCTGCAATGATACTTTGCACAGGTGTAAAAGTCTGCCCCTAAGGATCCCTTTATAGACTCTAAGGGTACGTCCACCATGGAGCCTTGGGTCGACTTAAGGACGGTTAAGTCGACTTACAGACTGCTGTGTCCACACTAGGCGCTTATTAGGTCGACTTAAGTGCTTCCTTAAGTTGACTTAATAACACCACCTCTTAGGTTGACCTAAGGCTTAAGTTGACCATATTAAGTCAGCTTAAGCCAATGTAGATGGAGGATAGCCGATAGCCCTTAGGTCATCCTAATTGGCCTCCAGGCCCCCTCACAGAGTTCCTGGACACTCCTCTGTCGACCTAGCACTTGCCAGTGTGGACGCAGGGCTGTGGACTTTCTAAATAGACTTAACAAGGTCAACTTAAAGTCGACCTTCGTTATGTCCACTTAACAGAGCCTCCAGTGTAGACGGACCCTAAGAGCATATGCTACCTTGAGCCTCTGTGGAACTTCTATTCACATTAAGGATAGATCTGGTTGCAGATTCAGGGAAAGTTTTCATTTTGCTGAAAAAAAAATTGATTTTTCCATCAGGAAAATCAAAATGTCAGAGGCCCACTTGGAAGCTTGTGTCAAAGTCACTTTCTGCCTGCTGAAGCTTTTCCAGGGGGCTACCAAGGCTGAATGATCTGATTCTTGGTCTCAGCCTCCCAAGCCCCACCTCTGGAGCCAAAAAGGCTGAGCACCTAGACTTTTTGCCTCTCTAGTTCCTGGAGCTGGGCGGGATAGGAGGAGGTTGAGTGAACTGAATGACCTTCCTGGAGGGCGACTGGGAAAAAGAAAAATATAATTTTGCTTCTCCTGGAATTGGAATTTTTCCTGAAAACACCTTCCTGTGAAAAATTTACTGGTTTATTTACATTTCATCCCAATACAGGATGACAGTTTTCTCAGAGATGCAAAGTTCTTTGCAGAAACATACTTCAATTTTCCATTTAGCTCTAATGAAGGAGGAGTTCATGAACCTCCTATTTTGGATTAAGATGGTTTTTTGCTCACTCACATTGCTAATATATTAGGCTAATTCTCACCAATATTGTATGTAACTTTTAGGACTATCAGACAGCCTCTAACCTGGAACAGTTCGTGACTCGTTTCTTATTGAAAGAAACATTGAATCAGCTGCAGTCTCTCCAGAACTCCCTGGAGTGTGCCATGGAAACCACAGAGGAGCAAAGTCGTCAAGAAAGGTAAACTCAATGTTTCCCCCAGTTGGGTGTATGTCAGGAGGCTGGAAGGAGGGGTTAAGTGGCATTAGAAATAAAAGAATCTAAGATCATATGTGGGCCTAAAAATACCCCATCAAGATGCACTTAACATACCCAAATTTACAAAGACTATTTTGCATTTTATTTTGGTGTCTTAGAGAACAGGACATTAAATGATAAATCTTGCATTCCTTATTCAGATGTTGATGAGCGTTTTGCCCAAGGTAGGAGTACAGGATCCAGTTCTAAGCTTCTGATCCTCTGAAAGCATGTGAGTTTACGGGCTCATCCACGAGAGTGCATTTAATTTTGCTTAATTAATTTTATTTCATTTGTTTGCCCTCCTCCCCCCCAATGTAAAATATACTATAAGAAAGCATCTTACGAAGTGGGATTTTCTCCCACAAAAGCTCATGCGATAAATAAATTTCTTAGTCTTTAAAAGTGCCACAAGACTCCTTGTTTGTTTGTAAGAAACCTGACAATGTCAGTACAAAACCTTAGTTCATTAGTCTTTCCAAATACAAGTTTTCCTATAAATAAACTCTCTCAAAAGAATTAAAGCCATTCGACACAAGCACTACATGAGACCCTATCGAAATCATATCAGCACTTCCACCTCCAAGTTTCTATAACTTCCCTAAATGTTTGTGAGAAAAGATGCACTTTGTAGAGTGCCCAGAAAATTAACAAATCTTGTCTCTGGCAGACCAAGGAGAGAAAAACCAGAGCCCTTCAACTCCCCCTGGAAATGTACTGGGATCCAATGCAGTGATCTAAGTGTTGTTATAGGATCACATTTTGCACTACCCAGACCTTCTAAATTCTTCTGTTCTGAAGCTCCAGTCATTACTATCAACACCATTACACGTTAGCTGTGATGGTTTGTTCAAATACAGATGGTTGTCTAGTTCAGTGGTTCCCAACCTTTTCTCATTCATGGCATACCTTGATACCTTCAAAATGTTTCAAGGCACGCCACCATTAAAATCATGAATATTCAAATTAACTCATGAATATTCATGAAACATGGCACACTGGTTGGGAAATGCTGCTGTGGTGTGGTAAAGGTAGCAGGGCAGGGGTGGCAAGAGACGGGAGGGGAGGTCCCCTTTTGATACGGTTTTTGATACGGTTTCCCACAACATTCTCGTTGGCAAGTTAAGGAAGTATGGGTTGGATGAGTGGACCGTAAGGTGGATCGAAAACTGGTTAGATCAACGGGCTCAGCGGGTAGGAATCAATGGCTCGATGTCTGGTTGGCAACCGGTAACGAGTGGAGTGCCCCAGGGGTCGGTCCTGGGGCCGGTTCTATTCAACATCTTCATTAATGATCTTGATGATGGAATAGACTGCGTGCTTAGTAAGTTTGCGGATGACACCAAGTTGGGGGGAATGGTAGATACTCTGGAGGGCAGGGACAGGATCCAGAGAGACTTGGACAAATTGGAACAGTGGGCCGAAAGAAACCTCATGAGGTTCAACAAAGACAAGTGCAAAGTCCTGCACTTAGGACGGAAAAATCCCATGCACTGCTACAGGCTGGGGACCGATCAGCTAAGTAGCAGCACTGTAGAAAAGGACCTGGGAGTTATGGTGGACGGGAAGATGAATATGAGCCAACAGTGTGCCCTTGTTGCCAAAAAGGCCAATGGCATATTAGGCTGCATCAGTAGGAGTATTGCCAGCAGATCGAGGGATGTGATAATTCCCCTCTATTCGACACTGGTCAGGCCGCATCTGGAGTACTGTGTCCAGTTTTGGGCTCCCCACTACAGAAAGGATGTGGACAAATTAGAAAGAGTCCAGCGGAGGGCAACAAAAATGATTAGGGGGCTGGGGCACATGACTTATGAGGAGAGACTGAAGGAACTAGGCTTATTTAGTCTACAGAAGAGAAGACTGAGGGGAGATTTGATAGCAACCTTCAACTACTTGAAGGGTTGCTCCAAAGAGGAGGGAGCTAGGCTGTTCTCGAGGGTAACAGAGGACAGAACAAGGAGCAATGGTTTCAAATTACAGCTGGGGAGGTCAAGGTTGGATATTAGGAAAAACTTTCTCACTAGGAGGGTGGTGAAGCATTGGAATGGGCTATCTAGGGAGGTGGTAGAATCTTCATCTTTGGAGATTTTTAAGGCTCGGTTAGACAAAACTCTGGCTGGGATAATTTAGGGGGAGTGGTCCTGCTTTTTAGCAGGGGGTTGGACTAGATGACCTCGTGAGGTCCCTTCCAACCCTATTATTCTATGATTCTATGATTCTATGATTCTATGTCAGGAGTCATGTGGGGTAGCAGGAGAGGGTTTGGAGAGCAGAGCAGGGCAGGAGTGGCAAAAGAGGGCAAGGGTAGCCATTTGGGGAGCAGGGTACGGGTGGCAAGAGAAAAGAGGGGAAGGGAGAACAGGAGTGGCTATGTGGGGTGGCAGGGTGAACCTGGGGAGTGGAAGGGCAGGGCAGGAGAGCATGGCGCAGCACCCCTTTGCATTTCCCTAACACGCCCCCCATGAATTTCCCAACACCCCTCCAGTTGTCAGCTATTAACAGTGTTATACCAATTGGAAATTGGCCCTCACCCCCCCCCCCACCTGTAAAGTCCAACACCTCCCCTTTCAATTCCTAGGGAAAGTCCTCCCACAGAATGGAGCCCGCCAGCTCCCGGGACCGCTGGGGCAGGCCGGATTGGGCCACCATTGGCTCTCGGGGCAGGCCAGATTGGGCCACCGCCGGCACTGGCTCCCAGGGCAAGCTGGATCAGGCCATCGCCAGGGCAGCCCAGATTGGGCTGCTGCAATGGCCCTCGCACAGCTCCTGCACCCCCCCCCCCGACCATCCCATGTCCCCCCCCCCATGTGGCAGGAGATTTAAATGACCCCGGCTCCCACCCCAGCCGGCAGATCTCGTGGCACACTTCAGGTGTTGCCGCGGCACACCGGTTGGGAACCACTGGTCTAGCTCCAGCATACAGCCAGCTCAGCTGTGCTTAGAATTACATTTACAACTGTAAAACAATCTAAGCTTGTTCTTTTTTTTGGTTTTAATTTTAACGTCGAGTACAAATGTGTACTTGCCCACCAAGCACAGATTTTGTTCTAATTTGGGCCTAATGCCACAAACACTTATGCATAGATGTATGTTTGCAAGATCAGCGTCTTACAAGTTAAAGACACGATCCTGTAAACTTTTACTTCCATGAATAGTCTGTACTTGTGTGAGTAGCTCTAGTGGATTCAGTGTCACCGCCCACATGAGTAAGGTTTGAAGGATCAGGCATTAAAGCAGCTCACTGTATTTGAAAATATATTTTGAGATTTTCTCTCATTTGTCCTTTGTTATCCCAGTAACTTTATTACTATACCGATGTATGAATCCATTTCTCAGCTAATCCTAAAGTGCTACCCAGAATATTCTTGGTGACCCTTAAAGTTCAAGGAAAAGGCAAAAAAAGTTGCTGGTTTTTCCGCTTGGTGCTGCTTTATGATGAATAAAGACTATTAAAAAAATTAGAATGTTTTGAAATGTGATTTATCTTGTTGTTTTTATATTAGAAATCCCAGGTCCTTGATACCTTTGCTTTGCTCTTGGATGTTGGCATTGCTGATACCTGAATAATAATGTGACCCGGGATATTACCTGAACTGCAGATCACCTTCCCAGAGCAATTAAGGGGGTTGGGAATTCTGATTTTCACATAGTCTAAGACAAGAGAAAAGGGGGTGAAGATGGCTTGGTAGTTCTAGGATAAAAACAAAACACAATATTTAAAGGAGAAAACATTAAAACCATCTTTATACATCATAAAGAAACAACAGAGGGACCTGAATATCTTTATTGCATAAACTTTTGTGGGATAAATTTGTTATTCTTTAAAAGTGCTACTAGACTTCTTGTTTTGCTGAACTAGACTGACACGGCCACCCCTTCGGTACTGAATATCGTGGTTTTGATTCACAGTTCTCCTTTCTCCTCCATATCTTTACATCAAAATACAAGTAAAATTATTTCATCCAGCTTTTTTCAGCTTTAATTTGGAACAGTCTTTCCCATGAGATGACAGAAAGCCTCCTGTGCTGTTGGTTTGCCCAAAGTTGCTGATGGCACCAAATAGGTTTCCAGTGGGCTTAAGGGACAGTATTTTGTTACCAACACCCCTCTCTGTTGATAGTCTGTGTGAAGGGATGTATGCTTCCCACTCCATCACTCTGTCCAGCTACTCAGCCCTCCGGCTGAGCACCGCTGGTTACTCAACCTTCCAGTTGAGCACCTTGCCCATGCAACCCCCTTCCAGGGGAAAGTTGCACTTGCTAATCCCAGCCACTCTTCAGCTCCTCAATGGCCCACAAGTCCAGTGTCACCCCGGCATTCTGGGGAGCAAGGAGGGACCTAGTCCCACCCACTTCTTTGGGCCCCAGCTCTGAGACCCTATGTACTGCAACTTCGGCACTGATGTTGCTGCCTTCCTCCAGTCTTCACAGTCTGAATTCCCTGGGCCACTTTTCCCTGCAGCCCCCAGTCTCATGTAGACCCTCACCACAGGGCCACTCCTTTGCAGTCTGCCCCTCAGTGTACTTCTTCAGACCTTCCACAGCTGTCTGTTCCACTCCAACCCCTCATCTCAGGGCCGCCTCTTTGGAACCTTTGCTGCCATCCATACCTTCAGGACTCCTAGCTCCGAACAGCTCCCACTGTCTCCCACTAAGCTCTCTGGGGTGCTGACTCTGTTAGTCAGCCAGCTAATAAGAGAACCTTCCTCCCTGAGCTCCCAAGGCTAACTGACTCCTAGTCTCTGCACCTTATACTAGGCTCCTGATCTCTGATTGGTTCCCAGCTGCTCCTTGCCTGTTGGCTGCTACTCTCCTGCCCTTCTTAATGCCTTCTGGGACAATGTGGGGCAACCACCCCATCACAGTCTGGTTGTCTATTCTGGGGCAATATGGAGATCTTTTGTCTAGGACTGTAGGTACAGCTGTTAATGCCCTAAATGCCCTATATAAATCCATAATGCCACTATATAATTCTATGGTGCACCCAAATCTTGAATACTGAATGCAGTTCTGGTTGCCCCATCTCAAAAAAAGATACATTAGAATTGGAAAAGGTACAGAGAAGGGCAACAAAAAAGATTAGGGGATGGAACAGCTTCTGTATGAAGAGAAATTGAATAAGGAACTGTTATTTACTCTTTCAGATAACACAAGAATCAAAGGTCTCCCAGTGAAATTAATAGGCTGCAGGTTTAAAACAAACAAGGGGAAATACTACTTCACATAACACACAGTCAATCTGTGGACCTCCTTTCCAGGGGATGTTGTGAAGGCCAAATCTATAACAGAGTTTTAAAAAGAATTGGAATAGTTCCTGGAGAATGGTCCATCAATGGCTATTAGCCAAAATGGGCAGGGAGGCAAACCCATGCTGAGTGTCCCTAGCTTCTGACTGACAGAAACTGGGAGTGAATGACAGGGGGATCAGTCGATGAATGCCTGTTCTGTTAATTCCCTCTGAAACATCTGGAACGGCCCACTACTGGAAGACAAGATACCACTATATGGACCACTGGTCTGACCTAGTATGGCCATTCTTATGTTCCCTCCTCAGTGCTGACGGTGACGTACAAGAGGTGAAATGAGACTGAAAATGGCTAAAGAGCTGTTGACAGAAGTCCCAGGCCAACTCCATCTTTAAAGACTTATGCTGTGGCTGTAGAGATGAAGCTTTGGTTTAAATGCAGTTTTTGCACCAATTTAACGTGAATTCAAATAAATTGGTGCAACCCTTTAGTGTGGACTATTTTTATGCAGTGTGTCTTAAATTGTTTTATCTTAAACTGTTTACAAACAATTAAACCAATTTGAGACTCTCCTAAATTGATTTTAGAGTGTCCACACTAGAGGACTGAACTGATTTAATTATCTCAGAAGAGTTGCACTACTGCCTGTAGTGAATAGGAATTGGGTGGTATCCCTTTAAATAGTTTGTGAACCCTCTACAAGTTCTCATTGTTTTTTAATTTTCGTAAACCATGAATTCCTAACATATTATTTGAAACAATTTGACCAGCCTTCCTAAGTACAACCATTGTATTAAATAAATATTATATTTAACTGATATACTTCTGCAGAGCTATTCTCACTGGTGTACCTAGTACTCATTCTAGGCTAGTTAGTCCTGGTCCTCTTTGCTTCCTAAATCCCAAATTAAAATCCTTTCACAATGTTACTTACTGTCAACATAAAACAGAAAAGTTAGCTTCTCCAGTAAGCATACAAGTTTTGATCCTTCATTGATAGCTGATCACATCATCCCAGGGCCTTTATGGGGCCCACTGTAATCACTGGGACTCAGCACAGATGCCAGTAGCTATGCTAATGGTTCCCAGGGAAGCAGCAGGACTACAATACAAATGCCAACAGCTTTATGTCCCTGTAGAATGTTTGTGAGGTACTAACTTTCCTTTTTTCCCTCCTCAGTGTGTATTGAAATGGACACAGCTAACTTTAGCAGTGAAAATCACTCAATAGACGCCTCTCTCTCTCCTTTTTTTTTTTTTAAAGCAGCATCCCGAGAGCTGAAAGAAGACAGAGGCTTTGGCACATACATTAACTTCTATCTGTTTCTATTTAGACAAGGACCAGCAAAGCCTGAAGTGCTCTCAATTCAGTGGCCGGGAAAACGTTCAAATCGAAGATTTCAGAGGAACAATAGCTTATCACCAAACAGTCCTCAATTTAATACAGGTATTTTCATTTCAACTTTTAAATGTATTTAAAGCACACACAAAAGCAAGGCAACCATGTACTTGTCCTCAAAATTTTAACCTACAAGTTCAACTCAACTAAGGAAGCAAAATCTTCAATTTAATATAGTAGCCGTTAGCTCTAACTTAGAAGCAAACAAATAAATATACTGCTACAGCCCCAAATTCTCCCCTACTTTAAGGCTTTTTTACCATCCTGGAAGGTCATTGTTTTTGTGCTATGAACTGAGAACCCCAATCTATACTTCTTAGCTATATTTCTAGGCAGTAGTGTTGGAAAAAATGGGATTACAAAGCAGAGGGAGAAGAAACTGCAAGAAACAAGTTTATGTTGTCTGCATTACTTGCAGAATGATCATGTGGGAGCGGGGGGAGGGAGGTAAGGAGATTAGCTTGAGGCAAAGCAGACATCTCTTACATTGACATGAAGAATTAGAAATGACAATTTTGCCTTCGGGAAAAAGAACACTGAGAGGGAATCAAGCCCAAATAGAAATTTTGGAATTGTCACTAACCCAGAAAGGTGCAGGGAAGGAATCTTCAGCCTAAATATACATCTAAGGACCATGATATTCGGGCAACTGAGAAACTTCTGAGAATGTTGGAAGAGGGACTGATGCAGCCCACTTCTCCCCATCTGGCCTTTTGGCTATGTAACCCTCCCCATTTGCAAGTGACATGTCCACCTCCCCCTATGTATTCTCTTGAGAAGCCCCTTCTATGGTATGCAAAATTGGCACAGAGTTTCCATTCCATAGGCTTTCTGTTGAGTCTCCTACCAGCAAAATTAAATGTTCACAGTATTATTAGGTTCTCTGACCTGCTGGGATGCAGTGAATTTTTGCATGAGTGAAGTCCTTTTACTTTGGCTTTGATCACTTTTTCAGGATAGCGTCTCATGTAATTATGTTCTTACATTTCTAAATCAGTGTAAAGTGGATAATCCGTATTACACCACTTTTAATTACTGTGCAATTGTAAAGAAGTAACAAAAGATTTTGCACAAACAATTAGTCTAATACATCTTGCTACACTAACCTCTTCTGTCTTCAGAATTCATATTTGGTTAGCACCTGTGCAAGGTTTCTTTTTCCTAAGGCAAAATTGCCTTTTCTAATATCTCCATAATGATCTAAGAGATTCTGGCTCTGTCTCCAGCTAGAATTCTTGCTTTTTTCTCCTCCTTCCTTTTACTCTTAACATCAGTTATGGTATTTAATCTCACTAAGTAATGTATGTATCATAAAATAGGTTCTTAGGGTATGTTCACACTGGAGCCTTAGGTTGACTTAAGGATGGTTAAGTTGACCTACAGACCGCTGCGTCCACATTGGGTGCTTATTAAGTCGACTTAAATGCTTCCTTAAGTCGACTTAAGCCAGTGTGGACATGGAGTGCCCTTTAGTCGACCTAATTGGCCTCCAGGCCCCGGTGCAATGTGGGACAACTACCCACAATGCACCACTCCGCCATCAACCTAGCATCTGCCAGTGCAGATGCTGGCAGTCGACTGTGGTATTCAGTATGGACTCTCTAAGTTGGCTTAACAAGGTCGACCTTGTTAAGTCAACTTAACAGAGCCTCCAGTGTAGATATACACTTAGATTCTTTCTCTGCATTATAATCCCACTTTTCCCTTCATCACTGCCCATAAATACAGTTAATTATTGACTGGTGTTCTCTGTTCATAGTAAAAAACAGTGACCGCATGAGTTTGACAAACATATAATGGTATATACAAAATGTCCATTTAGGTACATCTAAGATGGTGGCACCCACATTGTGATCCATGGACCAATGGTAGTCCTCAGAGCCCCTTGAGAGTTGGCTGGTCACATGGTGTTGGCCTGCCTCATTTCCCACTGTTAAATTCCATTAAGAGGGTTAAAAAGATGCAGGGAAATGATGTGACTATGAATAGGAGGAAAGACTGCCCATGTGACAGCAAATGGGAAGAGAGATGGTCCACAAGACAGTATCTCTGTTAAGAAGTGGCCAACACTCAGAAAAAGTTGAAAATCCTTTTCCTAAGTTGCCAATCAAAGAGCTAAACAAATGAAAGGTTCAAGTCTCCACTTCTCCATGTATCTGAACTTGTACATATTTTATTCCCTTCTTCCTGTCTTCTTTTCTTCCTTTCATTGACTCCCTATAAGTAATTGAAGCATTTTTGGGGGATGGCATCAGCAACAAAAAGATGAGACTTGCATTCTGATCTGAACATAGTTAGGTTAGGACTCGGACACATTTCCCCAGATATGCAATTCCACACACCACCCCAGGGAGTTTCAAAACACTGTAGTAAACATGGAATGTGGTTTAAAAATTAAAAACCTCAGTAGTTTCTACTGCATCCTGTGAAGAATCATGTGTTTTAGGAAATCCTTATTACAGGAAAAAATGTTTCAGTTTCATTTACTAGTTATATATAAACAAATGTTGACAAGCAAATGAATCCTAGATTTTTTCAAGACGCAACATAAGTTGCCAGCTACCAAAACATTCTTACATGTATATTTGTAGTAACATGAAAATAAATAAGTATATTATACCCCAGCTTTCAATAGCATTTTATCCTTCATTATTTATGTTTCTCAAAGGTTGGTTAGAGGAAGACAACCAATGGATGACCCAGATAAACAGACTCCAGAAGCTGATTGACAGGCTGGAAAAGAAGGTCTGCATTTCCTTTTATCTCTTCACTCTCTTATTTTCCGTAAAGGTTTCTGAACCATAAATGTTCTTCCTGCCATGTTGTATTCACACTGTTGTTCTAACTAATAATGACAAGAACTAGCGCAACAGCTACATGAGCTAAAGCACATTAAATGTCTGTGTCCTTTCTTTCATCTTGCTTATTCCTATTTGATTATTTCTTTTTTAAAAAATGCTTCACTGAATATTCACAGCTCTTCTTTTCTGAGTTGATATCTGATTCTCCTTGTATAGTCACATACCGTATATATGTAACACAATGCTTGCATACATTAATATGCAAATCAACTACCCTGTGTTTGTTAAGTTTGGTCAATAAATAACATACCCAACACAAAACTATAAGAGCACGAAACGTTAAGGCACCTAACAGCATCTACCATCTACTGCTCTACCCTTCACAACTAGTATCTACACTTCACAACTAGAACAAGCATCCATCACAGAGAATACACCATAACCTTACCAATGCCTTATTAAGGATGCCAGGCTTCCAGCTCCCCCACAGCTCCATCAAAACAAAGAGATCAGATGTTACACCCTTTTGTGCAAAGATATGAAAAACCACATACACAGGTACTCATGAGCACCTAACCTTTCAAAAAGTGTACTGTACTGAAAACTCCCTCCAAAGGCTCCCTTGTACCATCATATCCTGCACAACTTCAGGCTCACCCACCCTGCCCCCTACTGCACTCCCTGCCCCAGCTGCCAGTGGCCTGGCTCCTGGGCTGGATCTGACCACGGACCCCACGCCAGATCCGGCCCCTTCTACCTCTGGCCCAAATCCAGCCCCCGCTGCCAGCTCCTGGCTCCCAGGCTGGATCTGGACCTCAACTTCTGCTGCTGCCGCCACCTGATGGCCCCAGGCTGGCCCCTGCCTTTGGCCCCAACGGTCTGTGACGAGCCTCCCCCGCCTCTGCCCACCTGGGTTGGGGCTAGCCACTGCAGGCCGTGACCCGGTGCAGCCGCTGCTCCCCCACCTACCTGAGAGGAGGGATTTAACTTTCCCTCTTCTCCTGCTCTGCACGACATGCCTCAGCCACATGCTGCAGAGCAGGAGACTTAAAAGAGCCGGCGCACCTCTGTGCTCCTGCATTGCTGGCTTGGGACTCAGGGCACTGGCTTGGACACTCTGGGTTCGTGCCCCCTGTGCTCAGCACCAGCGATGCCCCTGGAGTAAACCCCAAGGCCTGTCTATGTTTGAGGCCAAGAAAGATATTTAATACCCAACCCAGAGCCACTGTAAGAGAGATGCTGAGTGACACCCAGGCGGGGGGGTAGGGGTGGGGTGGGGGTGAGGCTGCTCTGACCCAGCCGGAGCCAGGCTGCAGGAGACCAGCAGCTGCCACACACTGGGTAACTGCAGGGGAGGGGAAATGCAGCAGGGGATTTGTGTGTCCCCCAGCCTCACATCCCCCCCTGCAGGTAAAGACCCCCTGGCAAGGGCAGGTGGGAGATGGGGCCAGAACTCCTCCTGCCTCTGGGTGGTGGTGGGGGATGAGGCATGAGGGGGCGCAAATGTGGAATCTGATAGCCCAGTACCAAACAATTTCTGCTGGTACTCATTGGAGAACCTGATCTGAGAAATTATGTCAACCCCTCCACATACACTCTTTCCTGAGGAACAACATTTTATTTATCTGATTTATAGTTATCTTCTATTCTGCAAGCAGAGTCCCAGCATCCATTCTCTGTAGAATCCAGGGATGTTTGTCACCTCTTCCTGTTAGAACCTCCCTACAAATGCTGCTCAGAAATGCTCTAATGGCAGAGTTTTCTGTCCCAGAATGCCAGCTGGTCAAAATAAAAACAAGTTGTGGAGGTGGTTCTGTTTTGACAAAGCTCCAGTGGGACCTGTTCGTCTTTCTGACAGCTCGTCCACCCAGTTCTTGGGCAGCTTGACTGGTGGGCTGAGGAGGAGCCAAGAACCTGAAATCCCTGACTCAGCTGGGACTTCCAGGCTTTCAGCTTCCTTTCAGCGCACTAGGTGGGCTGACAGGGAGCTGGGAACCTGGCACCCCTGGGAGCACTAGCTCTCTGGCTTGTAGCTTCTTGGTCATTTAGGCATCCTGGTCCCACAGCTCTGATGCAGGTTGCAGTCCCTGAGTCAGGGACCCCCAAGCTTCCAGGGCCCACAGCTTGGACTGCCCTAGAGCCAGGGCTCCATTCCTTTTTTGCAGTGAATTTTGAAATATCAAAATCCTGTGTGAAACAAAATCACCTTTCTCTTACGGTGTACCGCATCATTCCTAACCAAGCCACTGGGTTGAAAGTCACCCCCACCCAGCGTGCCCGCACAAAGCCTGTGCATCAGTTAAATCCCATTGGAGTCTGCTTGAAGGGATTAAGCGGTGCTTAGCTCTTATGCTGGCCTTCTGCATAGGGTGAATTTTGCCTTAGAAAGTCTTGTACTTTCAGATCTATAGAAGGAATTTGAACATGTTTTAAATTAGCCTTTCAAAACTTGTGGGGCCAAATTTTGCCGAGTTCTGTAAATGCACATATTTTGTAGGAAAAGGGAATTTGGCCTACTTCTTTCTACAGTAGCATGAAGGCTGCAGTACTATTTGTTGCCACTTTAATGCTGTGATCTCTTTCTTCGCCTCTTTGCCTTTATTCCTATCCTTGGAGAGTAGTACGAGAAATATATAATGGCCACAGGAAGTATAATGAGATGCAGTTTCCAGCATGGTTTTCTGTCAGAAGACTCTGTGCTGACAGATTAGCTAGTACAAATAGTTCCCTCACAAATTTTGTGATTTCCTACCCAAATTCTGCAGGAGATGAACAATTACACAGTAGTTGATGAGTGAATGTTATTTCACTACTGACTTATTCTCCACCTATTTTTGGTGGTGCTTAAGTGGCTACCCTGTTTACTTAAACTCCACCCCACCTATTGTGTTTGAGCTGGCAAAATGCCTGTTTCCCTAGGTTAATCAGTCATTGCCCAACTGTATCAATGTCTGAGACAAGAAAAAGCATCTTTACTTTCAGACACAAGGAAACACATACTGGATGTTGCCATTTGCCAAATGCTGACTTTTGCTTCACAAATGTATTTCTTGTTTGTTCTGAAGTGTGAAGAAATTATCTCCAGTGCTCAGATACCCATATGTCATTGAGTATAAGTATGTCTACACTTTGAGCTGAAGGTATAAATTCCAGCTGAAGGAGACATACCCGTATTAGCTCTTGAATGGATAGGTAGTGAGGGTGATTACCCCCGTGTGGCTCACACCACCACAACTACTCTCTATATTTAGTGCACTACTACCTCAATCAGAGCAAGTCCAGATATGTCTCTTCAAGCTGAAATGTACACCTCCAACTCAAAGTCTACTGTACACATACCCACTGGGTTACAAGTATTCCCATCTGTGTAGTATTATAGCACCTGCTCTGCAGTGGGCATTTGCTAACTTTGTACATACACTACTAGATGTGTTCATGCAAAGTGAAGATTTGAATATGAAGTAGGTATAGCTGCAACCTCACAAATGCACCTGAGAATCAGACTAATTGTAAGCAAGTAATTCAATGCATATGCAGTTCTGCTTTATGCCTATGCCTGCTCCAGAAACTTCTCTAATCCAGCCGATGTGTTTAGAAACTAATTTACAACCTCTCTAGCATATATACTTTTCACTGCTACAGTGTGGGTCTTTGTTATTGCACTGTTGGGTGTATACAAGATTCCTAGCTATGAATGCTAGTTATGGAAGACTCTTCAAGGCCTAATTGAACTTCCTTGTTCTCTTGAACACATTCATCAGGTACTTAATAAAGTGATTTGCTCATAATCCTATCTGTGAATGAAATCTACACAAATTTATTCTGTGCGAGTCTTTATTATGATAAAAACCTCAGGCTTCATTCATTCATTCCCTCTTATGCATGATATATTTTCTTTTCCCCCCTCTTGATCAAAAGGATCTAAAACTTGAGCCACTGGAAGAAGAGATTTTGGAAGGAAACACAAAATCTGTAAGTGTTTTTCAAGATGTATCTGACAAAGTGGGTTTGAGCCCCATGAAAGCTTATGCCTGAAGAAACTGGTTAGTCTTTAAGGTGTCACAGGACTCCTGTTATTTTTGCCATACATAGACTAACACTGCTAGCCCTCTGGAACTTGTATTGGAATGGCTATATATATAAAAATAGGGTTGTATTCCATAACTAAAATCATTTTTGTTGTGCAGTTTGTAGTATTTACGATTTGGGCTTGTGAGCAATTAGGGGCAAAGGGCGGTACTAGTAAGTCAATGAACCAAACTTCCATATCTGGAGCCTTGAGTTCAAACTGTACATCTGCTTGAATATTGATTCATCCATTGAAATATGTTGACTTTTCTTATTAAATAAGCAACTACTGTTTCTTGCCATAGCAGTCAACACAATAGAAAGGCTGGTCCAGGCTTTGGACAAGTCACACACGTTTTCAAAACTGCACTGATTTCTGGGCCCCAACTTGAGTACCAGCCTATTTTGATGCAAGAGTAGCACCTGTAACATCTGTAGATTATTTTATTCTAAGGTTCAGAGCAATAAAACAGTGGATTTCAAACCCTGCAGGAGAATATGGGATGGAGTGGCTTTGTTTTACAGGACGGGATCATTTCTATTGGTCTTAGATTTTATAAAAGCTACTATTCACAAAAGCTAAATTTGGGGGCAAATGGGAATCAAGAGTATCCCTTTAGGATTCCTGTACAATTAGTTTGTTTGTTTTTTTAAATGTTCTGTGCTCTACTTGGTGTCTCAGTCTGAATGTTACATTACATTTTTTAAAATTAATTAAATGAAATTGGATATATTTAACAGCATGGATTTGAGGGATACTCAACTTGAAACCTAGGGCTTGATATGTAAAGGTATTAAGCACCCCTCACCCCAGTTGAAGCTGATGGGACTAAGATGCTCAGCAAATGTGGAATTCAGACCATCGCTTTCTCAAATTGGAAACCTGAAAATTTTCGTAGTTTAAAGTATAAGGAATTGATAGGAGGGACATGACAATGAATACTGCAATATCTTTATCAGCACATAATGATTGTTCAGCGTCAAATGTCTGTGCTAGAGGAAGAACTAGAAGAATTCAGACTCGCTCTGAAACAGTATGTGGAATCTGCTTCTACTCGGACTGGATGTTTGCAGTAAGTATGTTTATTGTGGCATGTGGAAAAGGAGATATTCTATGTAGCATTACAGATACAAATACTTGTTTAAACTTGAGATGGAGCATGTTAATAAAGAGACTTTCACATGGACCGCCTCATCTCCCATTCATGAGCATGTGGAATATCTTCCATGGGGATGGCGAACACACAAGGGTAGAATTGGGACAGGACTACTGAAATCAGAAGGAGAGCTCAAAGCGCATTGAATGTTCTGTTAATCAATGTGGGGACTTGGGCCCCACTGGAGAGGTGGATAAATAATTAAACATACACGTTGAATAATTTGAAATGCATAACAAATATGTTGGACTAGTCAGTGAACAGTATTTGCCCAGCTTTTGTCCTCTTTAACAGAAGCTAATTAGAAATAGATCTGGAAGTGAAAAGAGCCATAGGATATCCCTACGAAACAGTTGTCTCGTCTAGGAAGGCTGTTTTGTAGGATTTTCTTAGGATCCCTGAGAAGGAGACCTTTTGAAGACAGAAAGGTAGATTTTTTTTTCCCCAGTGCATGCCTCTTTGGGACAGGGCCTCAAGCAAGTTTTCCTTGCCCACATTTTAGTCCCAATCCTGCTAAACAGCCTACAAGGGCATATAAAGCTCTGCCCATGCAACTCACTTTGTAGGATCAACCATTCAAAGTTGAATAAAAGACTGATTTCCTGTACTATAGCATGACTTATGAATAAATGAGTTTTTTTCTTCTGCTAATCAGTTGCTCTCTAACATCTCATGCCTGTTTTGCAGGCAAGCATGCCAGCTTCCAGCTAAACTGCAGTGAGGCATAGAACCCAAAGCAGGGAAGGAAGGCTGTTATTTTTATGCTACAATGCATGCAGAGCCATCCTTGGGGAGGTGCACTGCTGGGGCCACAGGCCAGGGCTCTGGGCCCTGGAAGGCTGCACCAGAGGCTGTACAGCATGTCAGCTCCCTCCACTCCTCCCCCCTCACTGCACGAGCAAAGCAACTACAGCCTCCCTCACCCCAGGGGATGGACTAGCCAACCAGGATACCCCCACTCCCTCTAGGGATGGCCCTGAATACATATAAATAAACCACAGAAGAAATTCTATTCTAGACTGCCCAAATGTTTGTTTGCTAAGAGGTGTCCATCCAGTGACTTGTATATTCCACCCCTCATCCATCAGAGGGAAATTTAAAATCAGAACATGCTCAGTAAGAGGAGAGCATTCTTGTAGTGGCTGTGTGTTAGGGTGGGTTTTTTCAGTATACTGAGGGGTAATGGTGGACCTGCCTTTAAGAGGGAAAAGATCTTCAGCCTATAAAAAGATGGCTAGCTCAATTCAAGTCAGACCAGACCTGTACTATTGTAAGGGCAAATCTGGCAGTTTGCTTCACATACAGCACTCAGATAGCACAAGGGCAAAACACAGTTATTAATAATAGAATTATCACAGTGCCTCGGAGCCATAGTCACTCGTAAGGACCCATGTGGGCTAGGTGTTCTACAAACAACAAGATGGTGGTCCCTTCCCCAAAGAGTTCACAATCTACATAATATATAAACAGAAGCATAATGCTAAACTAAAGACATTTTTGTTTCTTTTCCTATTACTAGAATTGATTAAGGGAATGAGATTCCATTCCTGTACTTCACTAAAAAGGTAGAAACCAGACTCTTTTTTTTTTTTTTAAATAAAAACACACTTAATTAGGCATCGAAAGATTAGATTTTTATTGTAATCCGACCATATACTGACAAAAATATTTCCGGTGATAATAAAAATTTACATAAGAAAAGTGATAAAATGCTGCTTGAGAACTTATTAGAGGTTGATCTAAGGATATTTACTTTATCTTTTAACTGGTAATTTTGACAATTGGTGTTGTAATAGTTATAAAGCTTTAACTTTCGAATCTCAACATCTAGTCCTTAAATAATTGTCAGACCCTCAACCACCCCCCCACCCCATTATTTCCCCACAACTGTGAAAATTTAAGTAGATTAAAAACTGGGGGGGGGGGGTTAAAATGAACATTGATATTATTCATTCAAATTATAAAAAAATAAAAATCAAATTCTGGCAAGCCACCATCTAATGGGCAAAATTATCTTCTGAGTAACACCAGGGATGTTTAGCTCATTTTGTGTAAGCCTGTGACCTAGTGTTTGAATCGCTATCCTGTAATCGGACAAAATTTAATGGGATACTATTTTGTGTGGGACTGAACTATACAGGAAAGGCAGATTAAGTCACAGAATTAGAAGAGTAGCACTATATCTCGAGATTCCATAGCAAATGAGTGATGCGGACAACACTGTAGAATTTGTAAGGAAAAAAAATCTCAGGTGACTAGAACGTGTGTAGGACTGTAATACCAGCTTCTGGGTCAGGAAAAACATAGTAAACCTGATTTTCAGCTCTGGCTGAGTAGCACACAGGAGAGGATCCAGGGTGAGGAACAAAAGATTACCTTTATGGTCTACCAATTTTGGACCTGATCAGCCCTTAGCATATGGAGGAGCAAATTCAGGGCTGCTTTAACTTATGCTTGCTTGCCTATGGCTGGGGCTGTTGACTAGTAACAGTGAATAAACACATTTCCTTATTCTTGGACTTTACCACTACACCAGGCACTATACCATCCCAGAATTGCTCTTAGGAAAGAAGAGTTTCCTGCTAGTATGATGCGCTGACTTTACTTCCCCTTTGCATTGGCAAAGCAACACGATAGAAAATCGGGTCCAGTGAGTATGTCTTGGTAAGGGAGATCAAAGAGGAACTGTATCTAGTAAAGCAACAATGGGTAACTTCAGCTACATACAAATAAACCAGTCCAAATCTTATGCCAGGACAAGGTTTGGAGAAGCAAAACAAACAAACAACTCTCTTTAAACCTTGATAAGTGTGGGGAGAAGATAGTCTCAGTTTAGGTTTGGAACTAGTAAACTATTTTCCAACAGAACAATGATCCATCATAAAGTTCTGATTCTGTGGAATGGACATGACTCATCATAACAGACACTGTATGGCAGTGAAGAAAGTTTTTTTTTCCCCCCTTTCTGTAATATTTGGGAATGGTTGACTGTTATAGACAAACATACCATCACACCAGGGCCAAGAGAGGAAAAAGCAAACAAGAATGGCACTTGCTAACAAAAAAAATACCAACCTGTTATTTAGCACCACTGAATTGCACACTTGTCATAAGAAAAATCTTCAAGTGTTTGAAAATGTAACGGAAAGAGCATAGATAAAAAGGAAGAACCATTTTGTTTTCCCAAATTAGCAAATATTTGGTATGCCAGTGGTGCCACCTCCTGGTCACTTTGATTTATTTGGGGTGTTTTATTTTGTTGTGCTATTTGTATGGAGTTCCTGACCACCTATGTAAGGTTTATAGAGTTCACTAAAGCCCACAACACTGTGGGAAGAACTGGTATATGTTTATGCCACCATGGAATGGTAGATGAAGTCCATGACAAAGATATGATAATTGGAGGAATAAACCCAAGAGCAGCCAATACGGTAGGGAAAAACTATTTTTTTAAAAATCCTCTCTCTCAGGCAGGGACTCTGTGTTATTGTTGGTTCAGTAGCTAGTACAATGGGATCCTGATTCCACATGTGAGGGCCCGAGGTGCTATCACAATATATAATAAAAAGATATTGGTTTTTAAAAGTGTATGAACAGCTGACAGGGGCCATTCCATCTTTGTGTCACATATGGCTGCTTGCTTCCAAAGCACCTATCTTGTGGTCTATCCTGCTTTATGTACGTCTCACATCTGAAGGACAGAATGTGCACAAAGTAATTTTTCAGGGAAGCAGCATAATTTATACCAAGATTTTTAAAAATGACTAACACCACAGATGCCTTAATTTCTGCGTGTTCCACTCTGAAACACCTTACCCGCCACGGGCTTGGTTTTCAGAAGATGCATGATGAGCCCTTTCTGATAAAAGGATCCCTTTAACCTGTTTTAGATTGGACACAGACACTGAGGCATCAAAGTCACTATTCACTCACAATTCAAAAATCTTGTCTTTGCTCCACAACTTACTTCACATGCTCTCTCTGGGAAACACTAGTATTCTGCTTTGCTATACAGTACACTTGGATCAGTTTCTATAATACTGAATCACATTTTTAAGATAATGTATCAACATTTGGAACAGTATGAAAGTTCATTTTGCAAATAAGAAACCATTATAACAATTCTAATTTTAAATGTTATAAAATTCTGCTTAAAATACCTTGCAGTATATCACAGATAAGAGTAGAAAGCTGCTGAAGTCATTTGCAACACAGATGCCTCTAACTCCACATTCCTGTCCCTCAGACTATCCAGTTGTATTCTTTTTATATAAATCACTGAGTGCTGTTCAGTCACTGTACAGTAGCTTAGAAAAAATGTGCTTGCCTCATACCTTAGTCAATGGCTGATTATAATATTTCTGTCCTACAACTCTTAGTGTTTCGATACAGACGCTTTCAAGTGAATCCCGCTTCATTGTTTATGAGTTCTGGGAGAACAGCAGTGCGTGGAATAGGCAAGTAGTGAGACTACCTTTTGCATTTCACATTGTTTTGAAAGTTAGAAGATAAGTGCATGAAAAGTATTGGATATAAATATTTCAATAATATAATGAAAGATTAATCTACTTTCCAATTAAATGTCATTAAGAATGCTTTGTAACAATTCACTGTTTTCTGCATTAAGCTTAAAAGGATATACGAATATCTAGATAAAAATATTCGAAAGACAACCTCTAGTCTGACCTGAACAGAACAAGGCTGAGGGTGGAGACAGAGTGAGGAGTCATCAGAATAGGGACAGCAGTTGAATACAGAAGGGATCAAATGATGCAGGCAGAACTAATGCAGGACTGACAGGAAGCTAAAAAGGGACAGAAAGGTTGCAGTCCTGCAATACATATAAGCATATCTGTAAGTTTAAGCATGTGAGTGGTCATTGGTGATTCCACCGCAATTTCCCATCCCTACCACAACAGCCCAGCAGGCGTCCAGTTTCTCTTCAGGGCCTGAACTGAGTTTTATTTAAAAAAATAAAAATAAAAAAAATCAGGCTCTGAAGGTGGAATCCCATTATTTTGGGGTTTTCTGCAGCTGAGTATCTTGATTATAGACTCCAGTCCATTGCGATCAGAGATAGTTCATTTACCTTCAGAAACAATAAGAAGGTTTGAAAAAGCATTTCAGCATCATTGGAATAGAGAAACTGCCATACAGGATGAGGCAAAAATATATTTAGTACAGTATCAGATCCTTCCAAGGAAGATGCAAGAGCCCCTAAGCAGGCTGAGATGGAAAAATCTGCCCTTCCGATCAGGCATTATCCTGGTCTCTAATAGTTAGAGACTGGCTGAAGCCCTGAAACATAATGATTAAAAACACTTCCAAAATTTTTATAATTATAATTCTGAATTTCTGGCTATTCTTCATGGTCATATAAATAATAGGTCCTTTTAATCTTGTTAAATTCTCATCACTTATACATATACAGCCATCTCCAGATGAACTACAGCAAGACATTCCAAAGGAGTAATGTGGACTTCTTGGAAACTCCAGAACTCATGACAACTATGCTAGTACCTGGTAACTGTCACATTTTTCTTCACAATGCTTGACTTGTATCAATATGAAGACTGCCCATTGACTAGATTGTTCCATATTTGGAACAACTGCAGAATCTGCCCTTATACAGTCTTCTTTTGTAACTTAGCTTCTGTTCTGCTCCTTTTTTCCTTTTCCTTTAAGCATCAAGGGTTTGTACACAGTAATGCAATTGTTAAACACAATAGGGGCACACACAATACTTCCTCTTGGTGGAGGAAAGGTAAGAGTATTACAAATTAAGCATTAAACTAACGAATTAGGTACAGAAAATATCTAGAATATAAAGAATTTTTTTGTAAACACTGGAACAGTTTTGCACTACTAGTTTAAAAATATTTAGGAAGAATAGAAGTCTGCTTTCTGATGAAGAACTAAATTTCAATTTAATTGCATCTGCTTGACAGAAAGAGTGGTCTTAATTTACCAATTGTACATATTTCCTGCAACTTTTCTCCAAACTACATTCTGAAAAGGTGAGATGGAGAAGATTCCCAGATTTCAAGTCATATTTGAATAACCGTAGCACTTAGTACTAAGCTGTGCACATGCACCTTATAAGATAAACTTCCTGTCCCAAAGAGCTTACAGTCTAAGTGGACAAGAACAATGATGAATGAATCATCCTCGTTGTACAGATGGAGAATTGAGGCACAAAGAGGTTAAGTAGTTTGTCCAAGGCTATACAGGAAATCTGTGGCAGAGCTCAGAATTGACCCCAGATCTCTTGTTGTAGAAATTGGGCCTACACATCCTATCCAGTGCCTAACCTCTTTAGACCATTCTTTCTCTCCAGTAGCATAACTGGGCCAAACCTTGAGATTTTTCCCAACCAAGCGAATTCCCATATTCAGACTCTACTAACTTCAATGAGAGTTTGCCTATGTAAGAAATGCATGAGCCCTCCCCAAGGAATTCAGAATCTGGCTCAATAACTTACTAAATAATGCACTATTTCCCTGTGCATGATAGCATCAGACTCCACTTGCCAATGGCTGCACTGTAATTCAGTAAGGGTATGGAGAAAGAAAAAATAGTGGTGTTCCATCATGGTTGGAGAAGGTATGATTAGCATCAAGTCAAATAAATGTAAATATTTATAAATGTATAAATATAAAGATCAGTCTGAAACAATTTAAAAAATGATATTTAAAGTATGCACTCTGCCTTTTAAGAGGTATTTTAGTCTACAGCATTCCTCCAGGTAGATTACCATGGCAACCACAGTGTTGCTCAACACGAATTCCTTACTTGAAAAAAAAAAAAAAAAGTAATATGTACAGGATAGGCATAGTTTAATTTTTCACAATGTACAGGATTTTTTTTAGAAATGTATATATCCATGTTTAGCTTTTTTAATACATGCAGTAATTCTATCATAAAGACCTTCATACAAATTTATACTGAAAAGTTTTTTTTTTTAAAAAGGCTTGAGCTGGCAAAAATGATGGCTGCAAGGCAATCGCTAAATTTTATGCAACAGTCACATACAATGTAGACTGAGATCTGCTTAAAACTCAGTGAAGAATAAAAAAACAACTGCAATTTGTAATTGATTTAACCTAGGAAAGCCCAACTCACATACCGCTACTGCTTTTCAGTAAGATCTTTTAAAACCCTATTTTCTAGCTGAGTGAAAAACAAGATGAATTGACTTCTCCAAGGTCAGACTCTGAATCAAGACAGGAACCCAATCCTGCAAACCCTTACTCATGTGAGTAATCCAATTTATGTCAATAGGAATATAGTCACGAGGAATACTCACAAGAGTAAGGGTTTGCAGGAGTGAGCTCCGGGATCCTTCTTGCAACAGCAGCCAGTGAAGTCAGTAGACTTTGATTACTGTCATTTGATAGGGGTATCAACCTGACCCGAGTCATGAGACTGGGTATTAGGAGATCAGTGATCAAGCCCACTTGCTCTCTAGGCTCTCTATGGGGTGGTCATGAGTCACTCAGTACTAGCTTTGACACATTCTTCTAACCCTACACTGGAAAGGGCAGACCTCCCAGCACAGATGGAGTCCTTTTTGCGTAAGTGTGACACTCATGTTCCTGAGTTTGATGTTCATAAAGCAGGCATCTGGCCTTAGCAGCAGTTCGGTGAAGGGCCGTGTTTCATGATGTATTCACAATGCTCCATATCATTGCCCATATAATTCCAGATGCTTACTTGAGAGCAGGGTGAGGAAAGCTGCTATTTGGACCAGAGGAATCAGCTGATTCCAAATACATTTTCACTATAGAGGCAGTGACAACAAGGGAGAATCCAGTTCTTATAGAAATAGCAGAACACCTCTGATTTTAAAACAAACATGAATCTGCAGGAATCATAACTGAGAGTTTCCTGGGCCAGGTACCTGTAAGGCTGTTTTATCTTGCACCTTGTTTAAAACCAGCAGATGAAGAAAGTAGACAGACACTTCACTCAGCTCCCCTAGGTTTGAAAGCTCTTGAGATAGATCTTCCCCGAAGACCAACACCAGTTATGTCCTCTACCTTCCATACAAGAGCCTTGTGGTGCAGATGATCATAGTTAGAGGGAAGACGTATCATGTTTATGGTATCACACCCCCCACATGATGCGCTGTGGAGTTAAGATTCATTTGGACAAAGGTTTACCACATGACCGCTACAGCCCGAACCATTTCAGACAACTAGAGTTTCATGGCCAAAGTTCAGTGGATTTAAGGAAAAAAGCTTTCATTGTGTTCAATTTTCTTCTCCAAGGCACACACTGGGAATTTATGAAACTAGTCTATAAGGCTATGTCTACACTTGCTAAAGTTAGTTCGAATTAGTTAATTTGAACTAACTAATTCGAACTAATTTTATGCTATGCATGGCACTTGCTTAGTTCGAATTAGTCAGTTGCATTAAGTTCAATGTGCCGGTTAGTTCGAACTAAGCAATTAGTTTGAACTAACATGGCCACATTGACTTAATTCAAACTAACTAGTTCTAATTAAGCGTTAGTTCGAAAGGTATAATCTAATTTATTAGTTCGAATTAAAGAAGCCCTTAATTCAAACTAATGAAAGCCTAGTGTGGCCATGGCTTAAGTTAGTTCGAATTAAGGAAGCTTAATTTGAACTAACTTGCCAGTGTAGACATAGCCTTAAAATGTAAACTACTGCACTAAATTCTTTGTCCCCCTCCTCCACTTTATGCTCAACTCCCAAAACAACTACTCCTGGACTACCATTCTGCACCCCTGACTAAACAAGTTCTGTCCTTGAAAATATACATCTCCCATGAACTTTGATGGGAAGTGAACAGATGAAGAATGGTTTAATACTATTTCTTTAGGCTAGCAGAAGGCAGATAATAGATTATCTATTTAAGATTTCAAGAAAGGGTTTGGGGGCAAATGGAAGGAAGGAAGAACACTATAAAAATTTTTAAAAAGAACTGGTCAGTAAATATATTTTTCTTTTTCAGCTTCATGGTGTGTCTTGAACAACAACTAGAAGCTTTCACTGTGGGTCCAAGTAATGGTAAATGTTCTATTTTGCATTCAAAATAGTATTCATACAGCAGTGTAAGGGTGCTACAGCTAATGGACTGTGATGTAACACTGTATCTGTATCATGGGCACAATCTTTTGCATTTTAAAATATGAAAAAATTATGTATGCATTACATTCTTTCCTTGTGACTATTTGAGTGAAACATTTTTACAAGCGTATGGAAGTACATTTGTGGCCCTGCTAAATTATTCGGTTTATGTGCTCAAGCCAGCCTAATTATTGTACAAAAATGTGTTTTATGGAAATGGTGATCAGTGTATGTGAATGTAAGAACCAGTCAAAGTATTACCTTTATGTTAATAAACAGTTACCCAAACTGCCATTTTGTCCTCTTTTCAAAGAAATTGGTATGAACATGAACAATTCTATTTTCATAAGCAACAGCTGAAATTTTCAATACTGTATTCACTTGCAATGTGTAAGAATCGACTAAAAATTGGAAGGTTCAAATAGGATTCTAAATTAGCAATGCTTTTTCCTACTCCAGGAGCTATGTACCCTCCTACAATACCTCAAGTGGTTCTTCAATCATGGTACTTGAGAATTAAACTTAAGCAATCATTTAGTCTATCAACATACCAAAAATTTCCCTAAGATGTATATATGATAATTTTACAAGAAAAATATTATCTCATTAAGATCATCTGTCCTTTGTTTAAGACTGAGTTTTAGGAAAACAGACAAGTAAAATGCAAACCATCCTTTCCACTTGCAGTAAAATTTCAAGACTATTATAAAATATATCAGTACTGATCGGAGAAAAGAGACAACCATTACTTAGCCAGGTACAGATTATTAACTAGAGCAATTAACAATAGATCTGGTTTCCCTTTTTTTTTTTTGGGGGGGGGGGGGGGAGATAGTCAATTTGCTCATCCTTAGCTTTAATTAATATATTTAAAAATATGCTTTCAGTGAGAAAATTTCCTTTTTTTGTCCTTTGTTAAGCAAAGGTAGGCCATGTCACTACTAGGATGGAAAAACTCCATAAGCCTTCAGGAAGTGATGTCAATCCAGTGGATGGTTGTGTGTTACCAACAATCTGGTGCTCTTCTATGGTGTTAGTGGGCACATAACAATCATTTAAGGATTATGCATAGGGATCATCTTTTTACAGAACTATGCTCTCTAAATTCTGGTTTAACTTGTTTTCCTGAAATTTACATTTTTTCCCCTTTCCAGTGGATAAAGTAATCTGGTTTAGAACTGAATGAAGTCAAATGCCAGAGAGAAGAGCAAAATCCTAAAATCAAGGAATCAGTCTTCCTGACAATGAAAAATTACTAATGATATAGCCAATTGGCAACAACATATTTAAGGAATCTCAACTCTAAGACAGTTTGAGATAGAAGGGATGACAGTAAAACTGGAATTGCTTTCAGCATTAGCTACTGGACGAACATACCTCTATCCCCTAACTATAGTTGAACTATTTCAGTCTTTTTTAAGTTTAAGATTTTCAAATTGAGGCATTGTGTGTTTCAAAGACAAGTGTACAGGCAGATTGCACTTGCAAAACTATTTTTAATTGACATACAGAAGGAACATTAAAGAATTACAGTGATTGTCTAAAACTGCTGCTGTGCGTACAGAAACAAACATGACAAACATCAAGAGAAAATCCAGGACTTGTTTGGCAATTTTATTCTGCATATTTTAGGAAAGATGAAGACAACTGAAAAACTAATCACATCTTTACAAGATGTAACTTTTCAATATTTAGTATTATTGCTCTTACTATCTAACCCTTATTCTGGTTCAAATATGTCCTTTGCTAGAAAAAAAGATACTAGAAAAATCCAATTTCAGGAGTAAAAGGATCAATTTCAGTCGACTGCAGTTAGGAGTACAGAAGCTATTACAAGGAGTTACACTGATATAAAAATAGTTTTTGTATTCTTTGTGAAATTAGTCAATTTAAAGAGCTTATCTAAATAATACTGTATATTATTAACTAAAAGGCTTTTTGAGACCTTTTTCATTATGCAATCCTTTTTAAAGGAAACACGTACAAGACTCTTACTTTGCATTAGTATGTACTTCCACATACTAAACACGGTAATAGTTCTGTCTGACACTTGCAAGTTTTCACTCTGTCACCACTTCCCATTTCCACTTTGTAAAAAACAGTACCAAAGGATGACACTAGTTAGCATCACAATTCCCAAAGCTCATTGCCCTGTAGACAGCTTCCCTGTATAGACAACAACTGTCAGGGTGGCTGTTTTAATTTTATGTAAACTGTCCTGCCTTTCAATGAAACCAAAATTTCAAGATATTAAACATCCTGAAAGAAACTAGGCATACAGCAACAGAATTCAAGAAGTCACTGAACATCAGGGTGAAATACTGAAAAGCAATCAAAGTAAATTTCAAAATACAAGAAATAATATACTTGCATACACCTAAGTCATATTTGAGAATTACTACAACTTGTGTTTCTGTTCCATTATTACAGCTAATGAAAATCTGAATACTGCAAACAAAATCTGAGTCAGAAACACTGGTTTAAAGTTGGTGGTTAAACAAATGTTGAAATTGATTCAGAGAACTGAAGTTTGTCAGTGTTGAAAATACTTCTTGCTTTTGATAATTAAAGAACCAAATTTACATCATTGTGATTTGTTTACATTCTACTGGCATTCTTGACTAATGACCAGCTTTTTTGTTTGTTTAAATATTTAGGAACTTAAGTGCTCCTAAATTCCACTAAGTAGCTATCTGCATCTTAAGGCACCTAAATACCTTTAAAAATCTGGCCCTTAATCCACTTCATTTGTAGCTGTCCAAAAGATGGATTTCTTTTCTTCAGAAAGACCTGTCATTTCTTGCATAAGGCAATAAAAAAGTTTGGTTTTCCTGGAAGACAAACAGACCCAAAAAATTACTTCAAAGTTAGAAATATCATTGAAATATTTACATTACACATAGTAAATTAAATCTCACTGAACTGTAACAAAATATTCACAATGAGATATAAAAATCATGTAAGAGCAGGGCATTTTTTGAGCTGGTATTCACAGGTACGGAGTACCAACAACTATTTTTCCCTGGCTGGCCCCACTGCTCAGCTGGGGCTGGGGTCAGCAGGGCTGGGAAAGGAGTGGCAGGCAAGGAGGTGAGGGGAGCCGAGAGGAGTGGCGAAGGGGCCCGGGTGGGGGGGGGGATGGGGGAGCTGACAGGGTCCTGACACCCCCCTGCACCGCTCCTGCCGACATACTGGCACTTTTTTATTTATTTATTTTTAAAGGAAAAAAGCACTGTGTAAGATTGTAAGACATAACAAGAATTACAGGTTAATTAAATGCCTCTATTTGTGGCCTAAATTTTAAAAAGCATCTTGTCATTGTAAACCCAATCTGAATTACTTTTATGGGGCACAATTTTCATGAAGTACCAAGCGCTCACTCTCTGAAAAGATCTCTTAAAACACTTCAAGATAAAGATCCAAATATTACTAGTCACATAAAAATTTAGACTAGTATTCAGCTACATTTGAGGATCCTATATTTAGAATGTTTCCAAACTGCTGCTCAACACCTACCTCCAAAGGTGCTTACCACCCATTACTGATGCATGAAATCCAGTAAATGGTAGAATAAATGTGTTGTGATCAAATAAAAAAAAATACTACCGGTAAACAGTGCTCATCAAGGACAATATGCTGAAATAAATCCACAGAATAAAAGCACTCCACACAAAGCTCCAGAAATGAGAGACTGAGTAAAACTTGCTACTGCAAGACAGTATTATAAAAAGAGGGAATATTAACAGAGATAGTAACAGTGATTTGTAAAAGGATTAAGACAGGAATCGACAGAACCTGGGCACCAGGTCACCATGGCAACTACTTGTTGCAGGCTGGTGCCTAGGAACCAGCTGCGGGGTTGGTTTTTTTAAAATAATTTAGGAGTTAGCAGTTACTAGAGCGTGCTCCTCCACTGCATTTTCCTTCACTGCGGAACTTGGCAGCCTATGGAAAATGCAGTGGAGGAGCGCCCTCTGGTGACAAAAAAAAACATCGCCGGCTCCTTTAGGGAAGATTTGGCAGCACTGCGCCAGCGGGGGGGTGGGGTGGTGTTTTCAGCGCAGAAGGGTGTCTGATCTCAGCCCCTTGCTTTGAAGCTGGCCACCTAACTGAGCAACACTTCTGTCAACCCCTGGATAATACAGAGAATAAAACGAGTAGTCTGGGAAATGAATGGCAAGAAAAAGGAACATAAGAATTGGGTTCACTACAGAGACTGGTTAATACTGAAACCGAACGAGGATCTTGGCATTGGCACAGCAGCCAGACAAAAATTCCACATGGCTGCCCACCTAGGATATCCGTAGAAAACTCGTGACCTAGTTAATGCTGCAAATAGGTCTCTAAGGAAGCTAAGTAACCCTGAAAGTTCATACCTGATTTTGAAATACAGTAACTCATTTAGAAACATTTCTTAGGACTTTATATATCAGTGGTAGACAAAAAAAAAAACAAGATTTATTAAGAGGACTTCAGTCTAGCCCTGATAACAGCCAATCTTTAAAAGTCAGCTTGTGAAGTACTGTCTTACTGAAATGCACTTTGCAGAAGGAAGAAAGAATATATGCAGCACAACTGGCAAGTGTGTGAAGTCATGACATCATGATTGGAAGACTGGCATATACACCACCTCCTACTCTTGAAATGTTTCATAAAATCTCCTCTTGGAGTAGAGCAAAAACCTTCATTCATGTACTATAAGCAATTACAGCAGACAGCTGGCTGCATTGACGAAAGGTGCCATTGATTTTAGGCTAGGCTGTCTAACATTCCCACTAATAAGAGTCTATAATATCTCTGTCTGTTTCTAATGTAGAATAAAATCAGAAACTCCATTTTTATCCATATATTAAAAACTGGTACTTGCCCATACAAGAATGGTAATTGATATATACTCAGACTAAGGTCAGAAGGGACAATTTTGATCATCTAGTCTGACCTCCTGCACAATGCAGGTCACAGAACCTTGCCCACCCACTCTTATAAGAGATTCCTAAGCTATAATTTGATTTACTTAAGTCTTAGCCCCATTAAGTGGGACTTAGTCCCATTAAGTGGTTTGAGTTTGGCTTCTTCAGATGTGTTAATTTCTATCTCCATATCCTCCTTCCCATTAGCCACCCTGATATTATCCCCAAGCTCTTCATTAGCCTCATTAAAAACTGAGGCAAAGTATTTGTTTAGATATTGGGCCCTGCCTAGATTAATTTTAGCTTCCCACCCCATACTCAGTGCTCAGCCATCCTACTTCTTCTTTCTTTGTTTTCTTCTTATTTTTATAGCTATAGAACCTTTTACTATTGGCTTTAATTGTCTTTTCAAGGTTCAAAGGTAATGCACTCCTATAAGCACAAATTAACAAGTAAGGATCTTTTTGAAGGCAGAGATTTTTGTGTTTGTACAACATTCACCATAAAACACTAATCCAACTGGAGACTCTAAATACTACAGTAATAATGTTGTAACACCATGTACCTCCACAAACCCTTTTTAAAAGTTAAACTGTTCAATCAACTCCGACAGTTTGCAAACTGCAACACTGCTTTTCATTGCTTGGTTTAAATTTCAAGAATACACTTACTGGTTTTTCAAGTACAATAGGATGATCAGGAAGAAATTCTGGCTTCTTCTGTGACAGTGAAACACGTGACAGCTTTAAGAGGAAATCTCTGGTGTATTTAATTCTTTCTGCAAACACAGGATTATACATAAACAGATTACTATAAAGTTATTTGTTAAATAGAGATGTTTGCAAGGCAGCCTAAATGTTGTCATTTCCCAATTTTTGAGTGCTTGACTTTTCTAAGTTTCTTGTATGGAAAGGTTTCACTTTGTGCAATATACACCTACTCTTAAAAGAGTAGTTATAGAAGGATTAGCTACTCTGGGTCACTGCTAGTGAACTACAAAGTATTTCATGTATAGATCACCAGTTTGAATCCAACACAGTTCAGCCAAATTGAAAATTACTGATAAAAACAGATATTTCAGGGTTCCAATACGAAGTGAGTTTGGCGGATCACAGTTCCAGATTTTGCACCACATACTCCCTTCCCACATTTTGTACTACCTAGCAGACTATGCACAGAGGCCCGGAACTAGCCATGGAGACTGATCTACCTGTTACCGCTAAGGAAAATTCCTTCAGATCGGTGTTCAGACATGCTCTCAGGGCATTCTGGGTAGTATTCTCACCCTGCAGATAAACTGAGGATGACATTCACCAGGGTTATCAAAGGCATGGCTTTAACCAGCATTAAAATAATCACATGAATTTTAGAGATGAACTTACATGCAACCTTGCAAGCATTCAAGTGTAATAAGCCAGTTCACACAAGTATAATACATGCAGTTGCACAAATCTTGACAGTTATGCTTAGGGCTTCTCAGCACTGGGGGTTTATTTTGTACTGTTTTGATTACACTTAGGAAGCCTCATTGATGCAAATACATCACATCTGTGCTACTCAGCTTTTGCACTGCTGTGGCACATCAACACTAGAGTTTTACACCAATGCAGGTATATCAATATAATTGTATCAAACAAGACCTTAAACCCAAACCCTGCCACTCAACTAAATTTCCTTATAGTTACAACAAGGTCAAACAACAGTACCAGAGTTTTAAGTTTAATGTATTATTTCTACATCAAAGTATCAAGGTTCCAAAATCTGGCTCCTTCACATACCCCAATCCACATATGGGAGGAAAGCATTATCTCTAAGCAGTGGCTGATATCTGGAACAAGCATATGGACTTTTTCCGAGTTCATGTTTTTCCCCTCATACTTTGAAAGTAGGTAATTCAAACAACTATCTACATACAAACAAACCTTTTTTGTTTTCTGTCTCCTGCCACTCTGGTTGACTAGGGATCATAGTTTGATTCAAGGCCTGCATTCCAGTAGCCATATACCACTAAAACAAGGAGAGGTGAATACATAATTTATTCAAGTTTCACAGACATTCCTAAAAATGCATCATCATAGCCTGGAATTTCCTTCTGACAAACTAAAATGATCTGCAAAACAAACTATATTGTTTCAAGTAAAACTGTAGTGATTAGTTTCAATACAACAGAGTCAAGTTTGCTTCTATGGTTATGACAGTTGTGGACAATCCACAGCACTGTGTAACTTGATCCCTTGTCAGTAAAGTAGGTTTATGGGGGATGAGTGCACCCTGGAGTGCACCTCCTGCTTCTAGGTCTTCACAGTCAACATGTTTAAGAGAAAACTAGGTTCTTCTAATCATTGTTCATTTTTAACTCAGTTTCAGTCACTAAGACTTATGCCAACCTCATGAAAATATAATAGGTACAGTTTGAAACACAGGGTTTCACATATGAAACAGGCAATATCTACCGTACCCTAGCCAACTTTGTCACTATAATTCACAACTGGCACAGCTCCAACATTATTGCCCATAGTGGAAGCTGAAGCATAGATATAACTAAACAGGAGCTATATTGCTGTTGAATTGCAACTATTAAGTAAATAAGGATCAAGAGCCTGTAGAACTTTACTGCTAGTGATAATGCACAATGAGGTAAGTCAGCTTTATTCTGCTCCCACATTGGACTTTACAGAACTGGAAGTTAGAAGAAACATTTCCTTGGAAACTGAACACATTTAAGACAGCAATCTTTTAAACACAAAGATGGAACCCTATGGTACCATTTTAGAGTTATCTTTCAGGTATAAATCACCTGCTCTATCATTCTGAAGATTCCTTCCAGGAAGTGAGACATCTTAGTGACTACAGAAATTAAATTAATGCATACTGGTGGCACAATGCCCATGATATTTCTCTCTCTTTCATCTTCTATATCTGAGGACTCCTTCAAAATGTTTAAAACAGAACAGGAGCATTGAAACTTGAACTCCAAAGGAAAGAAGCTCGGGTAACAGAAAGTAGGGACCTGGCCATCACAGTTCTGGGTAAGACATGTCCGACAAACACCCGAAGGAGGACTGCCCTGGATTCATTACTTCTGCAATGTCGCATATGTATATCATCTCACCAAGTGGACAACATTATCAAAGTTCAAAGATATCTAATAGTGCCAGCTGGCTTTGTTTCCTGCCCCAAAACCAGAAGTTTAGGTCATAAGCGCCCACGTGAAACCCAAATATAAGGGATGCTGTATTGGAATAGGTAAGTAATCTTGAAGCTCAACATTATCACTTTTGATGGCCTTGCAAAGAAGTGCAAGGTCAAGCTCAGAAACTGGCAAGATCGAGAATATATTTTTTCCAAACCAGCTTAACTATATTTGCTATGCAATTTGGCAGATTGCCTTTAAAGGAAGCAATGATTATCTTTGCCATCATGTGCAGGAAGCTTGATGTTCTTCACTAAACTTCACCATCTGGGAGGCCTAGAAGTTCAAACTGCAAGGAGTGGGGTAGTTATTCCTCAGAGCTTCTCTTTGAAAAATTAGTATTAATACCATCAAGGAATATGATGAAGGAATATTCCTGTTCCCAGAGTAATTACACTTCTTTTGGTTTGAATACCAACCATGTAGAGATGAGGGCCCAGGCTCTAAATTCTCTCTAATATTTGGAGAGAGACTGGTTTCATCAATGTATCTTGCAAAAACTATTCACTTAGCTGCTGTGAATAAAAGTTCATAAGACTGGTAGTTGCAAGTACTATACTTGGAATTTACTCCTCCCCACATCTAATTCTGTGTACCTGTCTGTTTAAAGGAGATCATTCTTCATAAAGGGGAGCATAAAACCAAGATAAACCCTCAAGAATCTATCTTCATGGATAATACAGATTTAAAAAAAAAAAAAAAAAAAAAGTCAGATTTTCTGAACTTAAACTTACAAGTACAAGTAAGACAACTTGTGAGTCTACATGCTCATTTGCTATTATAATTACCATATTTTTATCCTGAAGTGTATATGCAGAAGTGAAGGCCCAAAGGCTACGTCTACACTTCCCAAAGTTAGTTCGAATTAGTTAATTCGAACTAACTAATTCAAACTAATCTTAGTTATTTCGAATTAACAATTTGATCTAGCATGGCCCCACTAGAATGCTAGTCCGAACTAAGCAAGTGCCATGCATGGCACTTGCTTAGTTCGAATCAGGCAGTTGCATTAAGCTCAATGTGCCGGTTAGTTCGAACTAAGCAGTTAGTTCGAACTAACATGGCCACATTGACTTAATTCAAACCAAACTAACTAGTTTGAATTAAGGGTTAGTTCGAAGTAAAACAAGTTTTTACTAATTCGAACTAACTTTTCCTTAATTCGACTTAAGGAACTGCTTAAGTCGAATTAAGGAAACTCAAGTGTAGACCCAGAGTAAATTAAGTCAATTTAAACCAGCTTAAATCAACTTAATTTACAAGTGTAGACACACCCAAAGAGATCAACCACTATACTAAAGTTACTCAGATAAGAGTGGATTCAACACCATCAGTCCAAATAAGGGTCACCTTCCAGTTGTGCTATGGGATTGGGTTGAAACTGGAAGTTGTCTGTAGATCTATGCAAGATGCTTTCAAGAAATCCCTAGGGAATGCACAGCAAAAACGGTTACTAGCCTTCCATAACTCTTGTTCTTTGAGATGCATTGCTCATGTCTATTCCAACGTAGATGTATACTCACCCCAAGCACAGTCATCAGAAACTTTTTCCTCTCAGTGGTATCCATCAAGTGCCCCTAGAGTCATGCACTCATGGTGCTGCTATAAAAGGCCCCATTGACCCACCAACCCACCTGGTTCCTTCGAGTTGATTAACTACAACAGAGGGGCCAGCAGGAAGGTTTTGGTATGGACATGAACAACACATCTTGAAGAACAACAGTTACAGAAGGTCAATAACCATTTTTTCTTCGAGTGCTTGCTCATGCCCATTCCACTGTAGGTGACTCTCAAGCAATTATGCAAGTGGAGGGTCCAGAGTTCATTGGCATGCTGACTGTAATAGCGCTCAGCTGAAACTCACATCACCATCTCTAGCCTGTGGGATGATGGCATAATGAGATGCAAAGGTGTGGACCGACGACCACACTGACGCTCTACAAATGTCCTGGATAGGAATCTGAACTACAAACACCATCCAAAATGCTTGAGCTCTTGTAGAGTGTGCTAGTAGGACAGGAGGAACAGGGACTGTTACCAGCTTCTAGCATGTGCAGAATAGGAAATAATACACAACGAAATTCTCTGGGCCAAGACTGGAAGGCCTTGCATTCTGTCTGCAATGGCCACAAAAAGCTATGTAGACTTTCAAAATAATTTATAGTCCTTTCATTATAGAAGACTAGTCCACATCCAATATCCAGTAACTGGAGCCTTGTTCCTCTCTGTTGGCATGAGGCTTTGAATAGAAGACTGGAAGATAGATAACCTGGTTACTATGGAATTGCAAGAGCACCTTTGGTAGGAAGGCTGGATGGGGCAATAATTGAACCTTGTTCTGGAAGATGACTGTATAAGATGGCTCCAGTGTAAGGGCTCAGATTTCTGAGTCCCTCCTGGCTAAAGTAATAGCTACCAGGAAGGCTACCTTCCAAAATAGGGAGAGCAGAGAGCACGTTGCCAGTGATTCAAATGGAGGTCCTGTCAACCTTGCCAACACCAGTAAGGTCCCAAAGAGGAAGTGGCTGTTGAACACAGGGGTATAATCTCTCCAGGCCCTTAAGGAAACTACCACAGATTTAGTTTGAGAAAACAGAACGACCATTCACCCATGGGTTAAAGACTGAGATTGGCACTGAATGGACCTTAATAGATGATGCACACAGGCATTGTTGTTTCAAGTGGAGCAAGTAGCCCAAAATGAAAGGTAGTGTTAACTATGTAGATGAAGTTCTCTTCTGTACACACTAGATTGAGAATCTCTTCCACTTTGCTAAGTAAGTTGCTCTAGTGGACTATTTCCTGTTCCCTAAAAGCACCCTGCAGACTGATCCAGATCATGGTCGTTCTATGAGATTCAGCCATGGAGCTTCCAGGGCATAAAATGAAAGGACCCAAGGCTCGGCTGGATGATATAGATGGCTGTGGTCTTGAAGATCAGGTCTGGAGGAGGGGCAGACAGAATGTCATCTTCACCAAGAGGTCCAGAAGAGTGGTGAACCATTTCTAATGTGGCAAGTTCAGGGCAATCAAGATAAGACATATCCTCTGTCTCTTCTGACCTTCAGCAAGATCTTGTGTATGAGAGGGATGGGGAAAAACAAAACACCACATGGAAGAGATGGTCCATCCAAGAGAAGAAAAAAGCATCTGTGAGTGACTCCAAGCTGTGGCCCAGGCAAAAGCAGAACAGAAGACACTTCCTGGTGTGCCTCTTCATAAACAGGTCTAATCTGGGGAGTGTCCCACTTGCAGGTGGTGTTTTTCACAATGTTTGGAAAACACGTGTTGGCTGGAGATGGATCTGGTGAGGTTATCCACTGCTCATTCTGTGATGGCAGCAGATAGGAGGCCTCAGGGTGGACTAAGTATGCTATACAGAATTCCCACAGCAGAGAGCTGCCTGACACAGATGACAGGAGCACACCCCATCCTGTCTGTTTATATAAAATATCGTTGTTGTGTTGTCTGAGGACCAATACACTTTCCCTCTATGTGGTTTTGGAATGCCTGGCATGCTAGGTAACAAAATAATCCACAAAAACTGGGGAATCTGGATCCATCTTTGTCCTGGTACATTGTCCCTGAGCATCCCATCAAAAGGCCTCCTTAGACTTGCCAAGTGTTTGGGGGAGAAGAAGGGATAATAGGAATGGATACAGATGAAGACTGGGGTGGCAGTTTTCTCCTAAAACCCCTACTTATCCTCTAGACTGTAGTCCTGCCAGACAAGAGGCAGGAAGAACCAAGAGGGCAGCTTAGAGAATTACAGTGCTTCCTTGAGGAAGCCAGTGTATGCAGTCCTAAGGAATTCAGGATAGCCCTGGAGTCCTTTAGGCTCTGCAGCTTTGAATCTGTCTGCTTGAAGAAGAGCGATATACCCTTGAATGGAAGGTCTTATAAAAGGTCTGCAGCACCTTGTTTGGTGGGCCTGAAGCTTGAAGGCAAGAGATTCTGTTCATTGTAAATGCACAGGCCATGGAGCAGAATGCTGAGTCTGCTGCATCTAAGACTGCCCAAAGGGATGCTCTCATAATTGATTTGTCCTCCTCTATAGGGCTGAAAACTCACACCTGGATTCCTGCAGCATCAGTTCTTTAAACTTTGTCACAGTCACAGAAGTTAAAATCATATGGTTCAGGAGTGCTTGCTGATTCACAATCCTGAGCTGGAGTTTAGTGTTTGAATAGACCTTTCTGCCAGAGAAGTCTAATCTCTTGGCCTTGGCCTTAGGATTGGTCCCTGCTGACTCTGCCGCTCCTGCTCTTTGACCGTTGACACTATCAAAGAACCTGGTGTGGGGTGGTTGTAAAGAAACTCAAATACTTTAGCTGGAACAAAGTATTCTTAATTTATTTTCTGCCAGCTGAAGGGATACTGGAGTTTGCCAAAGGCCTTGATAGTGTCCATAATAGCACTGTTTAACAGCAATGCCACTCTTGAAGGGTTCAATGCCAACAGCAAGTCCTCTAGGGCATGAAAGGACTCCCTGATCTCCTCTACCTGGATCCCCAAGTTTTGAGCCACTCTTTTAAGGAGTTTCTGACCTGCCCTGTAATAATCTTAGGAAGGTACCATCTCCACTCCAGTAACTGCCTCATCCAGAGAAGAGGAACATGCCTTTATGGACAGGGACACCTTTCTTCATTCTCTGCACTGAATGCTCTTGTGATGCCAGGTCCTGATAATTGGTACTAGCCTCACTACCAGGAGTTGGATACTGCTTCAGTGGTAGAGATGGTGCTATATACATTCTGATGCTAGAGTTTTATATCCTGGAAAGCAATCCCTGAGCTGGGAGAAATGCCTATGAATTCCAGATAGGCGACTGGACCAGCATCTGCCACTGTGCTGGTGGCTACCCCACAAATGGGAAGCCCTGGACCAGGTACGCTGTAGGATACTGCCAGCTGGGAGCGTCAGTGCCAACTTCTGTAGGAGAAATATGTCTCTGCCTCTGAATCTGTCCCTGAGGAATCCCTTCCTGGACACCATGTTAAAGCTGCGCTGGCCGGTGCTGTTGAACGGTGCTAAGAAGGAAGAAATTACCAGTACTGAGCCATCATAACTGGTTTCCCTTTTGAAGGCCTCTGGAGTCTCAGAGCTGCAGCAGACCTTCTTGTTGGTAATGCTGTTGACTTTCGCACTCAAGGGGACAGAGGTACCAGAAAAGAGAGCAAGTCTCTTATGGCCACAAATACCTCTGGCACTGATGGTATCATCAGTATCTTTCTGGAGAGTTCACCATGCCAGACTGAATGGTACCCATTCCAGAGCCAGAGTTAATGGTACTGGGAGGGCTGCAGGAGTTGCACAGTAGCCTGGTGAGGGTTGTACTCTACTAGAATCTCTCTGCAAGCTTGGGGATCCCTGTCCATCTTCTTCTGCTTTTTCAGCACCAGGGACAGAGTGCACCAAGAGTCCTTGGCCCAAGTGGTCTTCTCCAGCCTGAGGTGATTGACGTGCCAAGATTCCTGAGAGCCAGACGCAACATCCTTTTTCAGTGCTAGGGATGGAGACTGGTGCTGAGCCCTAATAGTCATTGGGTCACGCCTGACAAAGACTGAAGTACTCTGTGCTGAGTTCAAGTGACTCAGTTCCAAGGAAGGATGGATTGTTGCCTCCATGAAGATAAATTTAAGACTGACATCCCTGTCTTTTTCAGTGCAACACAGCATTTCCAAACATGAGCTTCTCCTAGGCACTTAAGGCAGCTGGAAGGGGGTCGCTCACCAGCATAGGCTTCTGGCAAGAACCACAAGACTTAAAACCTGGGGATCAAGCCATGCCATGGGAAAAGACAGGGACCAGCCATGCGTCACAGGGTTCATAAACTTAACTGATCGTTCTAATAACTAAAACTTAACTATAGAAATAGTAACTATACTACAAGATAAAACAAAGTCCACTGAAGTAGTACTTGCAAATGCAAGGACAAAGTAGTTCCAGTGACTGTCAAGGGCAGTAAGAAGGACCTCAGGGAGTGGCGAATCAGCAGGGCCCTTTGTACCAGCACCAAGAATATACGACTCTAGGGGGCCCCAGAGCCAACCCACCGGCTACCACTGAGAGGAGAAAAGGGGGGGGGGAACCCCCAAACAAGCCCAACTTTCCAGCGGCAGTGCTCAAGGCAAGCATACACCTATATTGGATGGTCAGCCTCACCTCAATCCCTGGGAAAATCATGGAGCAGGTCCTCAAGGAATCCATCCTGAAACACTTGGAGGAAAATAGAGTGATCAGGAACAGTCAACATGGATTCACCAAGGGCAAATCGTGCCTGACCAACCTGATTTCCTTCTATGATGAGATGACTAGATTTGTGGATGCAGGAAGAGCCGTTGACGTGATATACCTTGACTTTAGCAAGGCTTTTGATACGGTTTCCCACAGCATTCTCGTCGGCAAGTTAAGGAAGTATGGGTTGGACGAGTGGACCGTAAGGTGGATCGAAAACTGGTTAGATCAACGGGCTCAGCGGGTAGGAATCAATAGCTCGATGTCTGGTTGGCAACCGGTAACGAGTGGAGTGCCCCAGGGGTCGGTCCTGGGGCCGGTCCTATTCAACATCTTCATTAATGATCTTGATGATGGAATAGACTGCGTGCTTAGTAAGTTTGCGGATGACACCAAGTTGGGGGGAATGGTAGATACTCTGGAGGGCAGGGACAGGATCCAGGGAGACTTGAACAAATTGGAACACTGGGCTGAAAGAAACCTCATGAGGTTCAACAAAGACAAGTGCAAAGTCCTGCACTTAGGATGGAAAAATCCCATGCACTGCTACAGGCTGGGGACCGATCGGCTAAGTAGCAGCGCTGTAGAAAAGGACCTGGGAGTTATAGTGGATGGGAAGATGAATATGAGCCAACAGTGTGCCCTTGTTGCGAAAAAGGCCAATGGCATATTAGGCTGCATCAGTAGGAGTATTGCCAGCAGATCGAGGGATGTGATAATTCCCCTCTATTCGACACTGGTCAGGCCGCATCTGGAGTACTGTGTCCAGTTTTGGGCTCCCCACTACAGAAAGGATGTGGACAAATTAGAAAGAGTCCAGCGGAGGGCAACAAAAATGATTAGGGGGCTGGGGCACATGACTTATGAGGAGAGACTGAAGGAAGTAGGCTTATTTAGTCTACAGAAGAGAAGACTGAGGGGAGATTTGATAGCAACCTTCAACTACTTGAAGGGTTGCTCCAAAGAGGAGGGAGCTAGGCTATTCTCGAGGGTAACAGAGGACAGAACAAGGAGCAATGGTTTCAAATTACAGCTGGGGAGGTCAAGGTTGGATATTAGGAAAAACTTTCTCACTAGGAGGGTGGTGAAGCATTGGAATGGGCTATCTAGGGAGGTGGTAGAATCTTCATCTTTGGAGATTTTTTAAGGCTCGGTTAGACAAAACCCTGGCTGGGATAATTTAGGGGGAGTGGTCCTGCTTTTTAGCAGGGGGTTGGACTAGATGACCTCGTGAGGTCCCTTCCAACCCTATTATTCTATGATTCTATGACATGAGCAAACACTTGAAGAAAAACAAGGAGTGAGTTTAGGATGAGACTGTCTTTTCATATTTTGTGTGCAGCACCTGACAAAGTAGATTAACCCAATCTATGGAGAACAAAAGAAGTGGCGTGCATACACTTGAGATTCTTGAAGAAGTCACTGATTTAACACTTCAGTCTTCTGGGGCATTCACAACACCAGTGGGGGGTGCCATGTAAGACTGGAGACGAAGCATTCCAACACAGACAGCACCAGTGAATTTTAGAAAAAGTGTAAGTTTTTTATTCCTAAAAGATGAATTTATTCATGTATTTTAGTATAAAGTTTGGTAACATGGTGTTCACAATCATTGCTTGAGTTAGCAGTCAGTGTGAATTAGTATTGAAATAGCAAATGCAGAATCAAAACAAAACAGAAGCTATGAATACAAAGAACAAGCGCTTTTTCCTGATCTTTCTAATCTGGCCCGCAGAATGAGCTGAGAATGCAACTCTCCAATTAATACCATAGTCTCTCCTAAATACAGGAGGCACAGCAAAAGTCTGCCTGACAAACATTTCAATTCATATTCGGAGGCAAGTTTTAATTCAAATTTTGTAAAGTTTGCTGCCTTAAATGTGTTAAATATATTTTCACATAAAAGGGAATATAAAAATACCTGCTATCAATTAATAACAAACATGGTAAAACAGGCAGGGGAAGTCAAATGAGCGCTACCTACATCTAGTTTTTAAGACAAAAACACAAGCTACCAGAGGTAAATTTCCAATTCAAGAAAGCTTGCAGAAAAAGCCAGATCTGCAAGCCCATGTTGTCATTTATGGAGATGTACCTTTTATGTTTTAGTGCACATTTAGGGAAGAATTCTTCTAGCTCAGTCTAAACTTGAACATTTCCAGGACTGCATTGCTTAGTCTGCAATTGAAGAACATCTCTTGCTGGCAAGAGTACCTGCTTCTTTAATTAACAGATAGATTGACTGACAATTTATGGTACTTCATGACACATTCATTTATAGATTTATCCATCCAGTATCTTTCATCAGTGACTTGATTCTATTCACGTAAATGCTTACCCAGTTAACTTCACTATGTAAAAGTACTGGAGTGTTGCATGGTAATTCATCTTGGAAGTTGAAAGTGGTTGTTGTGTCTGCTGGAACAAGAGTAAGCAAAAACAAAAAATATATTCAGAACATATTTTGAGACATTTGTCGCCAGGACTTTACATTCCATCTGAGGGCAATGATGAAGGAATGAACAAACAAAACAGTTTATCAATCATTTCGTGAATACCTCTCTTACATCACACTATGGGATAATGGCCTATTTCTTGCAGGATCTTAACCACGTAACACTGTGGCTTCTTTGCTGTTATTTGGCTCCTATCCACAATAGTACTGCTGCATTTATTTCCCAACCCTGCAACAACTGTAATACTTCACAATTTCAGCAGTCCCTCCCCTCAGCCTGTGAGAGCCTTAGTGATAATACTGAGTTCTCATTCTTACATCACAAATGTGAAACATTTCCCATTAAAATGCAATTTAAAAATCACAATTTCTTTAAGTTTCCAGAAGCTGTGAGTGCATGACAAGGAATATATCACTCGAAAACTTGCTCTGTTCTGATCTGATGCAATGAAATGTAATTACAGGATTTATCGTCCCCTCCCATACTGTAAAATTTTTTTCAATGCAAGTTTTCTGCACTCTGGCATCTGATAAAGTAGTACTTCACTGACAAAAACTCATGTGAAAAATAAATTTGTTAGTCTTTAAAAGTGCCACAGGACTCCTTGCTTGTTTTGCTCTGTTCTGTTTATTCTCTCTGAAGCATCTGGCACTGTCCACTGTCAAAAGACAGGATACCAGGCTCGACAGACCTTTGGATCTTATCCAATATGGCTGTTCCTATGCTCCTCATAGCTAGTTTTTACCCACAAGCATTCAACAGAAATGAATTCAAGGCATTCAGCATGTAAACCTGAAGTTTTCCTAAAGGCAAGCTGTCAATCTTTGTTAAATTAATCAATTTTAACCATGCTACTCACCATGCTGTGAAGACAGGTGGCGCACTGGTCTTGCTGGCTGAAGGGATTTACCAATCAGTTTTTTAGTTTCCATGGTCTAACATTTTAAGACTTCATGTTTTTAAAAAAAATAAATGTGCATATAAAGCATTCAGCTACAAAATGAGTGCCACGTTATCTTGCTTTCTCAAGAAAATCTTCTTTAGCTTCTTGACTGTACCAAGCTGCATTATAATGCAAAAATATAAAGGGCATAGTTTACAAACACTGTGGGAAAATGGTTTCTGGATTGACGAACAATATCTAGTCATTGAGTTTCGCATTCCATAAAGACATTCAAGTGATAAATCTCAGAACTGCCTTTTCAGTTATCTCAGACAACAGCTATCTTTGGCTTATGTATTTACTGGTAGTTGAAAATTCAAGTTACGAGTTACTTCTGAACTCAGGACTCTGCCTAAGATATTTCCTAATATTATGGACTCAAAGGAGTGATGGGGTTAATAAAAGAGGAGCAGAAAGGTGTTCCTGAGCATTTGTTGAAGGTAGATCCCATGCCACTTTACCACTCACTGGCCATAATCTACTTTTGTTTGTGCCCAGTGATTAGATTTCATTCCAAATTATTTTGATTGCTTATTCTAAGAGATGAAGCACACAGGCAACATGGAATTTGTTAAATTTAAGTTTATTTTTTAACAGTGCAACACTTCGATAATGAGTCCCTGACACATTGTATATATTTAAATTCACTTCTTTTCACTATTGTTTACAGAACTCTTGGGGAGCAGGAGCAAGCGAATCCAACAGCTTAAAAAAACATGGTAAGGTACATGCCCCTGGCTTCTTCAGCACCATCACAACTGCGCTGTATTCGGTACAGTGAAAAATTCTATATACTTTGGAGATAGCCAGAAGCATATCTAGCCAAGTCAAGAAGCATATCTAACCAGGTCAAGCACACCCCACCTCAGTGCTAAGTAGGGGTGAGAGAGAAATACCATTTCGTGCTATAACAAGAGAACCAGGAAACATCACTGTCCCCATCCTACCCTCCAAGATGTTGATGCTCCTGCTCCCTGTTCTAACAAGAGTGCCTCTGCATTTCATGACCAACTCCTACCAAAAGAGGGATGAAGATTCCCTTCATAATTTAGCTCCAGCACATTCATGTCATAGGAAAAAGTCCTGGAGCCCCCTTGTGGGCTGTTCCAGTTTACCAGTATTTATCGCTCTCCTAATTCCTGTAAAATGTATCTGCTACATCCCACTCCAAGAAAGTTTGCCCCATCTAGAGATGCATAAGGGGAAGGGCACCGGCTCCCCCTCATTTGCTGCCTGCCTCCGCTGCCCACCCTAGCCTTTGCACAGAGATTGAGAGAAAGAGAAACACCTTCAGCGTGGAACTCAAACAGCAGTCCCGCTGTGACCAATTAATACCTGCATGCATAAAAAGAATGACATCATGTTCATGCAGAAGAAACAGTAAAACTCACAGCACTAGAGCTGACTGTCCCTCAGATGCTGCCAAGTGTATAAAATAACCAACCTGGAGAAAGAAGCGATTCTTTGATCTCTCCTTCCAGTTTAGTGATCTTTAAGTAAGGCTGTGTAAGATGACATGGCCCCTTAAATGAGGTCATCCACCACCGCTGAAAATAACTGAAAATCAACATTTTCCCCTAACACGTATTAAATAATTGTCTCCAGCCTGCATTAACATTTATCAGTTTAGGGGGTACTGGTGCTAAACAAGGCTTTACAGCAACAATTCAGTTTCCTAAACAGGCCCTGAGGAAAAGCTTGGTGGAGTGTGCTGGTCTCCTCCACCAACAGACTGGTCCAGTAGATTACCTCGCTCATACTGCAGACCGACACTAACAGAGGCCCCTTGGGAATCTGTTGTAAGCAAGGCTCTCCCCACTCAGGAGCCAAATACCGTTTCCCCAAAAATAAGACCTACCCATAAAATAAGCCCTAGCAGGATTTCTAAGCATTTGTGCAATATAAGCCCTACCCCGAAAATAAGACCTAGTGATGGGCGTGGCTATGCAGCGTATCTGCACAACCCATGCATTTCCGCACGTAAGACATCCCCTGAAAATAAGCCCTAGGGTGCCTTCTTGAGGAAAAATTAATGTAAGACCCTGTCTTATTCTCGGGGAAACACAGTATATGGCTCAGTGCCCTTGTTACTCAGCATTAGCATTCCCGGCTTGTCAGGTGAGCATAGGGAGTTGGGCTGCTACAACCATGGGCCTGGGAAAGGCGCACAGCCAGCTTTAAAACAAATCCTCTGCAGGCCGCCACCCTGCCAGGGAGACCTTCCTTGCACAGGGTGGGCAGGACTCAGCCCGCTCTCTGCAGCCACCGGGGCTTGACACAAACTTGCAGCCTCGCCGCTCCCCGGCCCCCGCCACTGTACCTGCCCTGCACACCGCCCCGCCTCACAGCTCGGCCCCCCGCGAGCGCTGCCATGGCCGCACCTGCCCGCGGCGCGCCGCCGCCGCCACGAGCGCAGCCCCCGAGAACGTGGCCCTATAGGAGCAGCGGCGGCGCCACCACGCGTACTGCGCCCGCGGTTTGTTTACGGCCGCCGCGTGCGGGGCGGGGTCAGACTCCAGAAGGGGGCGGAGCCTCCTCGTTGACCGTTTAACTGCCGCGCCGCGAGGGGAGCCGCCGCCGGACGGGGCTCGAGGAATCCCGCCAGGGGGCGGAAGTGTGCAACAGGCCCCGCCCCCTCCATCAGCCCCGAGCTCCCTCCGGCGCCACGAGCCTATCGACGTCCCTGCCCTGCTGGCCCCGCCCTCAGCCCACTGGCGCCCCCTCTCCTTTCCGCGCAGTTAGCAGCTGTGGGCCGCCTCTGCTCAGTCCTGCCCCCATCTTCAGCAGTCCCTCCGGCTTATCCGTCGGGTCGGGGCTTTCCTGCACCCGACTTGGGTAGCAACGTCGGAGCGGCTGCGAAGCCCAATGTGATGTGATCCCCCGGGGGATGCTGCGCCCCAAGGGGCTGCCTGGGGCCGGGGTGGGGATAGAGTGAGTGGTCTGTTCCCAAGCACGGAGTAGGAGATTTCAAAGCACCATGTTCCCTCCGGAGATGGGGAGCGTGCAATGCTGCCCGCGCCCCTGCCTGCAAAAGTCATGACCCAGGCATCCTGCCCTGCTGGAAGTTGTCAAAAACAAATGCGCAGACTAGGTGCTTTATCTTTGTCCGGCTGTAACCCCTGCTGCCCCACGAGGATGGCAGTCACTCACTTCAAGCCTGTTCTCTCAAACCATTTGGGGCCCAGGAAAGGACTGGAACAGTTTTAAATGCAAGCAGGAATTTAAATGCAGTTTTAAATGCAAGTGGGGATTCTCATGCCAACAACAAAGAAATCAGTATCACAGACGTATTTGTCAACACAGACTGTAGTCCACACAGAAAGGCTCAAAATGGTCTACAGAGGTAGCTTCTTCCAGCCTCTCCCCACACCAGAGGGAGGAAACCTTGGAGCTGCCTGAGGGAGAGGCTACCTCCCATCTCCCTTACCTGCTTTCTGGGACTCCTAGGTCACCCATGAGGAGTCTTCCTCCATCTTCCTGCCAGGAGTGAGGAAACTTAGTGATGGCCTTGGCCTTTCCTTCCCAGTTATTACACAGGCCACAAAAAATGTGATTTTTAAAGCCAACTGAGATATTCTTGTCAGGGTCTGGGGGATTTATTGATAGGTTTTGAACAGAAACAACCACATCAAATTCACAGTACAGTAATATAAACCTGAAAAGGGGGAAAGTAAAGTTGATGATAATGTGATTTGACAA
>ML685865.1:281429-296341 GCA_007922175.1 Pelusios castaneus
AAACGAAGTGCCCGCACAGCTTTTTGTACTGAAGTATCTATTTAAACTAGTTTTGAAGAAAAATCACACCTCATGTTAAACGGGTGGAACGTTTTTGCACAGACAAGCCCTTGTGTTAACAGACCATTTCTCCTGCTTTTAAAAAAAGTTTTAGTTGAACTTGACTAATTCTCACTATAATTATCTGCAAGTCCAATAATTTTAACCAGCTTGCCTGACAAAGACATAACAGTGCAGCTCTGGAGTGAGGTCTCATACTACTACTATCTCATTACTTTTACAAGATATACTTGTAACCATATGGAAGTATACTATACGGTGCTATTTTAAATAATTGAAGTTAATGCACGTTTGCCAAAATAACTGAGGAAAATACATCATGGAAAGCAGTGTCCTTGCCTTTCTTTAAAAAACAAAACCCCCTCCTGCCCTTCTCCCCAAAACCAAACAACTGTGCTTCTTCACTTGCAAAGATTTGTGTAATCTGCCATGTGTGTCCCAGTCATTAGTGATATCCTACAGTATGCCAGTTCTGAGACTCACGTGGTACATGAGCACAAACCTGAAACACATTGAATAGAAATGTAACTATTAAGATTTTCTGGACTCCTATAGCATCTGCTCTGTTCAGCGATATGTAAATTAAACCATTTTATAGCGTTTTGCTGATAGTCAATATAAATTCATGAATTTGGGAACAATTCCCTTGCTGACACACTGGGATAATGAGTGCACAGTGATGCTTACAATGATATATGCTGTTTCACTGATCTTGACAGGGTCAGTAGACTGCACTCAAATTCAGGAGATATTATGCCATGATGATGAAGAATCTTCCCTTTGTGATTTCCAAGTCTCTAAGCAATATTTTACCGTTTCATGGTGGGCTGAAATTTTTGGTTTTGTCTTATTAATTAAAAATACTTGAAATACCTTTTCAGAAGTTGCTCCATTGTCATTCTAATTTCCAGTTTTGGACAAATTAAATATAAATTATATCCAAAAGATTTGCTAGACAAACGTTAAGTTTGCAAAATCAAGAACTCATCATTTAGAAAGTGCCAGAATTAAGATCCTGAACACAACAGCTTCATTTACTACACATTCCCTGAACATCATGCATCCTGTGACCCTGTCTATCAGGATGGATGCCAGGCATCATGGAATGCAGGAAGCCTCCAGCCACTAGGTCAGATCACCCATGTTATAGGCCCTGACAGTTTGTTCTGACCACTCCTGGTCTCTTCTGGGACCTGTTGCTGAAACCCTGGGCTGAATATGGACATTGCTCCAGAACCCTGGGGATCTGCAGAAATGGAACGCTGTAATACAGACTGAGAACTAGAGGCTGAGGGATCAAGAATGGCATCTCAACATAGAGAATTGCTCCCCATGGGAACAAGTTTCAGTACTCAGGGCAGCTGCAGGTACCCACTTGTCTCCCCTTACGACACCAGCTCTGGTAACCAGCCCCAGAGTTCCATTACCAGAAAGATATGATGGCATCCGCAGCAAGTTTTACAGGTTTATAACAGTGCAGACTCTTGTTTAGGCACCAGCCCCAGGAACATGCCATAGATCAGGTCAAGATGAGATCAGTACTTTGTTTGCATACTGGGCAAACTCCAGCTTGGTGAGATGGGAGTCCTTCCTGCAAGCATTTGCCATCACGTTTGACGACTTATGTAAAACTGGCATGGCAGAATCTACCCAAGGAGTCTGGTGGCACTTTTAAAGACTAACAAATTTATCACATGAGCTTTCGTGGGAGAAAATCCCACTTCATCAGTCTTTAAAAGTGCCACCAGACTCCTTGTTTGTTTTGCTGAAGTAGACTAAGAGAGCTACCTCTTTGGAACTCACTCTAGGTAAGCTTCAGCAAACCATGGAGTCAGCTGCCTTCTACACTGCTCAGTTTAGATGCTTGTCTGCAGGTCCCACTTGGAATATTGCACTCCTGCATCAGTTTCAAATTGGTCTCTGCAACACATTTTAAGGGTGAGTAGGCACTAATAGACCTTCCCATCCAGTTGGAGGCTTTTATGGACCTGTGTATCAGGATAGACACCAAGCTTCATGAAGTACAATTGGAATGTGGGAAGCCTCATCATTTACATTTATATGGCTTGCCTTGACCAAAATATTGCATATTTTGCTATATCCCCTCTCTTCTCTAAATTCAAGAACCACAGGCTTTTGCTAAACCCTTTTAAGAAGGGCTGTGTTACATGGAATTTAAAAAAAAGTTATGAGGTTTTTTAAAAAAACAAAACAAAAACAGACTCCTGTACAGCGTTTCATGAATGAATCAAATATCCCAAAGTATTTGCACCTTGATAAACAAACACCATCTACATCTCACACTTGCCCAAGATTCAGCTTTCAAACTCAAGAAAGCTCGGACCTAGTTGAACCCATACAGAGAGGCACATTTTCTCTGGGTGAGCAAGAGCATTATAGATGGGAAAATCTCTGTTTCTACTGGAGGATCAGGACATGCTGTATCCATTTGCCCTACCAAAATCTCCAATAGATCAATGATGGGAAAAGATTAGGCCCAGCTTAGTTGGGGTCCTTATCCTGGGCATCACCATTGAAAAACCCCAAGATTCAACCAGGAGGTGCTCATTCCCCTTCACTTCTACATACTGCCTTCTGATTGCATAGTCCACAGAACAAGGCAGCCTTTTCACCATGTAATGACTTGAGAGCTGGGGATAATTTAAAAGGTTTTTCCAGAGCCCTGCTCCTCAGCCTTTCATTACAACCCAACACTACCCTGGGCTCCCTACAGAAAGGATGTGGACAAATTAGAAAGAGTCCAGCGGAGGGCAACAAAAATGATTAGGGGGCTCAGGCACCTGACTTACGAGGAGAGATTGAAGGAAGCAGGCTTATTTAGTCTGCAGAAGAGAAGACTGAGGGGGGATTTGATAGCAACCTTCAACTACTTGAAGGGGTGCTCCAAAGACGAGGGAGCTAGGCTGTTCTCAATGGTAACAGAGGACAGAACAAAGAGCAATGGTTTCAAATTACAGCTGGGGAGGTCAAGGTTGGATATTAGGAAAAACTTTCTCACTAGGAGGATGGTGAAGCATTGGAATGGGTTACCTAGGGAGATGGTGGAATCACCGTCTTTGGAGATATTTAAGGTTCAGTTAGAGAAAACCCTGGCTGGGATGATTTAGTGGGAGTGGTCCTGCTTTTATCAGGGGGTTGGACTAGATGACCTCATGAGGTTCCTTCCAGCCCTATGATTCTATGTAGTAGAAACACAAGATGGGTCTCCACTGATGTTGGGCCTGATTACTCATAAGATCGTATATTTGGAAGTGGTGACCGAGGAACATCAGAAACTTCTACAGTTCAGTCTTATTAGGTTCCTGCACTGTATTTTGATGTGGGGGGAGGGGTATTCTGGCTAATCTAGCATATCATTGGCCTTTCTTACCTCACTTCAAATGTAAAATTCAGATCATCCAAGGAAGACCTTCCCAACATCCCCCATGCTGTAATTCCTAAGTAGATGATCTCTTTGATGTTAATGAGTGTATGCAGTACTAATAGCCCCCAAGACTCAAGATATTTTACATTCACTGTGACACCCCTTAAGTAGCTCACTTTGGACAGTCTAAGACTTGGCATGCAGGAACTTTCTCATTATGGTAGCCACATATGCAGGACAGTGTCCAATCCTACATCTAGTCCTGTGATTCTTTCACTCAGACTAAGACCTCATGAAGAAAGCCTTTCAGCCTCCAGATAACATGATATGCCTTCCTAACCGTGCTCATATATAACCCGCCATTTATAGTAGAACCACCTGAATCTCAGGGGCAATACCATACTAACTGTAGTGGATCAGCTCATGAAGATGACCCATTTAATATCATGCCTGTATCTCCCAACTGCAGAAGTTATTGCACAACTCATCATATATGTTTGTCACCTCCACAGCCTTCCCTGTCATCTAAGGCATAGTTTATATCCACATTCAAGGCCAGATTAAGGAAGAGGCTTTATACACTCCTAACTTTAGCAAACACGGACTAGGGATACTCAGAACATGGAGTTGCATTCCTGACCATCTTGGCTAATAGCCACTGATGTACCTAACCTCCATGAACTTATCTAGTTCCTTTTGATCCATGTTATAGTTTTGGCCTTCACAACACCCCCTTGGCAATGAGTTCTATGGGTTAACTGCACATTTTGTGAGGTTACTTCTTTTCATTTGTCTTAATCCTCCTATTAATTTCATTGGGTGTCGCCTAGTTCTTGTGTTACGTGAAGGTGTATATAACATTTCTTCATTCACTTTCTCCACACCAGTCAAGATTGTTATAGACCTATTATATTCCCTTTTAGTCATTTCTTTTCCAAGCTAAAATGTCCTAGTCTTTTTAAACTATCCTTACAGAATTTCTTTGTGTTTAATTCAGATGATTTCTCCAGTTTGTCCAGATTTTGAATTTTAATCCTGCCCTCCCCCCCACCTGCAACCCCTCCCAGCTTGGTATTGTCCTCAAACTTTATAAATATAGTCCCTCTACCATTATTTAAATCAGTGATGAAGCTATTGAACAGAATTGGATCTAAGATTGATCCTGCGGTACCCCACTCAAGATGCACTTCCTTATTGACATATGAGTCCCCTCACTATGCTCAATGAGCCATTAATAACTACTCTGTGGGAGTGACCGTCCAAGTGGTTATACACCCTACCTTACAGCCTAAATGGAGAAGCTCTATTGCCCTCATTTGTTTTTGAAAGTATCAGTGGAGTTACTGCACCTGATGTTATTCTGGAAGACCCTCTCTACCGTCTTTTGCCTTGGCTTATGACACTATATCCTGATCTCAGAAGCCCTGGCCAAAAAAAAAAAAAAATTATACTGTCAGCAGGTGTAGAACGGTAGCTGAATGTGTGTTTGGCAGAATTAAATCCTACCCATTTGGATTCTAGTGTCATCAATGCTCTCTGCCTTCCTATGATTTGCAGCGCTCTTTACAATCTTTCTGATGCCAAAGTTCAGTCATTTCACCCCAATGGACCTATGACAGGATGAACTGTTGACTTACTACACTAAGCCAGAACTACCACAGCTGGTTCTGGATGCACCCAGGCAGCAGTGCTCCTACATTATAGATTTTCATAGACCCATGGAAGATAGAGAAAGTATCTTTATGACTGTCCTTGTACAGTATTTATTGCACATTAGTTATTGTTAGACCCCACAATGAAATCGGACTTTGGTTACTATGTACTTACTGCACCTATGAATGACGTGGCCTCTTATGAAATGGGGGTAAAATGGTCAGAGTGGCAAAAACTATGGAAGAACAGCATTGATTTAGATTGAGAAATAGTATTTGCATACAACTTTCTTGTTGTCTCTCATCACCACCTTTATTGTTTGAAACACATTATATGGGATTCAGTGATGCCTATAAAATATTTTGATATAAAAACCTTTATTTTTAAATAATTAGAAAAGTGCACTATTAAACTATTACTAAACATGCCAGCTGCCATTAGCAAACTAACACACCAATAAGACCAAAACCTTTAACAAAATGAAAACAAAGTGGCATGCTTCTGTCAGTTTAAGAGAAATCAATAAAAATATAAAGATTAAAAAAAAAGCCTGCTGTTCAAACTCCAAAACACATGCCAATAGCAATACATATAAATAAAATCTGTCTTGGAAGGATGTTATCTACAGACTACTAAATTTTGCTCTCATTCCACACTGTGCAAGTGCCTTATTTTTCTAAAAATATTAATATTTAAGATGAAGTATGAAAAATATAAACATATTGAAGATGTCACTAAGTACAATTCAAAATTGGTATAACTGAGATGCAGCTTAGTAAATTGCAGAAATATGTCTAACCTCTCCCAAAGTAAAATATTTCTGGAAAATTTAGGGCATTCTTTTTTGTTTATTTGTACCCGCTCCCGTATCAAATGCCACATCTAAAGTTAAGCAAAATTGGAACTATGTATCAAATAAATACACAGCCATACAAAAAGAGAATCTGGTATACTTATTTTGAAATAATTGTTATAAACTAGTTCAAACCCTCCTTAGACTTTCTGCATTTTGAGGTTTACTCTGATCAGGTTGAGACATGCAATCGGTTGCTGTCCCTCTGAATTTATACACATTATCGAAAGTGGTTTTTTGTTTTTGTTTTTTTAAAGACTTACCAATAATCGAGCTTTTATAGTCATTTGATGAAGGTCAGGAAGGCCAATACTACACAATTGTGGTGTTTCAGGAGCAACAATTAACATGTCCCTCATTGTATTACTTTTGCCCAAAAGATCTTCATTAGTCAACATGACCACAGTCTATTGAACTTCGTTTCACTCATGATTAACTCATGATTAACTTTTTTTGTTTTAAATTCTTCATTGGCATTTTAATCTTTAATTAAAATATCCAGATGCTCCAGAAACAGACATTAAAGAAATTAGTAGAATATCAGGTTTGTTAAACAACTTTTCCCTAAGTATCAGCCTATTAGCTGAGACATAAAACTTTTAAAGAATATATGGTAGTGTTACTGTATACGTTTTATTGTTTATATACCCCTCAGTAGCAGCATGCATACAGATTGGAGGAGCTCTTTATATGTACACATTGCTATCCATCTCACCTGAAAGGAAATGTCCAGTGATTTCAACTCCATCTCCAAGGATGACAAATCATAACTGACTAGAGTCATCACCAAATATTCGTCTCGTCACTAACCGTGAAGATTGGAGAAATAAGTAAACGTGATTCTTGCTAGTAATATGAAGACAGAACAAGATGAGGTAATACTGAATGATGTTAATCCAGCCATTGTTGACAAATACCAGATACCTGTACTAAAAGTATTCTACCTTCTGAAAGAAACTTTACCAACTCCTGTCATTCTTAGACAAGGCCAAATGACTATAATAAAAATAGTACAAATCTCACCGTTCAAAGATAAAGAAGATAGCTTATCAGCTGCATTAAAATGGACAGGTTTTAATATAGTGATAGTGTCCAACTCTCAAAAGCTATTAGTCAAAAATTATATTTTACTAATACAGTTTTCCCATTTCCAGAGGTGTAGCCGTATTAGTCTGTATACAGCAAAAAACAAGGAGAGACCTGTAGCACCTTATAGACTAACAGATTTTCTTTGGCATAAGCTTTTGTGGGCTATAACCCACTTCGTCAGATGCATGAAAGCATCTTATGAAGTGGGTTTATAGCCCACGAAAGCTTATGCCAAAGAAAGTCTGTTAGGCTATAAGGTGCCACAGGACTCTCATTGAGTTTTCCCATTGTATTTTGCAAATAGTAATCAGATTACCACCAGTTTTGAAATATTAATTGCTTTGGAAGTGTTAGGATTACATTTACATTACTCATAACTGCTGTAATTTACCCACCTACAGGTTTTATAAAGCCACTCATCATCATAGTAGTTGAGCACTGTCCATACAAAAATCAATCGCAATGCGGACATCCCTAACAGGGTTTCTGGCACTTATGCCTTCTGAGGGTAAAAGCTCTGTTCAGAGTAGGATGGGTTTTGGGGTTTTTTTTTGGTAAGGTTTTAGGGTAGAAGTGGGTATCAGCGTGGTCTCATTCACATGGTGGAAAGACCTTTCCAAAGGGAAGAGTTTTGCAACATTTCCTGAAGACAGATTCCAGATTTACCTTATCTCTCTGGAATATTTTTCACTGTTAGATCTTCCACACTTCATCCTTGCCCTCATGCTCTGCACTGACTCAGAGGAGCACAGCTATCATGGTAATTCATAAATCAAAATTCTGTCTTTAATATATCTGGGACTTGATCTGTAAATTGCTTTGAAAATTAGGACCAAATTATTGAACTGGCATTTAGAAACTAACAGGGAGCAGAGGAAAAACTAACAGAGGCTTGAGGTTTTACGGTAGCCTAAGATCAGGAGAAGGCAAGCCATCATGTTCTGTAGCAGGTAGAACCTGTGCCTGTCCTTAGGCTTAATAGCCATTCTTTAATAACCAGAGAGGATAGCAATCAATGTATGAAACTTAAACAATTGCCTTACGCAAAAGGGAAGAAAATTAAAAGACAATGATCTCTAAACTTGTGGCAACAAAGATACTGTCCAACAATCAAAGTGTCCAGGTTTCTAGAAACATTCCACTTTGGTCTTTAACAGAGACGAATTTAGGATAACATGGAGGGGGAAAACACCAAAAACCACAATACTACAATTTGGGCAAATAAATATCATAATTGAACACATTATAATCAGTTTTCAGTCACCGTAAAAATGTTTAAAAAGTTGAAAGTTGGGAAATTATTGGATGCCCCATTCATACCAATATTTCAGTTCATTTCTGTAGGGGGAAGTGTCACATTTTTCATGTATGAGAAAAACACATTGCTCTTTCTAAACAGAGCACCTTTCCTGTGAACTGTAAAGATCCTTTATCACCATGTATAATATGGTACATCAGAGAGCAGAGGGGAAAAAAAAGAAGGAACGATATTAATCATTAAAAAATAAAAGCCGGAAAAATTCTCCCACTATATTTAGGACAGGATTTCCTAGGAACTTTGAATTGACTAGATACGTCAACAGAATTTTGTTAGGACAAGTGCATTAATATTAAATAAAACAGCCTAGCAATTGTTGTTTATTTTTAAATAGAAATATCGCACTGAAGCCTTATCTGGTTTCTACTGGCTCAACTCCCACTGACTTCAAAGGGAAGACAAGTTATCCCTAAATAGACCAAAACAAATGTTGGAAAACCAGTTGCACTGCAAGAGAGCTGACCACTGTTGTCCTATTATGAAGATTTTTAAAAAGAAAATTAACCGGATTCAAGGTATTTTTTTTTTTAAAGTTACTCATGAATTCTAAATAACCCAAGTGAAAAGTAGAAAACAAAATTAATTTTGATCATGTCCATGTACGCATACAGAGGATAACAGATTATTATTTATTTACTTAATGTTAAGTGTGATGATCATAGGGGAGTTTTGTGAGAAAGCTTAGTGAGTTGAGATGGACTTGTCATAGGAAGTTGCAAGAGGTTTTGACAGCATCTTAAATCCTTAATAGCAGTTTAAGCAATCTTTTAGATACAAGCTGGTTTATCGTCTCCCTGGTCCCGTGACAGCGAGAACACTCCCTTTCAAAAGGAAGCTTGCTTGTATCAGTTCTCTGGAGGCCTGATCCTTTGTTCTTGAGTTTGGCATTCTCAAGTAAGAGAATGAACATGTACCTCCTTGTAAGAGAAAGCTGTACTGCTTCCATGCCATTTGGTCAGATGCTTCTAATTAGGAGCCTATGCATCCTTTGCATAGAAGGAAAGTGTGTTAACTTTGAATAATAATCTTTATTAGCTTATTTTAAAAGGTACATTGTAATCCTGAGCTACTGTTTTTGTACATTTATCATCATACAAAGACATGTCATTTACAATTTGAAGAATACATTTATTGTGCTCAAATCCTCATCTGAATGTCACTTTGTCCTAACAAGAACATAGACAATTTAAAATAATAGATGTATCCCTGGAACATCCACATTAATTTACCCCTGGCCCCATTATCTACAGACTATTGGCTTCTAAAGAGCTCAGGACATTCCTTCTGAATTTAGCAAAAAACTAGTTTAAAACTGTAAAGACGGGCAGTGCAAGAACTGGTCCCTTAATCCTTTGTGAATATATCATTAGTGGTTTTAGTTTCCATATTTTCTTGAATGAATTATCAATATCAAATTGACCAGCAGGATTCGGATGGAATGATCGGAGTAACACTTTACTCATTTTCATATTACAGCAGTATCTCCTTTTGCAGTGACCAGTGCAGAATTCTCCCAAGAGGAAAAAATTATGATCAGATGAAAGCAAGAGGTAACCCATCATCACCCTATCTTCAGCTAAATGACACCTAAGAATTATTAAAAAACAGTCATATGAAACACTTCCCTTCAACCTTGTAAAGGAACTTGTACAAACAACCAGAGTGACCTTCCATAAATGGCTTTTAGGATTTGCCAGTTTAAAAACAAAAAAACCCAAAAACCATTAATACATCCCAGGATCCTTGAGAAAAAAACATTTATCCAAATCAAATTCCAACACTGGATACATTGACATTTCTGTTTCTAACTGGATTACCAAAATATTGCATCTCTCTACCTGAAATCTGAAAGCATACAGTGTTTACAAATGTTGTCTCTCTAGCAACTGTGTCAGTCTTCGAAAGTACACTCGTAAATTTCACTTCCTGAATAAGGTCACTATAATCTTAGGTAAAAGTTACAGTAAGCAGTTCAAGCAAATTCCTTATTGCTTAGATTTTAAAGCAAGCCACTTTAATACAGTTTTAATGAAAATGTAAGTACAAATGTGAAGCTATTGTAGAAACACTTATAAACACTTCTTGCTTTTGAGTACTTACTGATCACCCAAAGAATGGCACAGACTGATCTTAACATAATAAAGAAACATAAAATTTAATACTGTTTGTTGGAATTATATTCTGCAATACCTTTAAGACAGGTATATGAACATGTAAACAAAGCTTTAGTATTCAGAGCTTGGGAATCTAGCAGCAAAACAAACTATTTGCATATAATGTAGTGCAATGAACATTTGTTCTTAAAAGATCCCCAGTCTTAAAACTACTTGTGAGAGAATGGAATCCTTAAAGGAAAAGATTAAAAAATGTCCAACATGTAGCATCCAGAACCACTAGACTTATTCACCTGCTATACTCTACTATTATAAGTTTATGCAAAACTGTGCTCTGGATAACTGACTTTTATGGCTCCCCAGTAACAGGCTCGAATAAGGCAGATCAAGCCTAACAGATAAGCAATAGCCCAAGAAACATATGTTGCATGGAAACGTCTGGCAAAATCTTGCGTACCAACCTAAAAAAGGAAAAACAAAAGTCAGCAACATAATAGTCCGAGCAATCGGAGAGGGGGGAAAATGTCTCTCTAAAAATATATTAAACTTAACAGACACGGTCAAGAGTCACAAAACCGTTTTTTAAAGTCTCATGCAGATATTTTTTATTTTAAATGAACGATATCAATATTTAAAATCATACCAAAACAAGAAAATTGTTTTTAAACTCCATATACTTTCTTCTCTCTCCATTAAAGGCCAGTCCTCAGAGCCAGGGCAGTTCCGCTGTGCAAGTATCAGGAAGCTCACAAGAACAAAACAACCCATGTGCAGGGTGCTCCATGCACCCCAGTATGCAGCCATGGGATTATCATCATTCTAAGGCTGTAGTAATGGCTACAGAGGTTCCATTACTGATCTGCAGCTTGGGCCATGGGTACACAGATGTAGATTCTTTATGTCCCCAACCCCATTCCCAAACCTCTCCTCTCTTTGCAATGGAAATGCAGCAGTTTTGCAGTTTCCAGAAAGGAATGATGCACCTTCTGAATATTTGGGCCAACACTTACTGGGGGATCTTCTGACTGAAAAGTAATGGTGACATGCATCCACAGTAAGTGGTGGGGTTACAGTATCAATCTATACCCCGTTATCCCAACAGGTGGTCAGATTTTCACTGCCAGTGAGGTTTCACAGGAAGGTATCACAGTAGGAGATAAGGGAGGTTTGGTAAGGAAATTGGAAAAAAAAAGGCACCATCCCCACACCAAGATGAAAACCTGGAACCTGTACAGAAGACAGCAGCATGGGAAGAGGGAGTATTTATCTCTTCATGTCGATATTGTTGTTCATAACTCTCCCCAACATCTAGCTGTTACTCTTCCATGCTTCCCACCCACACACTTCAGCCAACCCCATTTTCCCTTGCTCTCAAACCTACCATCCCCCTCCTGACAATCTCCCTCAATGCTCTTCAACCCTCTTACTGCTCAGGAACCTCCCCTACCTATCCAGTATGGTACCCTCACACTGAAGATTGTTCCTCTTCCTTCCTTCTACTTAAATCTCTCAACTGATCATCACCATACCCTTCCAGCTAAGCCCTCTCCAATAAAGAATCACAGAACTGGAAGGGACCATGGAAGTCATCGAGTCCAGTCCCCTGCACTCATGGCAGGACCAAGTACCATCCATCTCTGACAGGTGTTTGTCTTAGCTGCTTTTAAAAATTTCCACTGATGGGGAGTCCACAACCCTCCTAGGCAACTTATTCCAATGGTTAATCATCCTGACAGTTACAAATTTTTTCCTAAGGTCCAACCTAAACCTCCCTTGCTGTAATTTAAGCCCATTGCTTCTTGTCCTATCACTAGCAGTTAAGGAGAATAATTTTTCTCCCTCATCCTTGTAACAACCTTTTAGGCACTTAAAAACTGTTATGTCCCCTATCAATCTCCTCTTTTCCAGACCAAACAAACCCAATTTTTCAACCTTCCCTCATCAGGCAAGTATTCTGGACCCTTAATCATTTTTGTTGCTCTTCTCTGGACTTTCTCCAGTTTGTCCACATCTTTCCTAAAATGAGGCATCCAGAACTGGACACAATACTCCAATTAAAGCCTAATCAGTGCAGAGTAGAGCGGAAGAATTACTTCTCATGTCTTACTTACAGTACTCCTGTTAATACACCCCAGAATGATGTTTGATTTTTTTTGCAACAGCGTTATACTGTTGACTCATATTTAGCTTGTGGTCCACTATGACACCCAGATCCCTTTCTGCAGTACTCCTTCCTAGGCAGTCATCTCCCCATTTTGTATGTGTGCAACTGATTAGAAAAGAACAAAGTGGAGTACTTTACATTTGCCTTTATTGAATTTCATCCTATTTACTTCAGATCTGTTCACCAGTTTGTCCAAATCATTTTGAATTGTGATCCTATCCTCCAAAGCATTTGCAACCCCTCCCAGCTTGGTATCATCGGCAAACTTCATAAGAGTACTCTGTATGCCATCATCTAAATCACTGGTGAAAATATTGAACAGAACTGGAACCAGAATTGATCCCTGTGGTACCCTGCTTGTTATGCCCTTCAAGCATGACTGTGAACCATTGATAATTACTCTCTCTGAGTGGTTATCCAACCAGTTTTGCACCCATCTTATAGTAGATCCATCTAGGTTGTATTTTTAGTTTGTTAATGATAAGGTGATGAGAGACCATATCAAAAGCCTTACTGAAGTCTAGAGATACCATATTTACCACTTCCCCTCTAGCCACAAGGCTTGTTACCCCAGCACAGAAAGCTATCAGATTGGTCTGACAGAATTTGTTCTTGACAAATCCATGCTGACTATCACTGAACATCTTATTCTCTTCTAGATGTTTGCAAATTGATTCCTTAATTATTTGCTCCATTATCTTTCCTGGTACAGAAGTTAAGCTGACTAGTCTATAATTCCCTATAATTATCTTTATTTCCCTTTTTGTAGATGGGCACTATATTTGCCCTTTTCCAGTCCTCTGGGATCTCTCCCATCTTCCATGAATTTTCAAAAGTAATACCCAATGGCTCAGACATCTCCTAAGTCAGCTCCTTGAGTATTCTAGGGTGCGTATCATCAAGCCCAGATGACTTGAAGACAACTAACTTGTTTTAGTAATTTTTAAATTGTTCTTTCCCAATTTTAGCTTCTGGTTCTATCCCATTTTTACTGTCATTCACTACATTAGGCATCCAATCGCCACCATCCTTCTTGGTGAAAACCTCCTTGGTGGCATGACACTCTGGATAAGAATACACCCTACATAACTATCCAGGTTTAAAAAAAAAAAAAAAATCCATCCCTGGATTCAGAATTTTTCCTTTCCACCACTGCCAGGGAAAACAGGATGGAACTATGTTGTGCTGCTAGACTCCACCAGCCCTTCTCCAGTCTCTCTCAGTAGCCGGGGCCAACAAGGGTAGCAGAGGAAGACTACTGAGCTGTGCGCAGAGGCTGGCAGGACATTGCAGCACAGGGAATAGGAGAATGATTGCTTAGAGAAACCTTTTCACACTGTATATAAAAATCTTTCCATGTCTCTAATAATTTTTCTTGCCCTTCACAAGACCCTTTTTATTCCTGCTATATCCCTTTTAAGAGGGATTATTACAAAGAAATAACATGCAAGTTAAGAGGCTACCATCAATTTATATAATGGCATATTAATTAACTATACCCCTTTCTTGGTACAGCCTAACAGCTTGCTTTATTTATTTTTTGGACCACTACAATACATTGAACAGTATTCATTGATCTTTTTCCTGAATGGCTACAATTAAATCAGAATCCATCAATTTCTTTAAGGTAGCTAAAATTATTCCTTACAATAATGTCTGTATTGCATTTCATCTGTCATTGTGTTGCTCAACCACTCCACTCTCAAGTCACATGGGCACCTTTTGCAAATTATATCTTCTGTTTTACTGAACAAAATGTATACTCTCTACATACCATCATAATAATTTTTGTACAAAGCATAACTTGTAAGATACCATTTGAAAACTCAATTTGCAGGTCAGTATGATCCTGATCTGTGGCAACATGTGTGAGTATCATCATACGGGGAAATCTTATAACATCACATACAACATATGAATAACATCTTATGTTTATTTTTCTTGTAACTACTCACTACTTGTACTCAAAATCTCTCTCTCTCTTTGTAGTTAGTAACCTTGTTTTATTATTTTATCTAATCCAGTGTGTTCAAATTGAAGTGTCAGGAACCTACTTAGGGTGACAAGCTATGTGCATATTATTGTAATAAAGGAATAACGAATGGGCTTAATATAATTTTTACTGTCTTGAAGAGGGCTGGGCAGTACAGGACATATATTTCTTGGAGAAAATCTAAGGCTGGAGGTTTGTTGGGGTCACCCAGCACTCTAACTGATGCTGATGACAAAAGAGTCTTGTGGCACTTTTAAAGACTAACAGATTTATTAATCGCATG
>ML685865.1:296741-397705 GCA_007922175.1 Pelusios castaneus
TGTTGTCTTTCTACAATAGACTAACACGGCTACCCCTTTGGAATTTGATGCTGATGAGTCAGAGTTTAACTCTGACAGGCTGAAGTTACACACAGGCACTCAGGGTGTGGCTTGCATGCTGGAAGGCTGTTTTTGAGTGGCTCAGGTAGGAACTACTTCAGCGAGGCATTATAAGGCAGCCAAGCTTGCAGAGCACGAGTGACAACTACTCAGAGTCCAGACTGTATGCTGCTATGTCATACTTCATGGACTTACAAACTGGTGTTGTGCACAGCACTCGACCAAAAGTTTTCTAGAGATCATGTATGTTGTACTCTCATCCCTCCTCAGGGAAGGGAAAGTTTAGTCTATGTGGCTTTCTAGCAGTCTTTTGGATAAAATCGTATCACAGCTAGAGCTGACCACAGATTTTCTATTGGAAAATGGTAATTTGTGAAATTGAAACATTCTATTGGAATGGGTCAATTGCGATGAAATGTCTGATAGAAACCAGACCTAAAGAGTTAAATTTTCTGCCTATGTGGCAGGCTCCTAGGGAGCTCAGGCTTCTAAGCTCCTCCCCTAGTGGAAGACCAGGGAGCATTTTTTGGTTCAGAAACACCTGCATCCTTCTGGACCAGTCTTCAGATCCCACTCCAACCCCAATTGCCCCAACAGGCCTCTTTCCCTCCCCAATCCGCTTCCAATCACCCACTTCCGCTATATTCTGGCCTCCCTTCATATTGCCAGGGCTGCTATCTGGAGTCTCCTTGGTCCCTCTTCCTGTCCTTCTTTTATCCCAGCCCCCAACGGGGTACTGCACCACTAGCTGGATCATAGTCCAACGAGCATGGAGCCAGGAGGTGAAGTAAATACATGTGCACACATGCACAGCTTTGCTGCCCAGATCCCAGCCCTTACCACTCTTCTTCCTCTTACCCCCATCTCTGCTACTTGGCTCAATTGGGGGCACAGACTAGAGGAATGCTGCAGGGAATGGGGGGCAAGGGGAACAAGAAGCAATGCCAGATGGCTCATTCCAGGAAATTCATTCTTGGTGGGGAAGTGATAGGCAATTGGGGAATTAGGGGAGGGGAGCTGGCAGGGGTTCTGGACCAAGACTATATTTTGACCAAGAAATTTGAACTCTGACAAAAAAAAATAATTGACTGCTCTGCTTCAGGGTTTCCGAAACTAAGCACTGTGAAATTTCAGTTCTGCGAAAAAATTTTGAGATTTTGGATTTTCATGCCAAATCAGGATGAATTTTCCCCCACAAAACCTCAGTTTCTTCTGGAACTGAAATATAGTTCCCCAGCCAGCTCCAATGACAACTTAAAAGTTGCATGGCAGAGCATAATTAGGTGATAAACGGGATGGTGACAGACCATACTGAAGGTAGGAATTGGAAAGATTCTAGTTAAGTGCTGGAAAAGGAGCTACAGGAGATCTACTGTAAATTAACATTAAGCACATTACTCACAGTTAATCCAACTCCAATGAAGATGCATATCATTCCAATGGTAATGTATGCACAGCAGCGTCTCCGTGGGAGTGCGCTTCCTACAGAGGAACTGTAAATGAAATGTTTGTTAGATTAGATCCCAACAAAAAATTAATTAGACTAGGAATAGCTGTATAGATGTGAAACCCCACTGGTAACAGACCTACCTGCTCAATGATGATACTCAGTTTGTTTACAATTATGTTTTGTGACCCATCAGTTAGCCATTTTTTACATCATTTAATGTGTGCTACGTTAATTATAGATCACTCTAGATTTTTAATCAAAACATTGTGCGGTATCAGGCCAACAGAATTCTAGGTTTACTATATTACCATCACCACCTCTCTCAACCAAATTTGTTATCTCACCAAAACATAGAAAAAAATATTAAGTTAGAGTTGAATTGATTACATTATCCTCCTTTAATTAATAATTAAATCAAGTCTCCTATCAGTTGCTCCATTATCTTGTCAGGCTGATGGCCCTATAATTACCCAGTCATCCCATTTACCCTTTTAAAAAATTGGCACATTATTAACTTTCTTCCGGTCTTCTGGAACTTTACCAGTGTTCAAAGACTTGTTAAAAAATGAACACATAAAATCAACGTTAACAGTTCAGCAAGCTCCACGTCAAGCATTTTTAAAGCTTGTGGGTGCAAGTTATCTGGACTTGCTGATTTAAAAGCATCCGTCTTTAACAGCTTCTGTTTAACATCCTCCTGAGATATAGCAGAATGGAAAGAGTGTTATCATGACATAATAAAACTGCATCATCCATTTTCCCCCCAAATACAGAACAGAAATATTTATAGAACACGTCTGCTTTTTCTTGATCACTATGGATAATTCTGCCATTTCCATCTTCTAATGGGCCAATAACATTGTCAGGATTCTTTTGTACCTAATATATATATGAAAAACTATATATTGTCCTTAACTGTGCTAGCCATCGATTCCTCTTTTTGTCCCTTGGCATCCTTTATCAATTTTCTACAATTTTTAACTTATGGTTTACATTTTTTATCGTCACCTTTCCTTTAATTCAATTTGTTTACTTTTTTTTTTAAAGTTGCCTTCAGTCCCCCTCTAAACCAAATTTGTTTTTTTAACCTGCACTGCCTTCCTCCACAGTTGTGGGATTGTGCATCTAGTAAGGTGTTAAGTTCCAAAGAGGTAGCCATGTTAGTCTAGTCCAGCAAAACAAATAAGGAGTCTGGTGGCACTTACAAAGAGCAACAAATTTATTTATCGCATGGGTTTTCCTGGGAGAAAATCCCAGTTCGTCAGACACTTGAAGATGGGGAACTTACAGAATGGGCTAATTAGTAATAGAATTAGTAAGGTAGTATTAAATGATTCCCAATTATCATTCACATTTATCTGACTAAGTTCTCTTTCCCAACAGAGATGATTCATAATTGTTTTCAGCTTTGTAAAACTGGCCATATTAAAGCATACAGTAGATACATTACTGATCTGAACTTTAGTCTGCTTGCATGTTATAAATGTGATCAAATCTTAATCCAAAGGTTCAGCAAAACAACATAGGTTTTCATTGACCACTCTAACTAAAAAGCTGATTGTTGAAAAGTAGCAAGAAATTTTGACAACATAGTTGAACCAACCATAGCATCCATGATGGGGAAAAGGCGGGTTTGGTTTAATTGAACAATTTAGTGCTGCACTAACATGAGCGCCATGATTTTCTCCTTTTCCCACTAAAGGTGAGAGTGGATTTGGGGAGCAGAATGGAGGATTTTATTGTTTACTTTTCACGAAGGCATTAACAGTGGAGCTCTGCACAGTTACAGAAATCCCTGTTTGAATAAGATTGCAGAATCAGGAATTTATTTTGCAGATTCAGCTCTTATAGGCAACTCTCAAAGCCCAGTGTGGTAAATGGATGTCGATAGTAGGATATGTATATAGAACTTGGATTGGCCATCACCGCCAAGCGTAGCATTAATGTTGTAACAATACTTAGCACTTCCACTGCACTTTTTAAATCAGAAGATCTTTAAATACTTTGAAAACCATTATATAAATAGCTATGCAACATCTCTCAAAGATAAGACGTCTATTTGTGGTGAATAGCACTTCAGTCCTTATTTCCAACACCATTTCTCAAATTTAAGTATATTTGTAAACACTAACCAAATAAATAGAACTGATAAAAAATGTGTAAGCAACAATAAATCTCTCAGGATATTTCACCATCCTAGCCCTCACTTCTGAAGCTGTCTTTTCGAGTGATGAAAAAAACCCTACGTTTAAAGACTTCGTTATGACTTGTTAGAATACAACATAACAGATTTTTTTTAAAGACTTGTTCATAAAAGACAAACCAGAAATAGAAAAACTAAAAAAAAATTAAAAAAAATATTATATTCGCAGAATGCAGTCTCAACTCCAACCAACTCCTAAATTTGGTATTTCAATAACCTAAACAATTTCCTGGAATAACTTATTCAGAGTTTTTCCACTGATGGAAGAACTTTGCTTGAATTCCTCCTAAAAGCATAAAACCATTAAAGTTTTTCTACCAGTCATGAAACATGAATAATATTTGCATGTAAGAGAATCATTGTGATTCTAAAGACCAAAATCTTTTTACACACACACTTCAGTCAGTTTCAAGTCAATAATTCCAACAGCATGTGACAAATCATTTCTCTTTTGTATGTTCTTGTAGTACATCTGAAAATTAAATTAACTGAACAAATCACTTGCAACAAGCAAAGCAAACAATTCTTTAGGTTATCAGTCATCATCTGAACTGTAAACTCTGGGGCAGGAACCTTGTCTTCAAACCTGCCAAAGCAAACAAGTATGACTAAAGTCCTTTTTCAGCAACCCATCTTTAAAGTCTGGGGAAAGAAACTATGTGAGATGAAACAGAAGAGACAGCTCTTTAGCAACAGGCTGCTTAAACTCACACAGCTCTCTGCCCCTCAGTGAATGTACACTTCATCTTCAAAGTTGATGCGTTTGGTTAATTTTATTTTGGGAGATGGTAGTCAAAGGGATAGAAGAACTAATGACAAAAGTATACCTGGCCTAAAATGCAATCTTCTATCTGAATATTTTAAGGTATTTTTCCATTCCTTTAACACCCCATGTTTAATGCTATTGACCACCACTCTCTCCCCATTTAAACATACCCCCTCCCCCTCAACCCACCCACCTCCACTTTTGAGGATATTCCAGTTATAGACTCAACAGAGCTGACATTTCTTCTGATCGGCTGGCTGTTCTATTCCAGTATGGCAATCCCAGAGGCGAGAGGCACACAATAATCAAGCAAAACAGTCAGCCTATCACAGACAGAACCAAGACAATGTGCAGTTTTATTTAGGGTAGAGGACGACTTTGCATCTGTATAGAATGGAGACCTCAAAAGCTTGGATAGCACCAAAACTTCTGGTGTATTATCCAAAATTACCTTTGGAGTCTACTGTTATTTCCTATGAGTAACTTAGAGACCATAACAAGTATCAGCTTTGAGCTATTAAGATTTGAAAATTTAATTCTGAGATTCCCCTAGTCAATAGACATCAATTCTGATAAGTAAGTAACAGTCGTCTGATGTTTATATATGATTTGTTCAAACTTTATACACTTTACACGTAGTTTAAATGACTTATAGTTAGAACCACAGTAACCAGACAAAAAAATAAAGAGGTTATCCAGTGTCATCCAGTAGCATTTCTCATTGCTGCTGTCTTAGTAGTCAGCAATTTAAGCAATAAGGGCAAACATGAACCAACCAAACAAAACCTCTAAACTAAACCCAACAACTGAACCCCTCCATCTATTCTCACGCAATCCTGGAAATTGGTCAACAATACTTTCTGCTTAAAAGTATCAAAAATTGTTGAAAGATCTAATGCAGAGGTGTCAAACTCATTTGCTATGGTGGGCCAGATTTGACTTAAATGTACTTCAAGTGGGCCACACATACCATAAATCAAACTACTACGGCACTTTTGCAGCATCACGGGGTGCTGGGTATGCAAAACTGCATTCTGCGATATCTATCACTCTTTCTTTCTCTCCCTCTGTTACAGAAAGAGTGTGGTCTCACAGAGCACACAGTCTCACATACCCAATGCTCTGTGATGTCCAAACATTCTCACAGTGCTGTGGAGTGCTGGATAAGAGATCACACTCTCTCCCTCCGTTAGGGAGAGAGTGTGGTACCACCAAGTGCAGTTGCAGGCCGGATGGAAGAGGTTTGCGGGCTGCATTCGGTCCGTGGGCTACATGTTTGACACCCCCAATCTAATGTGACGATACAGATCTTAACCTTGTCCGTTACCAGAGGGACACCAAACCCCAGTAATAATACTAATTCTGGGTGATCCCCTTAGAGTGAAACTAGATCAAGAGGGATCAATGTGACACTGGAGAAATTCCTCAGACTCCATTTTATATCCCTAGCTTCCACTTTGAATAAGCAAAAGGCACTTTCCCATTGGAAGCTGAAGGTCACATGATATTTCTGAGACTGTGCAGTGCCAAAGTAGGGGAAAGCTCAGCTGAACTTCAAAAGTAGGGAAAAGGTCACACGGCTCCCATGTGCAAACTTCCTAACTCTAAGGAAAACAAAGGCCGTAAGTATGCGTGGAATGATGAGGTAATGTTTGGAATGTTGGCGTGCATTTAAGAATGAGGTAAACAATTGGTACTGAGCACATGCAGAAGAGATCAGAGAGTTAACAGACCAGTAAAAAAGGCAGGTGGTTAAGATAGTTGGGAGAGGAGACAGGAATCAGAAGTTAGGAAATGCTGGAGAAGAATAGAGAAAAACATCAAGAGGAGGAGCTGACAGAAGTTGAAAGTGGTGGCAAGCAGTGGAATCAATAGATGGAGTAAACCCACCAGTTTAATTATAACATAATACAGCATAAGATTAGCATTAGTGTGTGTATGTTTGAGTTCATAAAGATGTATGGATGTGTGTTTATTGTAATTTCCATATGTAAAACAAAGTCCAATTTAAGAACTGCTGTTAGCGATCTCCAGAGGGGTAGCTGTGTTAATCTGTGTACAGCAAAAACAACGAGAGTTCCATGGCACCTTATAGACTAACAGATTTGCTTCGGCATAAGTGGGTTATAGCCCATGTAAGCTTATGCTGAAGAAAATCTGTTAGTCTAAGGTGCCACAGGACTCTCGTTGTTTTTGTTAGCAATTTGTTATAGACGGGCCATCTATAATAGAGTGTAAAACCACTTAGAATCATTTAAAACTGTATGTTATTGCAGTTTTAAATGTTTTAACTAGTAATAAGGGATGGGTGTCTGATTCATGTATTATTTATATTAATAAAAAGATACTTTGTTCTGGAAAGAATATTTCTTGTGTTAATCATTTATCAGAAGTAGACCTGTCTTTCAAGTACTTCTTTTACTACCCTAGAGACCCTCCGGAGAAAGAGATTAAGGAGATGACAGGTAAACTATTCTAACAGAATTTCGGCCATGTAGATGAACACAGTTTGTTGGGGAAATGTCAAAATAGTTTTTGTAATGGGAAATGATACCTCACCAATCTTTAGTATTCTTCAAGGGAGTCAAACAAATTTGTAGACTATAGTGATCCAGTAGACATAGTGTACTTGGCCTTTCAGAAAGCTTTAGACCATGTCCCTCAGCAAAGGCTTTTAAGCAAACTAAGTAGCATGAGATAAGAGGGAAAGTCTTCTTTTGGATCAGTAACTGGTTAGAAGACAAACAACAAAAGAGTAGGAATGGTCAATTTTCACAATGCAGAAAGATAAATACTGGTGTCCCCCAAGGATCTGTGCTGAGACCAATGCTGTTCAACATCTTCACAGATGATCTGGAGAAGGGAATGAACAGAGAGGTAGCAAAGTTTGCAGATGATACAAAACTACTCAAGGCAGTTAAGTCTAAAGCAGCCTGTGAAGAGTTACAAAGGGATCTCACAAAACTAGGGGATTAGGCAACAAAATGGCAGATAAAATTCAATGTTGATAAATGCAAAGTCACATATATTAGAAAACCTAATCCCAATTATACATACAAAAATGATGGAATCTAAATTAGCTGTTGCCACTCAAGAAAGAACTATCCACAATGACTCCAAGAATTCTCTGAAAACATCCACTCAACCATGCAGCAGCAGTCATAAAAGGTAACAGAATGTTAGGAACCACTAGGAAAGGGACATATCATAAGACAGAAAATATAATAATGCCATTATATAAATCCATCAGTAGACTTGCATCCTGAATACTGCATGCAGTTCTAGTTGCCCAATCTCAATATATAAGAAATAGAAAAGGTATAGAGAAGAACAACAAAAATGATTAAGGAAATGAAACAGCTTCCACATGAGGAGGGATTAAAAAGACTGGAACTTTTCACTTTGGAAAAGAGATGACTAAGGGGGATATGATAGTGGTCTATAAAGAAAGGAATGCTGTGGAGTGTGTAGTTACAGCTTCGTGGAAAAAGATGCTGTGCATGGCGGTGAGGGCACTGTTGATGACATATGACCTGTATTATAGGCATACTACATAGATATATACTGCTGGTATTGGGGTAAAGGAGAGAAAAAACACAGCCCCCTTTCAGGCAGCTAGCAGCCATGGGAAAGCACACTGAAGTTGAACTAAGCCAATGTTGGGAGATAGAAGTTCACCAGGAAAATAACAAATAGAGCATATTTGTCAATACTGAAAGCTATAAATAGGAACATCCAGTGAGAAAAACGGGCACACTTTTTAATTGTTTCAAAATACAGTGAATATGAAGAGCAACTCGGAGGGCCAGAGAGGGAGAATTGTAAATATTTTACTAAAATATATGGACTGCCTCCATCCCCCAAGTAGGGATGATTTGCATATATGGTAGCACTCTCAATTAAGCACCTCCCAAACACTGTTAGTGTTCACTGCTAAAGGAACAAGAGCTGAACTTTGGAATGGATTGTGATATTTGAAGTGTCAAACTGCAAAAAACAAGGGTTCCTTTGAATACTGATATACCTATATAAATTCCAGATAAAAATGTACAAGACAAACGCTAAACAGTTAGTAGACTGTGTCACAGGGCAAACCAGCCATTTCCTGGCTCAAGTTAATTAAAAACCCAGCAATGCCTCATATGCTTAGCATATGACTAGCATTCTTTTAACAGTCTTCTGGGGCAGCTCTCAAATGGATTGGATTAAGCTGCTTTACTGCACTTGTATTTATTTAAAAGGAATTTCCAAATGTTCTGAGTACAAGAGAAGGCTTCCTCAAACTAGTGCACTACCAAGGAGTAGGTAAATTAGAAATTATTCCATAATTAGACTGTAAATATTATGCAATCCATTGCAATAAGATACTTAACACGAATTAATCTTTGTATTAAGGAACAGAGGTCAAAACCAAATACTTTCCAAATCAATAAATATTTTCCCTTTCTCCTCCCCCTGCTCTCAAGCTGAAAGCAAGGTGGATTATACAAGTACGCAGCTTCCCAATTAACTGTATGAAATCCTAACTTCAAAGACATTAAAGAAAAATGGTCAGCTGTTCTTAATTATAGTAATCCATCACTTTCTATTGCTCGCAGCCTATTTCTTCCTCAGAGACTGAAAATCAAATCAAAGCAATTACTAATCAAATATGCCTATATGTTAAACAGTTACTAATCTGTAGGGAATAAGGATGGGAGGATTACATATCATGCTCTTTCATCTCAGTATTCCCAGGTGTAGAAAGCAAAATAGCTGTATAACTGTCTGTTCTCCAATAATATTTGACTTAAGTTTAATCACTTCAAATTGGTTTCTAACATCTTTTCAAGAATTTTTAGGAAACTTACATTTTTTTGCAGTGTGGGCATTTTGCCAAAGTGTTAAACCGCAGTTCCATCCACTGTAAAAAAGAAAGAAAAAAAGCTGAAAAACCTCTAGCCTGAGAAAGTGTTTATTTTACTTCATGTTAAACGTCACTGGGGATCACTGCAAAAACATTTTGCTTCTCACGCTTTAATTTGACTTGTTTCTTGCTTTAGTCCATAAATGGGATGCCCTTTTGCCAGCAACAATGTTGTACTCTTTGGATTGGGATTTCCATGTTAAATAATTTCCCATGACTTGCCTAACCGTTACAAGCTTGTTTGACGTAGCATGGGCTCCGTTTACAACAGCAGCAAATGCAATACTGTATAATTAATCAAGTCATTTCTCTCAATTCTAAAACTATGAGCACCCTCTGAACAGAACAAATGTATTTTCTTTGGAACATTGCTCTGTTCAAAATATTATTCATGTAAATTTTAAGGAAACTTCCCTCTTCCCCCCCCCCCCCCTTTTTTTTTTTTTTTAAACTTTTTAACCTCTTGATCATCTTTAATTTTTCTTTGCATGCAGTCATTCAGCAAAATGAAAGAAATAGAAGTGATTCATTATGAGGAGACAGACAGCGCACTACTCTAACACATTGCTTAACGGGGTCTATGTGTTAAAAAAAATCATTTTACACTACCAAAAGAAACACACACTACATTCAGAATGTTCCACCCTGAAAATAAAAGCAAAATCCCATTTGAGATACAACACTTACAAAGGGAACAATCTTGATATAATCATCGCTAGTGTGATTTCAATTACAGCATAAACAAGGTCTAACGTTTTAAATCCAAACGAGAAATAATTACAGTGCCACTCTGTGTCGAAATACAATGGCCACTGCTAGATTGGCTCCCACAACTTTATATTAACCAGTGGAGGTAGGAATAATTCTTCTGTGAACCATGTTAATGCATTGCACTAGTGAACACCTGTGCGACAGGTCAATGTGTTACAGAATTCTTTTGGCAGAATCATCGAATAAAAATAAATCCTTTTCACATAGGTCAGGGAAAAGTATAAAACATAGGTCATGCTATGTCCATTTCAAACACATCTAGCAAAATTCACAGTCCTATACATCTCCTGAACATGCTGCCTAGAGTTTTACTGCTCCTCTCATACACAAGACCTCATCTCTACAATGGTAACAGAACAAAGTTTGACAGCTATTTCTCAACATGTCTAGCTGATTTGTCTACCCAACCGCCTCCACTCTGAACACTGTAGGCAACTGTCATGTTACAAATTCTCAGTAAGTCCATAACATGGCTTCTGAATGCTATGCCTTGATTCTTATTTCCATGTAAAATCAGGAGTAACTCTACTGCAGTGAGTGGTAATATATTGGTGCAAATCTGGTACAAGAAAGATTTAACCAAGGCCCTATAATTGTAATGCGTGTAAATCCAAGGTACATCACAACAGCATTTAAATGTGCAAAGAATGCTTTCACATTAGAGATGTTTAATTAAACTAATTTTTACATCTGTTTAAACGTTTTAAAAATAGAAACTTAAATGGTTAAATGCTCGGAGAGGAGATGCTGGGCCTACCTGCGGCTCCCCTTGCCATGGTAGCTGGGCAGCTCTCACTCAGATGAGCTCAGCTATGACTGTCCTCCCTACCCACGCTGGACTCCACACTTCCCTGCCAGCAAAAGCTGCTCAGCTGCTCTCACTAGCGGGGAACCAGCCCAATGCCACTCTGTTCCCCTTCCAGTTTAAACAGTAATCAACTGTTTAAAACATTTGAACAGCTGATTACCATTTAAACCGTTAATCTTTTACATCCCTGATCCTTGCATACTTAGAAGATCTAGTGTGGAAAAGGCTTAAATAGACTCCTGATCCTCTCACTCAGGAGGATTCCTGATAATAAGCCACATGAGTCCATGGCCAACACACACGAAACACTGAGACAGCGAAAGAGGACCTGGAGTTCCAATTTCTAGAGCAATTAGCGTTCTTGCTAGGTCACTGGCTATATTTTAAAATCTCTCTGAGGAAAACACGTGAGATCAGTCACCTGACTTACAATTTTCTGAGGTAACCTGATACCAGAGAGAATTCTGATACAAAAGTAATTGCACCTTGAGGGCCATGCATTTGAGACTACAAGTTTCTTCATAAATGCGTTTGTTGCAAAGATACCAACTTCGTTTTATATCTTCAACATTAATTTAAGATAATGATTTATCCTATTTAGAGTTGATACGCTGCTGGCATCCTATTTTTATGGTCAGTCTTTATGTTTTGATTGGTACCTTTAGCAGGGTTTTCTAGTTTGCTAGGTTCCCCCCACCCGTTTCTGATACACCTCTGAAATGTTTCATTAATCATGGGAAAAGTAAATAGGGCAGTCTGTGTATAAGCCAGCCTTGTACGTTTTTTCACACACATGCTTTCGCTCTAAAATAGAACAATAGTTTTCTCATTCCACTGAGGGCATCAACTGAATTGTTTTATTAGTTATTTTGACTCTAATAAAATTTTGCCAATGTGATATTCAATACCAATACTTTACAGTAGTTTTATGCACAGCTTTTGTTTATGAGAAGAAAATCAAAATGAAGTCTCACATATTTTAGAGAAGCGTGTATTCATTCACTGAACTGTTCTAAACGTAGACGGACCAATCCTCAGTCATATCAAGACCACCCTGGAAGTGTAACTTCCACACACCTTAAGGCTCCTTTATGCTATCAGAAGAATATGAACAGGCTTCACTGTAAATGGGAATCAGGCCCACAATAGTGTTTCAAGTATTGTATTTAATATTTTGTTTCAAGATCCTACCAAATCCTATGTTTTCTGAGTCATAATTTGCCTCATGTGGTTTGGTCTCTGGATGGGAAATACCATTTGTCTCATTAAAATAGAAGCTCATGAAGAGACAATAGTCCCATTCACTAAATGGATGTACTGAAACACTGACGGGAATGTCAAAGAACGCTTCTGAACATTCATTTCAATTACAGATATTGTATTTCAAGAAAGACTTCAGTGAGGAAATTGTTGTCAGAGGCTCCCGGTGTGGTGCTCTGCTCTCTCCAATGTTGGTATTACTCGGCTGCGTGCGTGTGTTCCCTCTAAGGGCTGCCCCAGCTCCTGCAGATAGCTGACACAGCAGGCCCGAAGAGAACCCCCAATAACCACAGAGTCCAGTAAGGTACGAAGGCACGTCGACCAGGTTTATTGTCACGGTGGATACAGCAGCAGTTCCCCTGGAGTGCTCTAAGACTTATCCAAAGGCACACTGCGGATACTGACCCTAGGACAATGGACTCGGCTTAGTCAGTGGCGGGACTTTCCACTGCCCCCTAGGCCGGACCCCGGACACACCCCAGAAATACATTTTATACACCTAGACAAACAACTTTCACAATGTTTCTGACTTATTAAGGCTCAACTCCTTAACGTAGTTAGGTGCCGCCTATTACCTTGTACATATTGGTTCTAACTATCCATCATGTTCTTGTTCCAGGGATGGGTTAGCCTGTTCTTCCTTATCTATGGAATGTGCCTGGGTGTCTCGGTACCTTATTCATATAATATGCTTAGTTATGTTTATGCAACATTTATCCTTTTCTTGCCAACTTTTCATGATGTATCTCTGTTTAGCAATATCTTGACATTACTTTGGTTCAGGTTAGAGGCCTTATACTGGGCCTGTAACTGCTAAGGGCCTTGTACTGGGCCTGTACCTACTACATAAATTAGTACAGGCGCACAGTCAACATGAAAACCACGTTTGACTAGAAAACTTTTAAGCTAGTATCGTTAAACAACTAAGAGAACTACAACTGAAAGAAAAGATTTTTTCAGTTGACTAATTATTTGACAGAATTTTGCATAGAAGCAATTTCTGCCTTGCTGAAAGAATCTTTATGAGAATCCCTATAGACAAAATAAATCCTTTCACATGCTTAAATACTATGTCTGGGTTTTCTCTCATTTTATTTATTTTGAGAAGGCTATTCTACCAGAAGCTCTTGTTTTTAAATTAGTCAGTTTCAAGAATATCAAATTGACAGCTTCCCTTAACCTTACAGAACAAGCTCCAGACCACGTTTTAACATGCTCTAAATACTGCACACACCTATGACTCAATAAACACTGCTACCTTAAAAGAAATAACTAGAATATTTCAAATGATACTTTTTCAGGCAGCACAGCAGGAGATTTGGAACTTTCACTTCTGCTTCCCAGATCATCCATCATTGATATGGTTAGCTCAGCGTCATCGGTTGAAGCACTGGCACAAAATAGGCTCCTGCAATTGCTGATGCATCTGACTACCATGTTGTCTAAGAGAAAGACAATGGGACATAATGGCAGCAACTGCTGGCACCTTAACTATACTACTGTAGACATGTATTGATACAAATGAATCAGTTGTAGCAGAAATTTCTGACTAATAAGATCTACAGTAGATATTACACAAAAGTGTGGACCCTGAAGAGACATTTGCAGGGACTACCAGACACATAGAGGGCTTTGGGGCTATTGACATTATTATAAGTGTGTCAGAGGACCCAGCTACACCATGGTTGTCTAGATCCATCTGTGAGGTTGGCAGACCAAGTGCCAATGTAACTCATGTGCCAAATGAGGGAGATACCTCTTGAAGAACTCCACAGAGAAGGGAGGTGGGTAGGAATCAGTTGTGTCTGGATCATTGTTGGTAGGCAGATGCACAATCAGCACTCCACATCCAGAAGTTCTGAAATCAAGTGTGATAGTTTTGGGTATCAACAGGTTCCCTCCACTATAGGTGAACTGAGCCTCAGACTCCATGAGGACAAGTAGTCAGGGACGCTGCTTTACAAAGGGCACGTGTCCTGTGTGCGTTGGGAGAAGATGAGCCACAAGAGCAGAAAGCAGGGTGTTTTCCCTAATGCAAATTGTGCCTGATCAACCTGATTGCCTTCTATGATGAGATGACTAGATTTGTAGATGCAGGAATAGCCGTTAACATGATATACCTCAACTTTAGCAAAGCTTTTGATATGGTTTCCCACAGCATTCTTGTCGGCAAGGTAAGGAAGTATGGGTTGGATGAATGGACCGCAAGATGGATACAAAACTGGCTAGATCATTGGGCTCAGCGAGTAGGAATCAATGGCTCAGTGTCTAGTTCGCAACCAATAATGAGTGGAGTGCCCCAGGGGTCAGTCCTGGGGCCAGTCCTGTTCAACATCTTCATTAATGATCTGGATGAAGGGATAGATTGCATGCTCAGTAAGTTCGCAGATGACACCAAGCTGGGGGGAATGGTAGACATGCTGGAGGGCAGGAACAGGATTCAGGGAGACCTAGACAAATTGGAACACTGGGCCAAAAGAAATCTCATGAGGTTCAACAAGCACAAGTGCAAAGTCCTGCACTTATGATGGAAAAATCCCATGTACTGCTTCAGGCTGGGGACCGATCAGCTAAGTAGCAGCACTGTAGAAAAGGACCTGGGGGTTATGGTGGATGGGAAGCTGGATATGAGTCACCAGGGTACTCTTGTTGCCAAAAAGGCCAATGGCATATTAGGCTGCATCAGTAGGAGTGTTGCCAGCGGATCGAGGGATATGATCATTCCCCTCTATTCGGCACTGGTGAGGCCACATCTGGAATACTGTGTCCAGTTTTGGGCTTCCCACTACTGAAAGGATGTGAACAAATTAGAAAGAGTCCAGCAGAGGGCAACAAACATTATTAGGGGGGTGGGGCACATGACTTACGAGGAGAGACTGAAATAACTAGGCTTATTTAGTCTGCAGAAGAGAAAACTGGGGGAGAGGGGATTTGATAGCAACCTTCAACTATTTGAAGGGGTGCTCCAAAGAGGAGGGAGCTAGGCTGTTCTCAGTAGTAACAGAGGACAGAACAAGGAGCAACGGTTTTAAGTTGCAGCTGGGGAGGTCGAGGTCGGATATTAGGAAAAACTTTCTCACTAGGAGGGTGGTGAAGCATTGGAATGGGTTGCCTAGGAAGGTGGTGGAACCGCCATCTTTGGAAACACTTAAGGCCCAGTTAGACAAAACCCTGGCTGGGATGACTAAGTGGGAGCGGTCCTGCTTTTATCAGGGGGTTGGACTAGATGACCTCATGAGGTCCCTTCCAATCCTAAAATTCTATGATTAGATGATTTGCCAAGAGGATAGCCTGTGTCTACCGGTTAAGGCTGTTACAGTGCTTGTGGATGTCAGAGTTGAGCTACCCAGTTGGTGATATCTAAGTATAGAACTTGCAACCAGCTTGGGATTTGTGCTTTGCTTCTTTACAGTCTGCCCTGAGGTTGGTACTCACATTCATGACAGCATGACATCATCTCTTAGTATAACAGACTATGTTTTAGTCATGTATGGGGACTGCCACACTGTAACTGGGTCTATAGTCAAAATTATTTTAGATATGAGCCCTATATCACCCCCACAGGATTCCAAAACGGCCATTGTCTCAGTTGTAGGAAGGATGTTCTACTGCAACATTTCCCAAACTAATGTGGCCACGGAACACTTTTGGGCTTGGAATATAGTGACGGAACACATACATACTGGTCGGAGGCATGTGTGTATGTGTGCGCACATGTGTTTCATACCAAAAAATTGCTGCATGTATTGCTCAAAAGTTGATTTAAGAGAGTTAGGATTTTGGGGGGAGGATGTCTTTTATTTTACAAAGAATGAAAAATATCACTAGCATTGCAATTTTTTCATGGAACACCTACTCACATCACGTGGAAAACCAGTGCTCTGTGGAACACAGTAAAACACTGTTTTACTGCGATTCAGAGATGAGTGGGGAAGGGGGGAGTTATAAAATAAAAATGACAAATACAAACTCAGAAGAGACATGGAAATCCCAGTCTATATCAACTTTTTGTGTGGCAATAAATGCCTCCATAGAGAGGGTGGGTAAATTGCTACACATAAGGGCAAAAAAAAAGAGGGGGTAATGAGAAAATAGGCATCACATATGGCATATTTTGCCTATGTTCCAGATTTATTTTTCTAGTTTACTGTCCTATCACTAGATTTTCAAGCCGAAACCTTGCTGAAGTACTGAGGGAGATAGGTTCTACTTTGCTACTATTGTAATATAATTTGAGAAACTTTTCCACAGAACAGGAAAACAAGTCAAAGTGCATTTGGTTCACACTCTGATGGTAAAAGAACTAGAAACAATTTTTTTAAAAAAATTAGATTCCATAAAAGACAGCAAATTAAAAATAGCGACTCAGCAATTTTTGGCACAAACAGTTGTCTAGTATCCTCTGATGGGAGCACAAAATCTGCTCCAGAGATTCAGCTAAACCAGGTTTAAAATGTTACTTTGAGTATGATTCTCTAAAGCAGCTATCAAATTTGCAGTCATGAATAAGACAGTAAATTAGAAAACTGCTTTCTGAAGGTAGGTATGTGCAAAATAGTTCTTGTAGTCTTGTTCAAACAAAATCACAGAACACTTCATAGCAGAGTAGATGCTAAGTAAATTATGGAGTTTTCAAACATACATAGATGCAGCAGAGTGAGACAGAGTTAAAATCTCAGTGTTTGCAAGAGCACCTAAACAACTGGGATTGTCAGGTTCGGAAAAAGAATTTTATTGCATACAACACTAACTCTTTTCTAGTAAAAAAATGCAATGTAAGGGCCTGTCTGCACTACGCATATTATGTCAAAAGAATGCATTGAAACATAATACTCGGATTGTTTTGTAACTGCTTAGTTGTGCCTTTGCGGATGCAGACAAACAGCACTATAGAAGTGTTACAGAATCAAATTATGATCATTTACCAGACTGAACTCTTTTGTATTATGCTTGGGCTCTGAAAGGATTCCGTAATATAATTTTAATCATTTTGGAACCATCTACAAAGGCTAGATCAGTCCATGTTATAAGGTGATCTTTAAGAAAATGTGTTCTGTAAATGGGTTCTTGGAAGCATTTGGCATTGAAGGTTGAAGATTTTTTTTTTTTAAATGATATCCTATGTATTATTTAAGAAATACTGTACCTGTAATTACAAGGAAGCAGTCTGTTTGAGCTTGTACGCACAACCTTAATGTAATGATTTCTGAATGTTTTACCATAAAACCTTAACGCTGGATTATGGGGGGATAGGTTACAATTAGGGCTGTCAATTATCTAAGTGCAGTTAATGCAAGCAATTAACTCAGCACAAATTAATTCAAAAAATGTAAATTGTGATTAATCATAGGTTTAATCACACCGCTAAACAATAACAGAATACCAATTTATAAATTATATTTTTCTACATTTTCAAATATATTGATTTCAGTTACAACACAGAATACAAAATGTATAGTGTTCACTTTAGTAGCATGAAGGGGCATACTAATGTTTAGCATATCTCGTATGTAAATACCTGCAACACCAGCAACAAAAGTGCCATGCACATTATAAATAAGTAGCAAACAGCATTATGTCGTGTAGATGTAAACAAACTTGTTTGCCTTAGTGACTAGCTTAACAAGAAGTAGGACTAAGTGGACTTATAGGCTCTAAAGTTTTACATCGTTTTATTTTTCACTGCAGCTTTGTAACAACAACAAAAATCTACATTTGTAAATTGAATTTTCATGATAAAGAGACTGCACTACTTGTACAAGGTGAATTGAAAAATACTATTTATTTTATTTTTTTACAGTTCAAATATTTTTAATAAAAAATATAATATAAAATGAGCGCTGTGCACTTCATATTCTGTGTTGTAATTGAAATTGGTATATTTGAAATTGTTGACAACAACCCGAAATATTTAAATAAATGGTATTTTATGATTGTTTAACAGTGGACTAAAACTGTGATAAATTACAATCATTTTTTAATCTCATGATTAACCATGATTAATTTCTGTAACCATTTCACAGCCCTAGTTATAAGAGATATTTTATTTATTTTTAAGAAAAAAATGTGAAAAAAATAAGTCAAAAGAAGGAATTTCTGTCTAAGACTTCACAACACAAGCATTATAAAAAAAATACCCATGGAAAACAGAATGCATGAATTCATGATCCAGCTCCCTAACCAGCTCCCCTTAGCGCCTATAGCAAGTCAGCATCCCTCGCAATCTAAACTCCAATAGTATTTAAGATGGTTAGTGTGCACTTGAACTGATCTGTAAATATATCCCAGGGAAAAAACAACAAACATTCTGTAGCAAAACTGACATGAGGAAACACCTCTCTTAGATGCATTACAAGGAGAGAACATTGGTGGCTTTTCTTGAAGCAGCACAAAAAAAATACCCAAATACAAACTGCATACCCAAGGTGGTATTTAAGTCTTAGCAATCAATTCACAAAGAGCTTTGGTTCCACATCAACACTGTATGATGGGATAGGCTCTTGAAAGACGTTCCATTGATTTCAGTGATATTGCACTGATGTACCTAAGAGGAGAATTTAGCCCTTTGGCTACATCTACACTTGGAGCTGCAGTGAGATTCCCAGCCCACACAGATGTGCCCACCTTGCGTAGCTGGGAGAGCATGGATAGCGGCTCAGGCTAACTGACTGATTACGTGCCCAGGGGGTCAGGTATGGGCACATACCTGGGGCAACTAGCTCATGTCACCCTGCCTACGCTATCTTTAGCTCAGTTGCTTGTGCAGAGCTAGCGCAGACACTTCTAATGAGCTGGGAATCACAACCCCAATTCCAAATGTACATGTAAACCTGATACTACAGTGCACATTGGTTACTTACCAAGAATGTGTTTCCACAGTGTCCGCACACGACCCGAGTACCTTCTGGCTGAACCGGCAAGGCAGGCTGAGCTGGCTGCTCTTCTGGAATCAACATCACTGGACCAAGGTTAATGATGCGTCTACTATGGTAGGAACATTAAACGTACATCATGTCATTAGATGAACAAGGGGAAGGGGTGATGCATTTAGGTTATTAGCTATGCAAGACCTTATCAGATATTTTGCCTACAACATTGAATATACGTGCTAGTGTATGTGTTTCTAACTTAGGCCCCTCATTACAGTGTTTTCCAAAGAGGTAATGAAGACACCATTTTCTTTAATAAAAGGTTATATAAGGAGATGTGTAAACGTTTCAAGAAGGCCCAGCCAGCAAATGGCAGAGTACAGCTAGGGATATAAAGAGGGAAGTTTCGAGAGTCCAGGAGGTCTGGGGTGATCAGGTATTCAGGCTTGTGAACAGGGATCGCGCAGCCAACATCCTTCCCCAATCAAACTCTCCTTTCCCTTCCGTTCAGGCATCCCTCTTCCCCGCTTCTTTCTATTGGACTCTCTCCCTCCTTCCTACACACTCCAAGCCATCACTCACTTCAGACTGCTCAGCTGACAGCTTGGGCAAGCAGCGAAAATATGCCCAGTTTACAAGACGACATGCGCACACACACTGGGAGGAAATATCAGAGTCTGTAAATCCCAGAGCATGTGGCTTGGACAGATTGTGGGAGATCTCTGTTCATTTCCCAGGAGGTTTGCTCACCAGGGACCCATCACAGAGAATGACATCGTTTATATCTACCCATGAGTTGGTAACGGGAATGAGAGCTGGCTCAGTGTCATCAAATGGAGAGGATCAGAAAATACCAGGAATCCAGTACAGTTGAGCCCACTTAAGAGAAAATGCCATTTAAAGGAAAACTTTTTCAATACACTAAGTCATTTAGCATTTTATTAGCCCTAGATAGGGCATTTTGTATCAAATAAATCATGAATTTTGAGTTCCAAAGGTCATGTAATGTCAACTTTGCCAGGTGCTTGGTTTTGTATTTTTAAGTTAACAACACTGTATCATTTCATGTTTCTTGTTTGCTCACATGGCCTCTATACACAAAAATGACAGTATATGGGAGGGGGGCGGAGGAAGCAGGCACAAAGGGTCATGTAATCCACATGTCTTTGCTCCCCATGCCATACTGCACCACTTAGGCTGAGCTAGACTCCCTTCAATGTGGAAGGCAGGGAACACTGGCAGGGCAGTCCCTGTGAAGGTCCCTTTACTACCCTGTAATTTCTCAACATGTGGTATGTATATCCCCAGGGCATGCGAGACACAGGCAGGGAACATTCAGTCCCCAGTAGAGCCCTGCCAATCCGGGGATATCCGCGGATACAATGCAGATATCCGTAGACCATTTCTTGCAGATGCAGATCAGATACAGATCCACATATATTTATCTGTTCAGGGCTAGAGCCCTGAAAATATGCAGATATCCGCAGATATCCTCATTATATCCCATCCACGGATACAACACGGATATCCGCAGACCATTTCTTGCAGATGCAAATGGGATACAGATCCACATTATTTGTATCTGCAAAGGGCTCTAGTCCCCAGTGAAGGGAAGAGCCATCCCTAGGGTAGGTCAAATGGCCTCGTCCCAGCATTTTGCTGGGTCCCAGCCCACAGATGGGAGGTGGGTGGCAGCCACAAACTTTTGGGGAGGCTGGGCAGCAGCTGCCCACTTTCCATCCTGTCCCAGCTGCAAGGCAGGGGAAGCCCAGTGGCAAAGACTCCCTTCCTGCTTTCTCCTAGCTGGGAGGCAGTCAGCAGCCACCCACTTCTGTGGAAGGTGTGTGGCAGCCACCCACCTCCCACCGGGACCCAGTTCCAAGCTGGAAGCATAGCAGCAGCCTCATAAATCCTGCAAGCTAGGCTTGTAACTGGGTGTCAGCCACTTGTGCCCGAGCTTGCAAGTGGGAGCTTCGGGGGACAGCCTTCCCTGATGCTCCATGTCAGAGCCAGGGGGCAGTCTCCCATGCCCCACCCTGAAGACGGCAGCAGCCACCTGCCCACATCCTTGGTCCCAACCTGGCACAGAAGCTTCCTCTGCCCTGCTGAGAACAGGTGGCAACTGCCCAACTCCCAGGCAGCAGCCACCTACAGCTTGCCCAGGGGGCAGCCCCCCTCCCGGCTCAAAGCCCAGTGCCCAGGAAACTAGACAGAGAGCCGAGCATCTTGCCCAGTCCTGGAACCAGGCTCTACCTGCAGGCTTATTTGTCAATTTCACTGCTAGCTGAACAGTGAAATTGACAACTATGACAACCCCAGATATCACCTGTATAAAAATGTTAAAAGGGGCCCACAAAGTGTGATTGCCCAAGCCCCGTAGTGATGGCCATGATAGAGCCCTGTGCGGATGCACAAATGTGGATCCAGATCTGATCCGCATCCACTCAGTGTCAGTATCTATCCAATCCGTGATCCATATCCAGGTTTTATGTGTACCTGCATCCGCACCAAAGTTGGGCTCACTCAGTCATCAGTCAACATTCATATCACTACAGAGTACCTTTGTCACTAACACTCTTTAGGTCTTACCAGTTGGGTCTCGGACATCCTATTCGCCGAGAAGTATCCTTACAGATAAGAAGACAATTACATGGACATCTAACATACTTCTTTCCTGAAGGAGGGTTTTTGATAGGCTAGACAAAAAAATAAAACCATCATCAGAAACTTTATACAAAAGAGTGAACTAATTTTATTTTATTTTATTTTGCAGGAGGTCAGACTAGATGATCGTACTGGTCCCTTCTGACCTTGAAGTCTATGAGTCTATTTTCCGAAGTACTTAAACAGAATTACTGATGTGACATGAATCCAAGTTAAGAAAAAGGAAGTACAGTTTCTCTCCCTACAAGACAAAACTTGTCAGGAGACAGGGGTAAAGTTTTAACAAGAAAGGAAAAGTTATTGATCGGCATCCTAACGTTAGCTGAAAGAATAGGAAAATGCTTTTGTCTCACCTTTTAGGTGAAGAGCCACAACACAAAATTCAGTCCCAGTTCCACATGTGTGTGTTTGCATGAATTCATGCACGCACTTTGTTTGAACTTTGTAGCCCTTATTTATTTTATAAAATGAATCCTAAGAACTCTAGTGTTTCACACACTGCCACCTAAGTGCTTCAATATCCACATCTCCTTCATTATTCTTTCACTCTGCCTTTACACTTATACACACACCCTCACTCGTAATATATCCTCTAGTGAGAGATTTTTATATAAAAAATAAGCAACCAAGGATTTTGTAGCCTAGTGACAGTGTCCGATTCCTATTTTAGAACCATACAAAGTTGCAGTTTTATCAAACATTCAAAACCTACAAAGTTGAAATTTTCTAAAACATTAAGCAAGAGCATATGTTTAGAAAACATCTCTATTTAGACAAAGCCTACCTGTCCCATTAACTGCAGCAGGTTTACTCATGTAAGTAAATAACTAAGACCGTTTGGGAGTTATGTGCCTAAAAAAATCTTTGAGAATCTGGATCAAAATAATTAACAGAATAGCTAGATTTAAGTTATAATTCAGAACAAAATATCTGAACTATTATCTGCCTGTATTTGTATAGAGCCTAATGAAATAAGGTCCTGGTCCATGAGAGGGCTCTGGCTCCTAGGTGCTATGCTAAAAATTAAAGTCAGGTTTCTGTGTTTATTCTCTAAGCAGAGGTGACTTTTGGGATAGGCGAAGCAGGCGCACACCTAGGGCCCCAAGCAGTAAGGGACCCCGTCTCCTGCTTCATCTACCCGAAAAACAGTGTCTGTCTCTCTTGGCAGCAGAAGGAGCTGGACCCTGGGGCTGGAGCCGGAGGCAGGGGGGCCCCTATAGGGGGCCCCACAATGGGCCTTCACTTAGGGCCCCCAATAGCCAAAGGCCGCCTCTGTCTCGAAGAGTTGATCACAAACACACAAAGCAAGGACCTGATTCTTTATATCATCTCAGGAGTTCCTGCTACCAGTTTTCAGATGAAGCACATTTTTATTGCTAGAACAAGTCCAGTCCCTCTTTCTTTTCCAACAAATAAAATGTTTAAAAATATTTTATTAAGTTCTCATCTTTTTCTCTGTTATCCTAATGATTAAACTAGATGATCATAATGTTCCTTCCTAAGGATCTATGAAATAATATCAACTTGTTTCTATCAGTGTGTTGCCACAATAATAGATGTATTTATAATGGGAAAGTTTTATTATATACAAAGCTGGTAACTTACACTTATAGTTAAGGTTGCCAGACATTTCCCATTATAAGACAATGTTTTCAACTACTCAGCCAAACGTTAATCTTTGGGGCTGAAATTTCCCATGTCAGTTGACTGCCTCATGATATAATTGTGATTAACATGTCTTGGAGAGGTGGAAGAAATGATGCCATTGAGTAGCCCTCCAATCTTCTCCACCCAGCCAAGCCCCTCTGACGTGTATGCAAGGGATTTCTTTTGAGTTGGGGAATTCCGCTTAGGATCCATTTCTGCTGCAAGCATGATGTTCTGCACCTATACAAGGGGAAGAGAGACATTTGTCCCTTCTATATAACATTGCAGTCCCCAATAAGGGGAGTATAATGAAATCCATATTTACCATTGTTTGTGTTTACAAGTATGTCAAGGGGACACTACAGATTCCAGGTCCTGGAAAAAGCCTTACTTGATTGTTTTTAAGTAAGAGAGGAACTTACAAATACAGCACAAAATTTTCTAAACAATATATAAAACTAAAGTCTTCAGTATTATTTAAAGCAACAGTGCATATATTCAGCAAAGTACACACATGTTCTTCAGTGGATGGATTAGGCATGCATGGTGTTCTTTATTTTACATTACTCGTAGGGGGAAATTTGCACCACTGCACAACACAGAACAGCATCAGGCTGTTTCTCTCCCTGGATCTGTGAGCTCTGGGGGCAAAGGGATGAGGGTATCTGGGTGGGGCCCTGTGGCTGGACTCTGGGGAAAAAGGGGTGCAGCTATCTGGGCATGGGTGGGTCCTAGAGTGGGGTAAGGAGGGTACCTGAAGATGTGCCCAGCTGGCGTGTGAGACACACCCAGACTGAGGCACCCAACGAAAGCATAACACAGATACGGGAACTGGGTTATCGTAGGCATTTCTTTAACTTTCTACTCCCGAGGAAAACCTTTTTTGTTGTCAGTATTGTTATAAACATACTTGCTGACAAGTATTTTGAAACTGGTGCAATTTATTGTGCTGGTTTAACAAAACTTTTAAATATCGTGCACAGAATTTTTAACCTTTTGGTGCAGAATTCCCCAGGGAGTAATATATCTAAAATATCTAGGGCATCTTTTTTTTTTTTTTTTCGGTCCCATCTAGAAATAGTGTCCCCTTTTTCCCTCCTAGCCCACCTCCCTAAACAGTAATTTTCTGATGTTATGTTGTCTCAGCTCTCTTATGTTGTCTCAGCTCTTCTTAAAGCATTGGGGATATAGCTTCTGCTTTACCTGACTCTCTGAACTTTTTGTCTTCCCATGTGTAGGAATAAGAGATAAAAAGCAAGATGCATTCAACATGAAACAAGTAAGCTTGGGAACCTGAAGACTTTATTGACTCTCTACATTTTCACTGCTAATAGATAACAGTGGCCTCACTTGTGTCAATAATTCTTGAATAAGTATGTTAGCGCTCTGGTGATCAGTAACACTGACATACCCTTCCAGGGGCTGATATAGCATGTAACCAGGGGCTGATATAGCATGTAACCAGGGGCTGATATAGCATGTCAACAATGGAAAAATGCAAAAACCCATTTACCGTGGCTTCATTGCAAACTGTGCACTTAACAACATGCTGGTGAAGCTTGCCATCCAAATTGATTAGTGATTGGCACACACGGCAGTTTATTACAGGAACACCACTGGAATCAGGACTGGCAATGGCGGTATATGGAGGTGGGAGTTCTGCTGTAAAGAAAAGATGAAGCAGTTCAAAAAAACCAAGCCAACAAGATGCTCAGAGTCACTCTACGGCAGAAAATATTTCCAATGGTCTGAATAACTAAAGGCACCGAATCAGAAAGTCAGTAGTTGATATTATTATTTAGCGATGAGTAATCACAAAACTGATTATCTACAATTTTCCCCCAATTTTCTGTAGTGACATTAATCCTACTTCTATAACCATTCTATAGAATACTGAAAATACAGAAGCATTTCATCACACATTGGGAAGGTGTTAAGAGGTGACATGTCTGACTCTGTAATACTGCATTTATGTCTAGACATTTCAATACCAGAGAGATATGGCCAAAGTCCAAACAGTTCACAGAGGAAAAAACAACAACAACTAAGGAGTGGGGACAAGAAAGATTGACTTCTGAAGAGAAAAATGAAAAAGGGGGTAAATAAAATATGCACAGATTGGGTAAGTGGAAGAGTCCTGACAAGCATTTATATTATCTGAAGAAGATGCAACATTGGGACAGATATGTTTAGTGTGGTGTGTAAAAAAGGGTAAGGTTACTGGATTTCATGTAAAATTAAAAGAAAGGAAACTTTGGCTAACTATCAAAAATAGCTTCCCTAGAATGAGGGCTACCGCCCTAATCCGCAAGGTATTAAAAGCACACCTTGAAGATTCTGACAGCCCTCAGCTTCCACTAAATCAAAGGGAGTGGAGAACATTTGGCTTCCCTCTGAATCGGAACCTTTAAGAATGTGGATTAATTCCTTGATGGAAATATGTGGAAAACAATTCTGCATTTGGTGCCAAAAGAGGGGGAGTAGTTGGCCAACTAGCTCTTGAAGTAGTAAGCTAGATGCTAGAGACTGACCCACCTTGGGGCTCCTGCTTTCAGCAGTCACATAGACAAGGTTTTGGGTTTCAGGGAGGTAGTCTGCTGACTGGCATATAATTGCAAATGCAATTTATATAATGGAGTAGAAGGAAATGTTAGTCATTTAAAAACACCAGCTCAGAGTGATGGGAGAACAAAAAGGCCTTCTGCCCTTTTGAATTGGCAGATTTCCTTTTCTCTATCCCAGTGTCTGTAAGAAGCCAGGAAGGAAATAAGATAGTAGATCCCCACTATAGTTATAAATGTGTTTTGAAATAGTGAATTGCAGTAGGTAATAGAAAATACAAACAGTCTTAACACATTGCAATGACATTGCAAAATTCAGTCAAGTACGTGACAGTCCCAAGTAAAATTTTACTGGTATAATATCTTGTCTATTTTAGTCACTTTTATTCTAAGACACTAATTTATACAAAAAGCCATAAATGAGTGAGGAGGAGGTAAAAATTACTGGAGCTTAAGGCCTGAAAACAGCATCAACTAGGAAGTGCTACAAAAGAGTTCCCCTTCAAGCAGAGCCAAGAGACACTGAATAAACTATACAGTAGCTCACAGCCAAACTACCAACAAACATTTCAGAGAAGCCAGAAAAGATTGCATCATACTCCTACAAAAAAAAAAAAAAAAAAAAAAAGAGAGAGAGAGAGGTAGTGCTGAGCAAAGCAATAGATGCTGGAAAGAATTAGAGCAGTGGTTTTCCAACTTTTTTCTCAGGATCCAGTTGAAAAAAAAAAACCATTTATGTCTGCGACCCAAGAGTTACTTCTTGGAGCAATGCATTCCAGTCTTTCGGCAGCAGCAGCAGGGGGTGCAGCAACCCAGTACCTGAGATTCTGCGACCCAGTACTGGGTCCCGACCCATGGTTTGAAAACCACTGAATTAGAAGGCGACTATTAAAGCTGACAGTTCTAACGTTAGTTATTCCAGCTTTGTTTAATCTTGTGGAGACACTATATCTCATTCCTTTCCACCATTCCAGTGAGCAGATAGGATACTGAAGTAGACAAAACACCTACAGTGTATTTCCTGATGATGAGAAATCACAATCTTTTAAGATGCTGTTCAAATCCGTTTCTTTGCTGTGTAGCCTACACAAAGACTATCCAAGACCTTGTGAAGAAAAATGTTAAGATTCCTGGAAATTTCAAACTCACGTCAGCTAACATTGGCACTGATAAAATTCTGGAGTAACCCTACAGACATATGGATTTACTCCATAATTATACCAGGGCAGCTGAGAGCAAAATCTGGCCCTTCATTTGTTAAGACAGACTCACTTTCAGACTCAGTCTTGCCATCCATCACCCTTCACAGAATCCAAATCACTTTTGTAGACATTTGAGTAACTTCAGAACAAGATTTTAATGATCGCTGGTTTTCTGAAGAACTTCGGTGCCCTCAAGATTAATGCCTGGGGGTGACTATTTGGAAACACAAGTAAATCTCTCCACATCCTCAGTGCAAGATTATCCATTACTAGAAAAAAGATTCTGTGACCCGCCAAAACCCAAACTAAAAACTTTTTGATTCTGGACACTGGCAATATTCTCATCTGCGCACCCGATGTAAACAAATTAATGTAATTTTAAAAAGGGGGGAGGGAAACAGGGGGCTTAGATGATTGAAAGTTGGGAAATTCAGACAGATATGGTGCCTGGGCTGCTGCCACTAGGAATGCCATAAACCTTCCCAGCACAGGGCAAGCTACCTAAAGTGGAGCTGCTCACCTGTTGGGCAGTCAGCTCTGGCCACAAGAAGGTTTAGCTCAATAACATAAAGGCATTAAGGCTAAGAAGAGAAGAAAGAACAAGGGTGAGACCCAAGGACTTTTGTCATATAGCAGCTAGAGATTACAGAGATCTCCTGGGACTGTTATTTACATTCTAGTTTAACCAATGAAGAACATAAAAGGTTTCTAATGGAACAATTATCTAGAGTTCCAGAGTGGTAGCCCTTGTTATCTCATTACAAAAAAGTAATTGTCCCTCCTCACACATTCTCACCTTCTAATGAACTGTCGTGAATGGGCCTCATCTACCCTACCTGAATTGACTTGATTAGCATTTGCCCTCCTCATTGTAATGTTCCTCAGGCCTTGTACACACTGCAAAGTTATTGCGCGACAACGCTCATTATCATGCGATAACAGGCACAGCGTCCACACACAAATCTATGTTGTTGCATGGGAACAGCCGTCTTACCGCGCAACATGTAAACCACCAAAACGAGGGTGGTAGCTGTGGAGACCCACCAATAGCAGTGTATCGATCCAGGCCCATGATCTGTACACTTGGAAGAAGGGATAGTTAAAAGGTAACTAAAGGACAAGAACTCGATGTGAGAAAGATGGCTGAGGCGAGGGAAATCAAGGAACCAGCCTGGTAAACAAGAACACGGCGCAGCTGCATGATAAGGAACTGTGAGCGGGCCAGGAACTAAAACTTTGCTAATTTGGATGTAAGCCTGTGAATGTGGAAAATTACCAAGTGCACTATCTATAGGGTATAAAAATGGCTGTGATCCGCTAATAAAGTGATTTCGTGCTTGCATTAGCCGGAGTCCGTGCCTTCATACACCACAGGTAGCAGCTACCGCGGAACAGCTATTCCGCGATAGTTCGTGTGAGTATGGTTGCCACGCAATATGAAACCTCCGGAAATGTCCCAGAATTCCAATTCCATCCCTTCTGCACTTCCTTCTGCGCTCTGTGGCTGTGACGTGACTGTACCCGCCCTCCCAGCATTCCCGGGAATTTTTGAATTCTTCACTCTTCCTGTTTGCTCAGTGTGGAGTGCAGCTGCAGCTGTGTACTCCAAGAGCAATGGCAGCTCAACGCAGCAAACGTGCTCCAGTCTGGACCACAGCTGAGGTTCTTGATCTCAGAGGGTCCGCTGTGCAGGCACAGTTACGTGGCAGCAGGCAGAATTTCGATATTTTTGGCCAGATTTCTCAGGCCATGGCAGAGAAGGGGTACCAGAGAGACACTCTTCAGAGCAGGTGGAAGGTGAAGGAGTTGCGGATTACGTACCACAGAGCCAGAGAGGCAAACCAGCGCTCCGGCTCAGCACCGGCTACATGCTGATTTTACAAGGAGCTGGAAGCAATCCTGAGCGGGGATCCCACAGCCACCCCAAAAGCTCCTGTGGACACGTCGGCACCCCCCATGAAAAGGATACCGGAGCAGACGGTGACAAGCAATTCATCGACGAGGATGTGGAGGTGGAGGATGATCTGGAGGGTGAAACCGGTGCAGCCGACCTAGGGAGCCAGGAGCTGTTCTCCACGCCACCCAACACGTGCTGCCCAGATTCCTTCTCCATACTGTCTTCAGAGGCAGCAGAGGGGAGCTCTGGTAAGTTTCATCAGAAATGGCTTCTATGCTAGCTGGATAAGTTTTGTGGGCAAATGAAGAGCGGGCGGAAGATGAGTGTTTTGGGTTTCATCCTTTTTTTTTTTTTTTGGGTGGGGGGGTCTACCCCGCATTACATGAGCAGTGCATCAACGCATGCTGTAATTGTCAAGAAATCCTCTCCGTTGAGATCACTGAAGGTGTCCTCGATGTACTTCCACAGCCCCCTAGTTAAATTCGATGGGAGAGCAACTGTTTCCCCTCCCCCATAGAGGGATACTCTCCCTCGCCAGTTGCAAAGCACAGCAGTGGGAACCATGGCTGCGTACAAGCCTGCTGCGTACGGTCCTGGCTTAAAACCAGTGACATGCAGGATATGCATTCTGGCTTGCAGAGGAACTCTAAGCAGCGAGATATCGGCTTCCATGGCAGTGCTGTATGTGAACTAATCGCCCAAAGCACTGCAAATAGTTCACGGAGCTGTGTGATTTGTCTCAGCAACCCAAACCTCCCTTTGCAGAAGCGCTTTCGGTCCCCGGCAATGATCTGTCCCATGGGCACTGAGGAATGTGGCGGCAGAGCATATTACCGGCTCCTTAATCAAAGTGAGAACAATAGCACTACTTATGATGTTTCATTTTTCCTTAGAAACGACCTTCGCCGGTCGGTGGTCTACACCAGCTGAGACAGATAAGGAGGAGGCCTCACAGGAGCAAGGAGGATATCTTCCAGGAGCTGATGCAGTCCAATGAGGCATCAGCAAGGGAGACTAGACAATGGAGGCAGGAGTGCCGGCAGGAGTACAAAGAGAACAATTTGAAGAGGCAGAAGCAGAAGGATGCCCTCATAAGCATCCTACAGGAGCAGACCCAACTGCTGAAGACCATGGTTGGTCTGCAGACCCAGCTGCTCCAGACTCGCCCCCCCCCGCCCGCCCCCCCCGCAGCCACAGTAATACTTTCTGTCCCCCATGCCCCATTCTCCCTCAAAGCAGTTCTTTGAAGCCCAGGGACCCTCCTGGTACAATGTTACATTCACTCCTGCACCAAGCTATGGCATTGAGCCACGCACCTACATGCATCTATAGCCCCTTTTGCAGGCACTGCTTGCTGTAAATATTTAATGTTTTATAATAATAAAATTGAATCACTTGAACTGTGCACAGTGTCTTTATTGATACACAATAAAATTAGTTGTTGCATGTTTAGTATTCACTCATTCGAGCATAGTACAGTACACGCCCACTGGCAACCCCCTCCCCCCCAATCAGCACCCAGTAGTGCTTGGGAACACTACTGCACAGTGATGCAATGCGTCCTATGAGTCCCCATCACTAAAATGCACCCTAAGTGCCTCCCTTATGCGGACGGCTCTCAGCTGTGCCCCCCTGATACTCCTAGTGGCTGGCTGCTGGAAGGCAAACTCTAGCTGCTCAGCCTCCACGTCCCATGAAGAGAGAAATTTCTCTCCCCTATTTTCACAGAGGTTATGCAGGACACAGCACTGATGGCTGGAATGTTTTCCTCATTCAAGTCTAGCCCCCCATACAAACAGCGCCAGCGGCCTTTTAAGCGCCCAAAGGCGCACTCTACGGTCATTCAGCACCGGCTTAACCGGTAATTGAAGCGCTCCTTGCTGGGATCCAAATTTCCAGTATAGGGTTTCATGAGCCAAGGCGTCAGTGGGTAGGCTGGGTCTCCGATGATGACTATGGGCATCTCCACATCCCCAACAGTAATTTTATCATCGGGGAAGAAGGTCCTTGCCTGCTACTTCCGGTACAGGCCTGTGTTCCGGAAAATGTGAGCATCATGCACCTTACCCAACCACCCCGCATTTATGTCTGTGAAACGCACCCTGTGATCCACAAGTCCCTGAAGCACCATGGAGAAACAGCCCTTCCTATTAATATACTCAGTCGCAAGATGCTGCGGAGCGAGAATAGGGATGTGCGTGCCGTCTATTGCCCCTCCACACTTCGGGAATCCCATGGCCGCGAATCCATCGACGATTTCCCACACGTTGCCCAACATCATTGTCCTCCGGAGCAGAACACAATTAATGGCTCTGCACACTTGTGAAAGTGCTAACCCGACGGTCGACCTGCCGACTCCAATCTGATTCTCGACCGAGCAGTAGCAGTCTGGAGTCGCCATTTTCCACAGTGCAATTGCAACACGCTTCTCCACGGTGAGGGCGGCTCTCATTTTGGTGTTCTTGCGTCGCAGGGTAGGGGCTAGCTCCTCACACATTTCCATGAATGTGGCTTTTCGCATTCGAAAGTTCTGTCGCCACTGGTCATCAAAACTGGTCATGCAAAACGATGCGGTCCCACCATTCGGTGCTTGTCTCTCATGACCAGAACCAGCGGTGCATCGTGTACAGATGCTCTGTGAAGGAGCTCAGCAATGCAGTGCTGTTGTTCTGCATGGCAGTCACCAGCCCAGGGTCATCCGAATCCTGGTCTGATTCAGAGCTGAACACATACTGTGCCACCAGCCGAGATGTATTTGTTATGCTGAAGGCGACAGTCGAGATCAGAGCTGGACCCATGTTGCTGCAAAAAGGACTTCCGGGAAGCGATGCGCTACTGTTGAAAATGGGCGCGAGTTGCTAGTAGCAACTCTCATGATGCAAGGGGAACAGAATGCACCATAGGAAACCAAGACTTTACCCATGGTGCTCAGCGCTACTCTCCTTCTACCCAGGATTCTTAGCGCCAAATCAGGATGGATGGAACTGTGGGATAGGTTCCCACAATTCAACTGGGTTTCTTGTGAAATCACGAATTGCAGCGGGGGGGCTCTGTTCCGTCACAAGCGGCAGGGTGTGGACGCGATCCTGCGCTACAAAAACCACATGACTTATAAAGCGCAACGGGCTTGTTGCGCGATTATTCCTGTAGTGTGTACATGGCCTCACCCATCCTTGCATGAGTGTAAATACATCCTAACTGTAGTTTCCACTTCCCGCATCTGACAAAGTGGGCTCCGGCCTACAAAAACTTATGCCCAAAGAAATTTATTAGTCTTTAAGGTGCCACAGAACTCTTGTTGTTTTTTGTGAAATGTATGTGCAGATAATATGTATAGAGTTATGTGTATACACTGCAAATTATGTGCTTAGGCCATTGTAAATAAATTGAAAGAAGGTCACTCAGGCTATGTACACACTACCATTTTTAACGCGCAATAATCCTCTTCCGCATTAATTCTCCTGTGGCTGTTGTTGCGCGAGATCGCGTACACACCATGCTTGCTCGAACGGAACAAAGCCCCCCCCTCTTCTGATCGCAGTCCTCCAGTGAAGCAAAGGGGATTGTGGGTACCTATCCCAGAGTCCCCAGTATCATCTCCCGTGGTGCATTCCGCTACCGACGCTATCCAGCAGTTGCCAATAGCAACGAGCACGAATTTCAAATTGAAGCAACCTTCTTTTCAGCACTGCCTTTTCTGAATCGCCATGGATTCAGCCGTGATCTTGAATGCTGCCTTCAGCATTGTGAACACAGCCCAGATTCTGTTGCGGTTTGCCTTTGGCTATGATTCAGGGCATGACACGGATGACTCGGTCTCGGATAATGACAGCATTGAAAACAAAACGGACATTCTGATCTGTTTCGCGGACCAGCAACACAGCCTGAACCGCCGTGTTTGGTCCCGGCAGACGAGCACAGACTGGTGGGAACGAATCGTCCTTCAGCTATGGGACGATGATCAGTGGCAACAGAACTTGAGAATGCGGAAAGCCACATTTATGGAGCTATGCCAGGAGCTTGCCCCTGCCCTTCGATGCAAGGACACGAGGATGAGACCCGCCTTGACAGTGGAGAAGCGTGTGGCTATCGCACTTTGGAAACTGGCGACTCCAGACTGCTACCGCTCGGTCGCAAACCAGTTTGGGGTTGGACGCTCGACCGTTGGAGTGGCACTGTCACAAGTATGCAGAGCCATCAACCGTATTCTGCTCAGGAGGATGGTGACCCCGGGAAACGTGAGGGAGATCATCGCAGGATTTAATGAGTTGGGCTTCCCGAACTGTGGGGGTGCAATAGATGGGACTCACATCCCTATTCTCGCTCCCGACCACCTTGCCTCTGAATACATAAATAGGAAAGGATACTTTTCGATGGTTCTACAGGCACTGGTGGACCACCGTGGTCGCTTTATGGACATTAATGCTGGCTGGTCTGGAAAGGTGCACGATGCACCCATCTTTAGAAACTCTGGACTATTCAGAAGGCTACATGCGGGCACCTTTTTTCCAGACGAGAAAATAATTGTGGACGGTGTAGAGATGCCAGTGGTGATACTTGGGGACCCCGCCTACCCACTGATGCCATGGCTCATGAAGCCGTACACCGGGAAGTTGGATCCTGACAAGGAGCGTTTCAATTACCGGTTAAGTAGATGTAGAATGGTTGTGGAGTGTGCCTTTGGCCGTTTAAAAGCACGCTGGAGAGCGCTGTATGGCAGGCTAGATCTTCATGAGGACAAGATCCCAATAGTTATTTCTGCTTGCTGTGTTCTTCACAATATATGTGAAAGCCGGGGGGAGAGATTCAGGAACTCGTGGACCATCGAGGCACAACGTCTGGAAAATGCCTACCAGCAACCAGACACGAGGGGTATCCGGGGGGCGCAGCTAAGGGCAGTTCGCATAAGGGATGCGTTAAAAACCCATTTTAGTACTGTGGGTTAAAATTGTACCTTTGAATTTAATTAGTAACCGTTTTCTATATTTTTCAACTATTAAAAAATAAGCTCTAAAACTTTTGTTTTTTTCCCATCTAATCATTCATTAAATCAAAAACCGTTAATGTTAAATTATTGAAACAAATAAAGAAAGTCTGATTAAGTTTAACAAGGTTTCAACTTTATTCAATTAACAGTTATCCAAACTCGGGTTTGAGGGGAGTAGGGACTAAAGGTGGGTATAGGTGCGGGACTCAACTACATACGTTGGGGGAGGGGTTCTGTTAACATTACACCATGGATGTCCATGGTGGTCTAAAAACTGTCTGGGGGGGGAATGTGGCGTGGATGCACTGAAAGGCATATGAGGCTGATGATGGGGGGTGCGAGCCTGGAGCAGACCGACCATGCTCTTGAGGAGGTTGGTCTGCTCTTGCATGATGCCTATTAGGGCATCCTTCTGCTGCTCTCTCCTCGCACTGCTCTGTCTCCTGTCCTGCCTACATTGCCTCCTCCATTGCCTTGTCTCCCTCGCAGAAGCCTCATGGAACTGCATGAGCTCCTGGAAGACGTCTTCCTTGCTCCTACGAGGCCTCCGCCTTATCCTCCTCAGACGCTCAGCTGCAGCTGTAGACTGTCCACCGAAGGTCATTCCTGTTCAGATATGAAAAATGTAGAATGCCGCTATTGTTCTCGCCACGGTCAGGAGCAAATAATGTTGTTCTCCCCACACATTCCTTCAATACACAAGTGGGGACCTACGGGGGGGCGGTAACAAATTTCCCAAAGCTTGGGACGGGTTGCTGAGGTAGTACAACGGAGAGTTGACTATTGCCACACCTCGTTCTGATCCCGTGCCCGAGATGGCTGAAATAGAGGCAGATCTCACACTGCTTAGAGTGCCTCTGCAAGCGAGAATGCATCTCCTTCATGTTGCCGACTTCAAGCCGGGACCTTACGCTGCAGGATTGTGCGCAGCAATGGTACCCGCAGCAGTGCTTGCGAGGATGAAAGGAAGAGTGTCCCTGAATGGTGGAGGGCAAAGGAACGCTCTACCATGTAATTTCAAGAGAAGACTCTGGAAATATTTGGATAACGCGTTCAGTGACTTGAAAGGGAACGACTACTTGGAAATCGAGGCATACATTGATGACCTTTTTATGTAATGCTAGTAACACCTTTACACATCTGTAAGGTACAGAACTGAAGACACAGAAAACGAAAACCCCTTGCATAAAAACCATGTATACGCTGAGCTGTAGCAGCTAGAATAGAGAACACTGCGAACGGGACTTACCAGAGCTGCCTTCTGATGATTCCTGGGTAGGCGTGGAGAAGGAATCAGTGGAGCTTGTTTCTGGCTGGGTGGAAAATAACTCCTGGCTCCCCGGGTCGGTGGCTCCGTTCTCTCCGTCCTCGTAGTCTTCATCCTCTGATTCCTCGTCCACAATTGCCTCGTCGCCTTCTGCTGCCTTCTCTGTTTGGGGTGCAGTCTCCGAAGTGTCTACCGTGCAGTTCGGGGTGGTTGTGGGATCGCCGCCCAGGATCGCCTCCAGCTCCTTATAATACCTGCACGTTGCTGGCGCGGAGCCAGAGCGCCGGTTAGCCTCTCTGGCTCTGTGAAATGTTATCCTAAGCTCCTTCACCTTTGCCCGGCACTGCAGGGTGTCTCGCTCGTACCCCTTTTCGGTCATGGCTTTTGAAATTTGACCGAAAATGTCAAAATTCCTCCGGCTGCCCCGTAACTGTGACTGCACGGTGGACTCTCCCCAGATGCCTATCAAGTCCATCACCTCTGCTGCTGTCCAGGCTGGAGCTCGTTTGCTGCGGCGCGACGACATTGCAAGCAAAGCACACAGAGGCAGCAGCACTGAACAGCGAGGCAGAAGGGAGAGTGGTGAATTCAAAAATTCGCGGGACAGAAGAGGAGGTCGGGAAAAATGACGTCACAGCGATAGAGTACAGGTGGAAGTGCAGAAGGGAGGGAATTTGAATTGTGGGCCATTTCCGGAATTTTCACATTGCGCGAGAAGCATACACACACGGGCCATCGCGCAACAACTATTCCGCGTTAGCAGCAACCACGCTCGTTTAGGTGGTTTATATTTTGCGCAAAAAGAAGGGACTTAACGCAGAATAACTGTAAGTTGTGTGTGTACGCTCTGTTTGTTATCGCGCGATAAAGGGCTTTATCGCGCAATAACTTTGTAGTGTGTACAACAGAGGTAAGTTACAGGCAGATTCCACAAGACAAGAGGTGGGAGACACTCATCTCCCCTAGCTGAGCATTGTGTGTCTTATAATAAGATTCTATTTGAACATTGAGTCAATTGCTAATGAGACTGTGAGGACTTCAGGAGAAGAAATTAATAGAAAAAGTGAGCAACCAGGGGTTGGGGTTGTATACAGGAGAGGAACAAAGTTCTAACCAAGAAATCTAGAGGTGCAGAAAGAAGCAAGGGCATCCTTCATCAGGAGGAAAGAAGCTGCCAGTGTGCTTTGTCTCATGATGGGAAGATCTTAGCTTAGTTATCCTGGTTGAAAGACTTTGGGTAAGCAATACCTTGTGAGACAGGGCATTGTGTTAGCCACGCTTAGTTTGTACAATGCACATCCTGATTTTATTTTTATGTACCCTTTGTTTCCACTACTTCTGTTTGCTCGCACTTGGATCTGCATTCTCCCTTTGTTTCCACTACTTCTGTTTGCTCGCACTTGGATCTGCATTCTTTGTTATATTTGCCTTCTCCCTAAATATAACTGAATGCTGTGTCTTAGGCAAAGCTGTGTCTAGTAACTTGCAGCATACTGTGCCTTTGGGAACAGACACTCTGCTAATTCTGTTAGTGCCCAGTGGACATGAGAGGGGGAACCTTGGAGCACGCCTACTGCTAGCCTGCATGAGGGACAGAAAAGCACACAAGGGCTAAAAGGGAAGTGCCTGCGTTGACTGCAGCTGGGAAATTCAGAGACCTGACCCGTGGTAGGTACAGACAAAGCTTCCTCACGCTAAGGGAAGGTGGCAGCATGGTGCCTCACAACCCCGAGTACCACTGGGAAAAGTTACAAAGAGACTCCGCCGTCTAGTTCTAGGCTTAACAGCAATTCGTTGAAAAGCTATAATCATAGAAGATTCAGGTTGGAAGGGATCTCAGGTCATCTAGTCCAATGCTCTGCTCAAAGCAAGACCAAGTAATCCGTCTCATCTTCCCCTTCCATAAAAGGAGGTTAACAACACTTGCCAACTATTGTGTTTTGACAATTGTTTGCAAAATGTTGCAAGTCCCTGAGGTCACCAGAATGCACACAAAAGTTCCCAGATTCTGGGCATTGTCCTTTAATGCCTTTTTAAATACTGGCAGTAAGAGTGATGGAACCCAGCACAAGCTGCAGTCTTCTTCACTGCAGCCTTAGTCTAATGGAGACTTGAGATTGGTCAAATAAGACTTACCATGGAGAGAATCAATATCATAGTCCCTTTATTAGAATTTGGCTCCCAGATGAGCAGCATGGAGCAATATCCTGCAACACCAGCTGCTTCCAATACTTCAGGATTAATCACTATGGAATAGCACTGGACCTATTTGAGCTGTAGCTTGAAGGCTGGGCAAAAAGATCAACCCACAATGAAGGAAATACTAATATAATATTCATGCTTTAAAAAAAATGCATTTAGAGGAGATCCAAAAATACCAAGAATTAAATTTGAAGAGAGTATATTGTAAGGAAGAAGATGAACAGATTCCTTAACTGGGTTATTAATCTACCAGTCACTCCCTCATAATAGAAATGCAGACAGCTTTCAGAGTACATTAATGTGGTACTTACAGATGGCTTTTTTTGAAAGCCTGAACTTCAGGCTCAATATTTGTCGCATTTGTAAGATGCAATTTACCAACAGCAGTAAAACAGTCCATATGCACAGACCAAGTACTCTGACATCCAGTCATTTCCAGCAAGTCTTGCTTTTACAAGCCACAGATCTTTTCAGAACATATGTTATATATAATAAAGTCTGATTCTTCCTATTGACACTATGGTTTATAGCTACACTAGCAATGTTACTTCTAACAAAAGAAAACCAGCTATGTCAGATCAGCAATGACAGCAAAATGGCAAGGAGGAGACACTTCTCTTGTGCCTCCTCCCCCTCTTTCCCCTACCATTCAGTCAGAGATCAGTTCCTCTCTTCCTCCCCATTCTTAATTCCTGCCCTGCAGTAGTTGTGGCTGTGTGAAGGGGCAGTGGACTTTGCTTTATAGCTCCTCAGAGCAGTGCCCCCAATCTCCTGAGCTGAATGCAGTGCTGCACAGAGGTTTATGGGTGGCAAGAGCAAAATCTGAAAACCAGGCCTCCCCACCCTTTCAAAAATCCCCAAGGTTGAAAAAGCAATGAGGGGAAGCTTGGGGTGGAGGAGGGAGTGAGCCCACTCTGCACTCCCCTCACAATGGCAGCTCCTATCCCATGGGATTGGACCTGGCTCCCTGCTCATTGCATCGCAATCTGGAGACTGCAGTTGCAGTACCACTCTGGTTTGCAGACCCTTTCTCAATGCATGAAATATTTGGACATGTTCTGATTAAATACAGTACCCTGTAGGTAGATCACAGCTGATTTACTCATTTAAATTGGAGAAGATGAGGCTTGGGGATGCAGCAGCACCCTCCTTATTGGGGACAAAATTCCTGCTTCTTTCCTCTGCCTTTGCTCCTCTTAGGTCCCAGTGAGCCAGTTATTTTTCACCTAGGCTAGCGTGCTGTCTTCAGGCTAGCAGATGCACGGGATGCCCTTAGTTTTGTTATGTGTTTTTTAGCTCTTCACGAGGAAGAGCCGCCTTTTTAATACTGAGGAGTGTGTGCACATCCTCGGGGCTCAGTGTGGTGCATGGAAAACACCAGGGAGTGTGTAGAGAAGATGCTCCCTTCACAACAGTGGCTGGGTGGGATCTTAATAGTATACTGTACTGTAGTGGACTGTTTTGTTGTTGGGGGTTGGAAATGCCTAACCCCAAATATACATGCTATGACAAGCAGATGGTAGGCATGCATGTCCCTACTGAGAGGAGCTGCAAAATATACTCTGTAGCCAGCAAAATACTCCCGCCGCATGCATGTGACAGAGGATGCATTGGGTGATGGTTCTGCTGACCACAGCAGGATTTAGACTATAACTTCTTATTGGAAGGAGTGAGTTTGCTTCATGTAGTGAAGAATTTCTCTAGCACTGTCATTCAGCGGTGCATGTCCAGGAGAACCTTCTTCTGGACTATCTCCCTGCCCAGTTAGTGAACTGTGTCTGACTTATTTTGTGGGCCACCATCAAGGGCTCTGTGAATCATTGGATGGCTGCAGACTGTACTTTGAGAGGCACTGAAATAGAGCAGTAACTTCTTTTTCTTGGAGTTTTCTTTATTACCTCCATTTACCCTCCTCCTTTTGTGCTCCTCTTTAGGCACAAATCACAGCACAGAGGATCTCTCTGGCCAAGAAAATCAGGATGCAGATTCCTTTGGCGATGGTCTCTGCCTTTCTGAATGCCAGGCAGAGGAGGGGGCTGAGCACATTAGCATTCCTTTCCTGGGGAGAAAGGAATCCATCTGCTAGCCTGCACTCCTGCTGGGTTCCCCCAGAAATTGAAATTAGGAGGGATGTTGGAATTTACAGGGGCAGGTGTGGAGGGCCAATTTCCAGTTGGTATAACACTGTTACTAGCTGACAAATGGGGGGAGGGAGGGTGTTGGGAAATTCAGGAGGGGTATAGTGGGGGTGTTAGGGAAATCTCTGTGACAGGGATTTTGTTCCTTGCTCAACTAGCAAGCATGATCCACTGAGTGCTCCTCCATGATCTGCTTTCAGCACCTCACCACCAAAGAACTCCTGCTTCAGCACCTCTGCAGCTCCTCAGACATACAAGAGGGTCTCTCTTGCAGGTCTTCGACAGCCTATCTAGTGGTGTGTAGTTAAATAGTTTCAAATTACAGAATGTGAAATCTTAACTCCGCCCCTTGTGTGCTATCTGGCAGACGCACTTAAGAGTCCTTAAGCATTTTGTTGTGCTATTAACATATGGATTCTGCATCTTTTCTATGGGAGGAGTATAGAATATATCAATAAAAATATTATAGATATCAAAATTGGTCATGCTTGTTGCTATCTCCTTCCATCTGAATGTGTAATTTAAGTGCTGAGTGTTCTCACAAGTATTCACTGATGACATCATAGAAACTATTAAGTAATGATATTATTATATCATGATATTGGAATGAGAACCAGATTTAAGTCAAATGCTACAAAATAAATGTATATCTGGGTTCAAACCAAAGCCACTGCTCTGATTCATCCCCATTACATAATTAATAATCAGATTTTCAAGACTGAAATTTACATAGAGTAACATATAGAATAAGGAGTTTTATGAAAAAAGTAACCGAACATGAGCATTCAAAATGCCTGCAAATCAATATACTTTAAAGCTAAGACGGTTATAAATATAAGGAATGATGTCAATCCTTCATTAGATCCCACAGAAAGAAAATCCAATCTCCGTGACTCTGCTTTGAGAGCTGTGTTACTTGTTAGTGTAATTAAGAATGCCAGATGATGGTCACTTTCAAGGAAGAGCCCAGCAGAGCTACATTTTCATATCCAGCCCTGATTTTCTGTCAGTTTAGAGATTACACAATATATATTTGCTCACCAGTGGCATTTTTCCATTTTTAGTATTCCATCCACTGTATACTCACACAAATCACTTTTCAGTTCAGTTCTAGATGTCATTTAATCTGTACATGAAAACTGGAGATCCTAATTTGCAACAAGACTGGTAAAGAGAGACCCACATGTGCTCCTATTAAAGCCAATTACAGCTGAATTAGAACCTCACATTTTAAATGCTGCTACTAAAGCTGAACTAATCTTATTTAGTTTACAGTCTGATCTTTTCCTGGCATTCTGTTTCATTCAAGAGATTTAACTAGTTTTAAAAAACCCCAAAATCTATACCAATGTGTTTTGTAAACTATAGATTCATAATTATTTTTAATTTTTAGATCAAGTTTATTACCATTCTAGCTACAATCCATGTTGCTTCTTCAGTGAAATTAACTCCTTTACTGACCAGACAACCTTTACCAATGGGCCAATTTTCATACATCTATAGAAGTGAATTCAACAACACAGCATTAATCTGAATCCTGCACTCACAAGTCAATGACCCACTAGCTCAAACTTCCCATTTTTGTGCAAAATTAAACTTGCAGTGACATTGTTTAGTTACTTTCAATACAGATCCTACCCTTCAGAGAGCTACTCTCTAGTACCATTTCACCCACCAGAGCAGAATTCCATCATCTGATGTCTACTGGCATAAGGCCTTGATGATCTAAGGAAATTAAATGGGTCTTTCTGTGCCCTTTTTCCATTTGTTCCAGTTTGATTCTTTAAGATATGCTTGCAGTAAGTAGGATTCTCCATGTTCTACAGTTCACCACACTGAATTTAATTATTCATAGTTAAAATATCCTTTAGCTAATGGGAGGAGTAAACTCCAATAATTTACCTCTCAAACTCTAAAATGTGAATCTGCTATAACTCCACCAGCTAAAGGCTGCTCTGCAGCAGAAAACAATTAGCTTTAAAAAAAATTAAATATAAATGTAATAAGTGTTGCCAGAAAGATGCTTTACCCTGACTTTTTAAAAGCATTACTGATTACATCTCACCTTTTTCTTTGCTGCCCAAAATTCCATGCAGTAAAGAACAGGTAAGCCTACTTTTCTTAGGTGAGCAACTGCCATTTGTGTATTCCTTTCCACCCAGGTTCACTATCTATCCTAAACTCTACACTTTGCTACTAGCCTCAAAGCCCAACAATGACCCCGCCCCCTCCTCAAGGCAGAGCACTGTCATCAAGAGCAGAGCTGCTAGAATCAAGCATAAACCAGACATGATTTTCTCAAAGCCTAGAAATGCCAGCAGCATTGTTCCCTGTGAGGGCATTCCAGCAAAGAATACTGGAAGGTAAAAGGTACTTTTTAGCTCCCAAAGAAGTTTGGTGTCACCTTCCATCAAGGTGTGCACGACAAGCGGCACCAAAAGCTGGGTGGATTTTTTAATGAAGGCCAATCAAATAGGCACTATCCCACCCAGACCATTTTTCGGAGTAATAATTATTACAGATCTGAAGGGAGCCAGAAAAACAGGACTTGCCAGTGGCCTGCAGCAGGGAGTCCCCGAGCCAGCAGATGGGGCTGGGGGAGAATGAGGCTTTCATTGAAGCTCAGGACAGGCTGCAGGGTTTGTTTGGCCTTTCCGAGAACCGGCCTCTCAAGGACACGGGAACAATGTGCACCACACATCCCCTCTCGAGGCCCAGCGGCAGTTTCTGAGTGACGCGCCTCGGGGTCCCCGCACGTCGGACTCGCCGCCTGTAACAATGCACCCATGGCTGCTGCAGAGAAGCGGCGCGATGCAAACCCATCGTGCCGCTTTCTTCCGCCGAGAAAGCCGCAGGAGCAGGACCACACCTCCCCGAGCCAACCCCGCCACCGGGCGGAGAGGAGAGGAGAGCAAGCCTTACCTCCGGGGCTGCTCTCCGGTAAATACGGCGGCGCGGTGGGGGTGGCATTGCCCGAGCTGGGCGCGGACAGCAGAGGGGAGCGTTCGTCCACTCCGTCAGCAGCCATGGCCGCTGCGGCAAGCGAGCGCGCGGGCACTGGGCAGGCTCGGCCCGGGGAGAGCCCTGGGTGCCTGGCTCGCGCGCTGCGAGCGGCGTGTCACAGGCACTGGAGCAGGGGGAGGGGAGCAGCGCTAGCAGAGGGGGAGGGACTTGGAGCGGGAGGGAAGGAGCGGAGTGGGGGAGGGCGGCTGAGTGGGGGAGCGCGAGCCCTGGTTCTGGCCGTCTCTGTGCCAGAAGCTAATGAACGGGGTGGTGGGAAGTGGCTGGCAGCCAGGGGATGGGGAAGGGCAGAGCTTTCACTGCCTGCAGCCTCTGCTAAAGTTAACGGGGGCTAGGGGGAGTAACTCACGTTGCAGTTGGTTGTTTTCCAAGGCAGCTAATGCCTGAGCCTTGGGGTGGCCGGAGGGAGCAGTTAGTGTCAGGCTGTCCTTGAAGAAGAATTTGGGAAATGAGCAGGAGAGAGAACACTGGGGGTTGCCCAGGCCACAACTGCAGCAGGAGAGAGAAATCCTGGTACTTACACTTCCCTGCACTTATTTTGCCCCCATTCTTGTAAGTTCCCCATCTTCAGACCGTTTGACGAAGTGGGATTTTTTTCCCTTGAAAGCCCATGCGATTAATTAATTTGTTAGTCTTTAGAAGTGCCACACAACTTGTTTGTTTTATTAAAAAAGCAGTAGGGGAACATTTCAATCTACCCGGGCATGCTGTAAAAAGCATGCTAGTTACAGTACTTCAGCAAAAACACTTCAAAAAATTAGAATGTGAAACTGCAGAATTGGAATTCATATGCTAACTGATACCTTCACTCTGGGTTTGAATAAAGCTCTTGACTAGCTGGCTCATTATACATTTTAAGATGATCACCCTTCTCAACTCTCAGTTGCAGCTTTGGCTTTCCCTCTTACACACTGTTGTTGTTCCACACCATTTGAATGAAAACAACTTGCTTGGTTTACCGAAAAAATCTGAATTTACCTTGTGACTTACTCTTCTCTGCAGTTATAGATTCCCTTCCATACTGTAGTTTTCCATTTCATGCATCTGATGAAGTGGGATTTTACCCACTAATGCTCATGTGAGAAATAAATGTATTAGTTTTTAAAAGTGCCACAGAACTCTTTCTTTGTTTTCATTTTGCTAGAATAGACTAACATAGCTACACCTTTGAAACTAGTCAAGAGCTGTTTTTATCACAAACAGCAGTTGGTCCAATAAAAGATAATACCTCACCCCCCTCTTGTCTTTCTAATAATGGTGGTTTTCAATCTTTTATTCATTTGCAGATCCCTAAAAAAGCACTGGAGGTATGGATTCCATTGGAAATCTTAGAGTCTGCAGATCCTTGATGGTTGCCCGGAGGTTGAAAAACCACAGCTCTAATATTATAATAATTGCAAATTATAATGTTATAAATAAGGTTTTCATTCCAGGATTGTTTGCAGGAACCATGAGCATAGGGAGATAAATAGATGGATACGTTTTGTTTTTTCAGCTGTAAGTTATTAAACAAAGGAGGAAAATATATTTTTTCCCTTCATTTTCTTCTCTTTACTTAATGGTTTGAACTATTACACCTCTTTCTCTCAGGTAGGGGGCTGCCTGGCTTTGCTTTCAAGGTTTTTATATCCCACTTTTCACCAAGCTGTCTGCACAAAATTAAAAATGAACCTTTAAAAAAAAATCAAAGAAGAGAGACCAAGATAGGTAAACAACAAAAAGCAAAGGGAGTTGATTCATGTTCTAGCTGGCCTTGCTGTTGCTACTTTTTCAATGCCTCTTTCAAAAACCTGGTGAGGACGTAGATGCTTCTTTCCTGTGATTGTATATATTGATATATTGAAGATGATGGCAAATCAGTGACTTTTATTGCAGCTTTAATTATGCATAGGGAAATCCACAATCTTTTTGTCATTTGAGTCTTCTCATCTGAGAAGGGTCTCCTTTTCTGGTGTCAGTGAACTCTCTGAGGACACAAGGCACCACTTACTGCTGTCTCTGCCTGAAATCTTTCTCAGGCACCAGCTGGAAACCCCAGCAGAAGAACCGGGCATAACCTTTTCTATTGTGTTTTTCTCCCTAGAGCGCAAGACATATGCTTGTCACACAATATCATTTAGATACATTATCCATAGATTAGAGATTTCCTGGCAGGCCCTCCTAATGCATGTCATGTAAGTGATAACACAACAAGCTGTGCAGTTATTCTGGATAATAGCATCTGCCTAAGGCATTAGGCAGATTGTCAAATGTCAATAACCATCCCAAAAGTATGGTGATCTAGGACAACTGCACTTCCTGAAGTGTGTATTTGGGAAAATGTTCTTACATTTTTACAAGAACTAGATAATAACTCATGATACTGAACTGTGAAGTTATATTGGACGAAAACACAGATTTCATTAGCTAGTCAGATTCCTTCCCTCTTAATTTTGTTTTATAAGATATGTTATTTAGAACTGGCTAAAAAAATTCTGACAATAGTTTTCTATTGGAAAATGTTAATTTAAAGAAATAGAAATATTCCACAAGAACATATTGATTTTGTCATAATTGTATTTGGGAAATTATCCAAACATTTTCACTTAGCTGAATTTGAAATGTTTTATTTCAATAAGGATGACATTTCATTTTGACTTCATCATTTTGACTTTTTTAATAAGATATTATAGTCAATTGTAAAGTTAAATTTAACAATCCAAACATAACAAAACATTTCAGCCTTATCAAAACAATAAATTTCTGACTGTTGACCAGCTCTAATTGTTACCATGTGGAGAATAATTCACCATAGGGCACCTGGTGCATATTAGCATGGAATCAGGCACAACAAATACATATTGGCAAGGGACCAGGCTGAAGACCAAATACTTCCCTCATCCAGCAAGTGCCGTCTTGCCCTCTCAACCACTTGCTCTCTGGAGCATTTTTCTCCTCTGAAAATGCTATATCTGACTTTTCAAGAGGAAAAAATTAAGGCTAAATAGCTCTGAACCTTGTGTTTTTGGTAATTTTTTTTCCAGTAAACTGGACTGATCCTGAGAAGTGCTAAGCAATCCAAATTTCCCATTAATTTAAGTAAGAATTGGTGATTCTCAGTCTCAGCACTGCTCAGGATCAGACCAGACCTTAGAGCCTTTCCTGCAAGGAACTTCAAGCTCAAGGGTCCAGGTCCTCAAAAGTATTTAGGTGCCTAGCTCCCATTGGCTAGATGCCTAAATAGTCTCTCTGTTGGATTTCTAATGAAGATATTGACATTTCCAGCCAGGCCCCTTTACCATTTCTTCTATACTTTGAAAGATACAATAGCCAAAAAAGAAACAAAAAGAGAATGAAGATAGCAGGATTGAGTTCACCTTTAGCCACTGCACTGCAATTACAGGAAACTGAGTGTGTGAGACCCATCTGCCACATTTTTCTATGCTTCAGAAAAAGACTTCTGCCATGTCTGTATGGCAGAGTTAAGTCAACTTAAGTTACATTGACAGTAATGAAGCACTGTAATTGTGCATGTGACCCCAGCCATGGCCCCTTAACCTATGAGCAGGCCCCGGCCCCAAACCTCTACACAGCCCTGACCTACAGCCAGTGAGGGAACCTACTCCCAAGCTGTCTCTCTCTCCTGGGGCCAGGGAGCCTTTTAAATCTCCCCCCCCCCCCCCCCCGGGCTACATGCGTTCAACAAGCGCCCCCTACAGGAAGGCTGCCAATGTTGCAACCTGCAGCTCTCCGGCGGTGGCAGGGGAGAGGGAGGCTTTTAGACAGCGACCAGCACCGAATTATCAAAGGGGCTTAAGCCCTGGGCCCCCGCCAAAAGGGGCCCCCGGGCTCCAGCCCTTAAAACTCCTTTGATAACCTGAAGATCTCAGTGCCAGCAGGGCAGGAGTGCAAAGAGTGCTCCTGTCCTGCCGGCGTTGGCCCCCGGGGCCAGAGTGGGGCTCTATGCTCCGCCCTGCCATTGGGACAGCTGATCCGCCCACGAGGGCAGAGCTAGCTAGAGCCAGCGCACTCTGCCTGGGGGGCGGGGTCAGCTGGCGCTGCACTCCAAGCCTGGCCCGGCCCACAAGCCCTCTGGCACCTGTGGCCCTGGAGGCTGCTGCGCCGTCTCCCTCCCTCCCTCCCCCAACCACAGACTGGATGGGGTGGGGCCAGCGCGGGAGTGCCCTTGGGCCTTAGGGCTCTCCCACAGCGATGGGGAGATTGGGGGCCCAGCTCCTTTGATAGGGGTCCATGCTGGGGGCCCTGCAGTGGGAGGGGGGCCCATTGTGGGGGGCAGCCCAGCCCCCCCGGCCGGTTAATCCAGACCTAATGGCGAGGCGTTCAGTGCTGCAAGGATGGCTTAGGTTGGACATTAGGAAAAGCTTCCTAAGTGTCGAGAAGTTAAGCACTGGAATAAATTGCCTAAAGAGTTTGTGGAATCTCCACTGGAGATTTTTAAAAGCATGTGAGACAAACACCTGTCAGGGATGGCCAAGAATAATGCTTAGTCCTGCCATAAATGCAGGGGACTGGACTAGATGATTTCTTGAGGTCCCTTCCAATTCTACGATTCTATCCCTTGTATGTACGTGACTTCAGATTAAGTCTGTCTGCTGGTTGCATCCGGTGTGCTGCTTTGGTTCCTGCAGAAATAATTGCCGATTGGCACAGCAAAGTTTTCTACAGCAGGGGAAGAAGCCAAGCAAATCTGCTAAGAAATCTTCAGAAGAAGATTGCAGAATACCTCCAGGAAAGTTTCCTAGAGATGTCTATGGAGGATTCCCAGGACATCCCAGTGTGCATTAACAAACTTTTCCAAAGAGTCTCCATAGGAGTATGAGAAGGAGATGCAAACAATACTAGTATTGTTAATTTCTGTCTCTTATTTCACTTCTATCATGTAAATAAAAAATAAAAACCAAACAATAACAAAACCCAGAGCACTATCTTATGTCACTGTGCAGTATTAAAGCAAAATGAGTACTTACTGAAGCTCCCTTGTGCTTGATGACATGTGCCACAGGGCTGAGACTGACTGGATCCCTCTAGAGTCATAAAGGCTATGTCTACACTGGCAAGTTAGTTTGAATTAAGGAAGCTTAATTTGAACTAACTAAAGCCATGGCTACACTAGGCTTTCATTAGTTCGAATTAAGGGCTTCCTTAATTCGAACTAATAACTTCAAATAGGATATTAGAAGTAAGGGTTAATTCGAACTAGTTAGTTCGAATTAACCAATGTGGCCATGTTAGTTCGAACTAATTTCTTAGTTCGAACTAACCAGCCCATTGAAATAAATGGAAATCACTAATTCGAACTAAGCAAATGCCATGAATGGCACTTGCTTAATTAACTAACTAAAATTAGTTTGAATTAGTTAGTTCAAACTAACTAATTTGAACTAATTTTAGTAAGTGTAGGCATAGCCAAAGAGTTCCTAGCTCACACCATCACCAGATGACTCTGTTACCTGTTCCACATCCTTCTCCAACTTTGCTTCCTTGTCCACTACTTCATCCTCTTGGTTAATTTCACTGGCTGCTGCCTCCAGACTGCCCAAAGCATCCACAAGGTTCTTGGTGGTGGAGGTGGGGTCACTGCTGAGAATGGCATGCAGCTCCTTGTAGAAGCAGCATGTCTTTGCCATTGGACCAGAGCAATGGTTGCCTGCCTTGCCTTCTGATACATCTACCTCAGTTCCTTGATCTTTGCACAGCACTGCAGAATGTCTTTTTCATATCTCTTTTCCACCATAAGTTACTACAGTTGAAGCGTAGCTGTGACTGCAGTGCCTCCTGTCCCCACAGGACTAGCAGATTCAGCAACTCCAGTGTATTCCATGCGGGAGTGCCTTAGCTGTGGAAAGCTGGCATAGTCAGCTAGGAAGATGCTATGTGAGCTCACCACACCAAGCAAACAGGAAGAGGAATTTCAAAAATTCCCAGGCCTTTAAAGGGGGAGGGATGCATGCTTGTGTATCTGGCTGCAGGGCAACAGAGTTCAAACTGTTGACCAGAGTGGCCACCTTGAGCCTAGTGGGACACCTCCTGGAGCCCAGCTAGGGTGACATAAGCAATGCAATGTCTACACTGACTGCATCATTCTAACTGTGTTGTAAAAAGCTCTATCCCTCTTATCAAAGGGATTTTATTATGTCAGCAGAGCAAGAGAGAGTAATCTACAGGAGGAGCATTGTAATGTGTATACCTCCACTGTTCTGTCAACAAAAGCTGCCTTTTCTTGACGAAACTTGTAGTGTAGATAGCCCAAAATAATTGCCTGTTAAGTAAGTATAAAAGTAATACACTGTCACAGCTCCTACAACCTGATTCTCCTTTTGAATCCCAAAAGTTTTGTCTACCTTGGGAAATCTAGAGAAATAAATGCAGATTAATTAAAAGTGTGAATTTGAAAAGGCACAGTTAAATTGCATTAAATCTCTGTATGGATGCTGTTATTCAAAATTAAAAGAGCCTTAAATTCCTGCACTCAGGAACTGAATTAAACTAAACCGAATTATGGCCACTTTAATTTTGAATGAGGGTGTTAGTTGCTAGAGCTGCTTTATTCCTAAATAACAGAACTCAGAACTGAGCTAATAATTCCTGGCAAATAATTTGTTCATTGCATTTTGCCTACTTTACATTATTTTAAATTAATGTCATGACAGTAACTGCAGCTTTACAATTACATTTGGCTTACATGTTAGGTTTCATTCAGGCAATGGGATCCATTGGCTTGAAGCCTTATGCCCATATGGAATTTTCACTGATTCAGGGCATGTCTACACTATAAAGTTAAATTGACTTCATGTAAGTCAACATCCAGCTGCTGCAATAACTAAGTCAGTCATGCGTGTCCATACCACTCATTATGTCGGTGAAATGCATTCTCATTAGTAGTGCTTGCATTGATGCACAACTACCCACAGCAGATAACTAGCTGCACAGAGTTTTGCGAAGGATTTGCAATATCTCAGGGGACCAAACATTGTCGCAGGGGAAATGGGAATAAGTCTTTAGCATCTCATGATGCGTTTTCCTCCCTCCCTCTTGCCCTACCCTGATATCAACAGCAAACAAACCATACTTTCTCACACCATTTTTCGAAAACTTGGCTTAGTCACACATATGCCATAGCCAGAGAAGTATGCCCCCCCCCCCCAGCTGTGCACTCTTGTGAGCATTACAAACACCTCATAACTTATTCTGCAGTTTTTTCAGGGTCAAGACAGGAACAGCCACGTGGAACTTTGTAATGTCCTTCAAGCAGCCCTGCCATGATGGAGTTCCAGGGCTATATTTAGGCTCTTGGGGTACGTCCACACTGGAGCCTTAGGTCAACTTAAGGACAGTTAAGTCGACCAACAGACCGCTGCGTCCACACTGGGCGCTTATTAAGTTGACTTAAGCGCTTCCTTAAGTCAACTTAATAACACCATTTCTTAAGGTTGACCTAAGGATTAAGTTCTGGGTCTGGTTCTCTTCAATATTTTCAGATTTAGATGATGGCAGAGTACACTTATAAAGTTTGCCGATGATACCAAGCTGGGAGGGGTTGCAAGTGCTTTGGAGGATAGACTCACAATTCAAAATGATTTGGACAAACTGGTGAAATGATCTGAGGTAAATAGAATGAAATTCAACAAGGACAAATCCAAAGTACTCCACTTAAGAAAGAACAATCCATTGCACACATACAAAATGAGCAATAACTGCCTAGGAAGGAGTACTGCAGAAATGGATCTGGGTGTCATAGTGGACCACAAGCTAAATATGAGACAGCAGTGTAACACTGTTGCAAAAAAACCAAACAGCATTCTGGGATGTATTAACAGGAGTATTGAGTAAGACACAAGAAGTAATTCTTCCACTCTACTCCATGCTGAGTAGGCCTCACCTGGAGTATTGTGTCACGTTCTGGAAGCCTCATTTCAGGAAACATGTGGACAAATTGGAGAAAGTCCAGAGAAGAGCAACAAGAATGATTAAAGATCTGGAACACTTGATTTATGAGGGAAGATTGAAAGAGCTGGATTTGTTCATTCTGGAAAAGGGGAGACTGAGAGGGGACATGATAACAGTTTTCAAGTACATAAAAAGTTGTTAGGAGGAGGAAGTAGATATAAGTCTGTGGTATTAAAAATATGTTTGGTTTTAAGGCCTGAAATTAAACATCAGCTGTCTTTATAAGATTAACCTATGTGAAGTAGCGCTCCCTGAAGACTCCCTGGGATTTGTAATTCTTTGTATTTCCACCTAATCAAGTAGTTGAATATTCCAGGCTGTTTGATTATGGGGTGGAAATTACAAGACCCTTGACTCATTCAGCACACAGGATAGGCTACCCTGAGCAATTGATCTCACAATTGAGCCCAGAGAAATCAATCCTACAACTACCAGCTATAGAAGCTGAGCAAGTAAAAGGTGGGTCCAATGGATTCTTAGTTTTTGCTTTAATAACTTGAGGCTGCTCTCTTACAAATATGGAGGAACTGTTGGGATGCACTTTCATAGATGGCTGCAAAGGGAAGTGCATGCTTTGTAGAAAGTGAGGCATATGTTCAGCACTGATCAGAACCATGGAAAATAATCTTAGATGTCAGATTTGTGGGGAAAATGACTGTTAAGTGCAGGTACAATGAAAAGCATTCCATTGGCTATGTCTACACTTACTAAACTTAGTTTGAATTAGTTAATTCGAACTAACTAATTTGAACTAATTTTAGTTAGTTCAAATTAGCTTAATTCGAACTAGCATGGCCACACTGGAATATTAGTTCAAACTAAGCAAGCACTTGCTTAATTCAAATTAGCGATCCCCATTCATTTCAATGGCTGGTTAGTTCGAACTAAGCAATTGGTTCGAATTAACATGGCCACATTGGTTAATTCGAACTAGTTAGTTCGAATTAACCCCTTAGTTTGAATACGCTATTCGAACTTACTAGTTCGAATTAAGGAAGCCCTTAATTTGAACTCACTAAAGCCTAGTGTAGCCATGGCTTTAGTGAGTTCGAATTAAGCCTCCTTAATTCGAACTAACTTACCAGTGTAGACATAGCCATTGTGCCTTTGAAAATCACACAGGCAATGAACCAGCTATGTCTTCTGAGAAATTAAGCTTACAAAAGGTTGCTCCATGTATCTCCAGGCTTACATTGCAGGGGAGACTTATTCCAAGTCACAGTTGTGTCTCCCCTTTCTGCACTAGAGCCTTGCTGGGTTTTACCACCTGAGCTTCATCTGTGTCATGGGGCATGGCACAGGCAGGGAATCCTTTAGAAGTACTAACATAGAACAAAGTGAAAGCTGATTCATAATATGTAAAGGACACCATTTAGTAATTTCTTCAACTTTTTTTTTAATTGGTTTTACTTCCCATTTTTTGACATATCTTCTTGAAAATACTCTTTTCTCCACCAAACCTCTGCTTATCTATTTAGAAACCATTGGCTTTTGGGAGGAGGACTCACCCAATGGGCTTTGGGGGAAAAAAAACCTTGAAATTACCACAGTTGTTTAATATAATAATAGCTGAACATTCTGTAAACCCTTATCAAGCAAAAGCATATTTGTGCACTATCATGAACAGTTTAACCACAGCTGTGTGAGTTATAGTTCTTCAGTTAATTATGGCTACTGAACCATCAAAAAAGAGCAAAACATTTTTTGTGGTACCCTTATTTTTGTTTTATTGAATTTTCTAGATACTATTGTGGATTTATTTTTTGAATTCAAGGCATTGATTTTGACATGTAAAAGCACACAATGCACATATTTCGAAGGAATCACACTCTCAACATTTTTCTCTGACTTTATTATTATTTATATTACTATAACACAAAGAAGCTCCAACCCACAATCCTCATCCCCTAATCCTCAATGTGCAAAGTACTGTAGAAATATGTAGTGTGATATATTTCCCCTAAGAACTTGAAACCTATAGAAACAAGGCAAACAAATGCTGGGTATGGAAACAGAGAAGTGACTTATACAAAGTCACATAGGATCACACCACCAGAACCAGGAATAGGACTGTTAGCTCGATTTGGAATGCAGTTTACTAGACCTGTCTACTAGATCAGCCTTCCTTTCAAAGACTGTAGAATGAGGAAAGAGAATATGAGAACATGTGAGTTTATTTTAAATTGTACAAAACTTTTAAATATTATGGGAACAAAACAGGACAAGTATCTAAACTGATAGATATTAAATTGATACTACACATTTTTGTCCTTAACTCAGAAGGAAAGCCATAAAAATTGGATCCTGCACCATTTAATTCATTTGGAGTCTTGCTCTTGACCTCAGTGGACACTGAATTACATAGAAAAGAAAGAAATTAGCTATGTGTGTATCCTAAAGTTCTTGAAGAATCCCAGTCAGAGTTGAGAAGAGTTGGTTTAAAGGTCTGATGACTGAGCAATGGCTGGAAAGTCCATGATTTCTAGGGCATCTGGTGCTTATACAGAAGTGTTGGTGGGAGGGAGAATGTAATTCTTTTGTAATTGGTGTGGATTAGGATACCATGTAGATTTGTATTCTGAGATTGCATTCTTGTTTTCTTGTATGCATGTTTTCTGTTCCGTAGTTACTGGTGTAATTTAATCTCTCTTTTGTTACCTACTTGGATTGCTGCTTGTAAACAAAGGGAATAAGAGAGGATAAGGCCTAATCTGATTTGCCTCAAGACATGCTACATTAATAACAGAGGCATAGTAGAGCTGCTAGGGAATCCCACCTTGTGCTGAAAAACTGTAATACAAACTGACTAGTGATAGCAACACATATGAATCAAACAATCCTCTCCCAAACTCTTAAACTATAGACAGAACTTGTATTGCAGGAGAAGTCTATGACAGGGTATTCTGTCACATACATTTTCTGAGAAACATACATTTGGTAGGTCAATGGATCATTTTAATTCTCATGCTACCAGACCCTTGCTTTTTACGATGAATAACTACCTGGTATGGAACTCTGACTCGCTGTCCCCCTTTGGAACTTGACTCTCAGTTGGCTCTGTAATTTAGCCCCAGTCTACACTACAGAACTACTTCAGTATAACTACATCACATAGGGTTGTGAATAATCCAAACCCCTGAGTGATGTTGTTATACTGACCTACACGCTGGTAGTTTGCACTATCTCAGTGGGAGAGCTATTCTCGTTGACACAGCTATTCCGTCTCCCATTGCAGGAGGGGGTACATGTTCAGAATTCAGAAAGGAAGTTTTACCTTACTCATTGATTTGTTGTGGGGCTGAGGTGGCTAATACTGTGGAAAGTGGTTGTTCCCCAGCCCATTTGGACTGCTGTGAGGAAGAAGAAGAAGCATACTGCAGGGCTAACAGCCTCCTATTCTGCCTTCTCCCCACAGATCTTTTATTTCTTGTCACCTTCTGCTCATGGAAGTGATGGGTAACATTTGGGGTCAATGCCCCTACACATCTGTTTTTTGTAATTTATGCCATATATTTTCTGCTCTCGAATACTATTGGTCATTTGGTGCCAGTGTTTGTATGAAGGGTGCTATTATAAAGTTGTAATGTGCTGCATTGTATTCATTTTACTAAAGTAGATTATGATGACAGAAATGATCATGGTAAAAACATCTTCATCTGCACAAAAGGAAACCTTTTCTGACTAATCTTAGCTGGAAATGTGATTATTGTAAATCTCATTCTTGCTATTATCTTTGTCCTGTGGCACACTAGTCATTTCTTTTATAATCTCTCTGCTATTCTAGTTCACTTTATTTTTAGGAATAAAGGAAGAATTTTCAGTCTCAAATTTGAAATTATTCTTTAATTTATTCTGGAAACTGTAATCTCGATTGGCAGGAAAACTGTTTACATGATGTACAAATTCTTCTAGCCTAGTTCCATATCAATCAGTGTATTACAAGCCCTGCTAAACTCTTCATTATTCCCCTAAAAAGTATTAGTTGATTTCAAATATATAATTTAATGTATTCATCTCCACCTAATCACATTACCAGTTCTCAAGATTCCTCTTTTTCTTTGTCACCATCCACAACTCAATAATTATGTATACCTAAGTCATCTCCTGCTGTAAAAACATTCATTTAAAAAGTAATTTCAAACAAATGTTATTAAACTAGCAGCTTCTGAAAAATCTTCTACTGTCTTCCTTTCTGTTGCTAACTAGATGGATTTATTTGATCCTTGATTTTTTTAGATATATCTTCTACTTTTGGCATCATAGATGGGTTTTATATGATCATTGATTTCTAGTTATAGCTTCTGTTTTTTCAGCATTACATTGTTACTTTGAACACAACAGGCTGGATTTAAATGATCTGTTTATTATCTAAGCCTACTTGGTGTTTGATCTCAAAAATGAAATTATATTAATTCTTAGGCTATGTCTACACTACAACTCATTTTGGCATAATTTATATTGTCTTGGGTGAATAAATCAGCCCCCTGAGCAATCTAAGTTTCGTCAATATAAGTGCCCACTGACATAGCTTCTGCCATGGGAGGCTGATCTGAAGGGGAAAGGTGTCCAAGACAGCAGGCTGTATTTTAAAGAAACCCTGTTAAAGGCACAAGAAGTTAAAATTCCGATGTGCAGAAAGAACAGCAAATGTGGACGGCGCACAGCGTGGCTTAGCAGAGAACTCTGCGGTGAGCTGAAACATGAAAGGGAAGCTTACAAGAAATGGAAGCTTGGACAGATGACAAGGGAGGCATATAAAGATATTGCTCGGGACTGCAGGGATAAAATCAGAAAGGCCAAAGGACAATTGGAGTTGCAGCTAGCAAGAGATGTGAAGGATAACAGAAAGGGGTTCTATAAGTATGTTAGCAACAAGAAAAGGATCAGGGGTGGTGTAGGTCCCTTACTGAATGGGGCAGGCACCCTCGTGGTGGATGATGCGGAAAAGGCTGAAGTACTCAATGCTTTTTTTACTTTGGTCTTCACAGGGAGGACCAGCTCCCAGGCTACTATACAAGGTAACGCAGAATGGAGAGAAGACTGGCCTTCGGTGATGGAAATTCAGGTTAGGGACTACTTAAAGAAATTGGATGTGCACAAGTCCATGGGGCCGGATGAACTGCATCCGAGGTTGCTGAGGGAGTTGGCTGAAGTGATGGCAGAGCCGCTGGCCATTATCTTTGAGAACTCGTGGTGAACAGGGGAGGTCCCGGAGGATTGGAAAAAGGCAAATATAGTACCTCTCTTCAAGAAAGGGAAAAAGGAGGATCTGGGGAACTACAGACCAGTCAGCCTCACCTCAATCCCTGGGAAAATCATGGAGCAGGTCCTCAAAGAATCCATCCTGAAACACTTGGAGGAAAATAGAGTGATCAGGAGCAATCAACATGGATTCACCAAGGGCAAATCGTGCCTGACCAACCTGATTTCCTTCTATGATGAGATGACTGGATTTGTGGATGCGGGAAGTGCCGTTGACGTAGTATACTTTGACTTTAGCAAGGCTTTTGATACGGTTTCCCATAGCATTCTCATCAGCAAGTTAAGGAAGTATGGGTTGGGCAAGGGGACCGTAAGGTGGATAGAAAACTGGCTAGATCAATGGGCTCAGCGGGTTGGAATCAATGGCTCGATGTCTAGTTGGCAACTGGTAACGAGTGGAGTGCCCCAGGGGTCGGTCCTGGGGCCGGTTCTGTTCAACATCTTCATTAATGATCTTGATGATGGGATAGACTGTGTGCTTAGTAAGTTTGTGGATGACACTAAGCTGGGGGCAATAATAGATACTCTGGAGGGCAGGGACAGGATCCAGGGAGCCTTGGACAAATTGGAACACTGGGCCGAAAGAAACCTCAGGAGGTTCAACAAAGACAAGTGCAAAGTCCTGCACTTAGGACGGAAAAATCCCATGCACTGCTACAGGCTGGGGACCGATTGGCTAAGTAGCAGCGCTGTAGAAAAGGACCTGGGGGTTATGGTGGATGGGAAGATGAATATGAGCCAACAGTGTGCTCTTGTTGCCAAAAAGGCCAATGGCATATTAGGCTGCATCAGTAGGAGTATTGCCAGCAGATCGAGGGATGTGATAATTCCCCTCTATTCGACACTGGTCAGGCTGCACCTGGAATACTGTGTCCAGTTTTGGGTTCCCCACTACAGAAAGGATGTGGACCAATTAGAAAGAGTCCAGCGGAGGGCAACAAAAATGATTAGGGGGCTGGGGCACATGACTTATGAGGAGAGACTGAAGGAAGTAGGCTTATTTAGTCTACAGAAGAGAAGACTGAGGGGAGATTTGATAGCAACCTTCAACTACTTGAAGGGGTGCTCCAACGAGGAGGGAGCTAGGCTGTTCTCGATGGTAACAGACGACAGAACAAGGAGCAATGGTTGCAAATTACAGCTGGGGAGGTCAGAGTTGGATATTAGGAAAAACTTTCTCACTAGGAGGGTGGTGAAGCATTGGAATGGGTTACCTAGGGAGGTGGTAGAATCTCCACCTTTGGAGATTTTTAAGGCCCGGTTAGACGAAACCCTGGGTGGGGTGATTTAGTGAGAGTGGTCCTGCTTTTTAGCAGGGGGTTGGACTAGATGACCTCATGAGGTCCCTTCCATCCCTATGATTCTATGATTCATGGAAGTGATTTTATTATGCCAATGGGGGAGAGCTCTCCCATCAGCAAATACACTGCAACGCAGCTGCATCTGTATAGCTGCATCACTGAAGTGCTGTATGTGTACCAGTGGTCCTCAACCACTGTTTTGGGACACATTACTGTGTCGCCATACAGCAGTGTGTCACGGAGAGCTGGGGAGATGGCTGGATCCAGGGTGTGTGTACACACGCGCGCACGCTGATGTCTCCTGTAGGGTCGCAACATGCTGCCAAATGTGTTGCGACCTGCAAAAGGTTGAGAACCACTAGGAGACAACCCCATAGATGAGAGATGTTCAGGAATAACCCAGTGGGATCTAAGGTTGGTTTTGGGAATTCACTACGTGGCTCTCTTCTCTCTGAGTATGGAATGAGCAAGCTAATAGACAAATGATGCTATGAGAGAAAAGTGAAAAGGTGCGATTTGCCATCTTTTTAATGAGAATTAAAACTGAGATCCTGCCAGCTTATGATCTTTAAAGAGCCCATGGCACTCATCACAAGCATAAGAACATTATGGTCAAGTTGCAGTTGGGATTATTATTCTGCAGATTTATATTTCCCTTGCCATTTCAGTGTGAATGAGCATTCTTCTTAGCCACCAAAGTCGACTTAAAATGAGGTTTTATAAAGTCAACTTAGTTTTTCCTTAGGTCGACTTAAGGAAAGTGTAGTGTAGACGCAGAGTAAATTAAGTCGACTTAAGCAAGCTTAAGTCAACTTAATTTGTAAGTGTAGACGCACCCAATGGGAGTTAGGAGCCTAAATACCATTGAGGACCTGGGCCCATATGACTATCAGATCTCTGAGGCATAAAAGCAGCCTGTGCTTTAAATGAGAACTGATCTGGGAAAGACATTCCAGTGAGTGAGTGCACCAACGACTGGAGTGTTTTAGAAGAAGAGCAGGAAGGGAAGATGGAGAAGCTTATGCTTTGCGGAAAATAGATGAGTGGTTTAGGATTCCAAGGTTGGAAATACATAGTGGACAGTGGAGTCGGTTCCCCCTAGACTGACACCCTGTGAAAGCTACACCTGGATCCTAGAGGAAGACTAAATGATTTGAGTCTCGGGCTGACAACTGAGCTCTAGAGAAAGGCTGAAGATGAGGTGAAGGTTGTGGTTACTGCTAGAGTCTAGGATGGAAGACTTTGTTTTGAATTTATGTGGAACTTTGAGTTAAATCCTGGAAGGGGTTGGATGGTGGATTACTGGTATACAAGGGAGTAAATAGGTAGCGGTGCTCTTCAGACTTTGTTTCTGTTATGTGTACACAAAACTCAAATAATGACTTTTATGTTTGAGTCTTGTCCTTCCTTAGATTCTTTCATCTGCAGGGAGCTTCTTGAGGTTCTCTCACAGAGTGAGCTGGCCCTTTAAGGGGATTAACTGGAGGGCAAAGTCACTTCACTGTCCTGACAGCTCTGGATGCAGATGAATGAATAGGAAACTGAGGCAAATTCAACAGTTTGGAGAGGCCTGGCTTCAGGTGGCCAATACACATTTCTGTACTATTTTGGGGTTTTTTAGTTTGGAATTTTATTAGCCTGTTTGTGTTTGCCCATTCATGCTCCATCTATTCTTGTTTCTACCTGATTAAGTTGCTTAAATAAGATCAATATCGGGCCCTTAAGGTAAGCCATATTTTATTAATATCTAGATGCAAGTTCACAAACTAGCACTCGTGAAAGTGTGACACACAGGAGAGTTGCTAAGAGATTGATCTTTATTTCTGTGCCCCACTCATAACATGGAACAGTAACAAAATTAATACCCTAGTTACACGGTAAAGGCCAGTAATGTATGTAACCCAGAATTTGACATTCCTGTGTGTTACCCCAGAACCTGACAGTACTGCAGTCGGCCACTCTGTATGTTCAGCTACTGCCAGCTGAAACCCACATGTCACATAGCTAAGAATAATTCTTAGGCAAAGCCTAAGTTGCCTTAATCGGAATGGGAGGCTGGGACAGGAAGTTAATGTTTAGTGAAAATAGAAGGAAACTTGGCTTTAGGTATCTTTGACATGTAAGTTTTATTGTTATAATTAGAAAAGCTTTGTTGATAAGTGATAAAGAGTAGATTGCTGAAATTAGGGAGATTATTATGGTGATCTTTTAGGAGTCACTATGATTATGCACTTGTTTAAATTAGCTACAAAAGATTAGGAAAAAGGATTTATTTTGGAGTTGTGCACGGAATATTTTCTTTGGGTAAGGATCTGACACCAAAACTCTCCAGCAGCTAGACAGAAAGAGGGTCCCCAAAAAGTTGGCTGTTGATTCCATGAAATCATCTTAAACTTTGGTAAAAAGAAAAGTTTACAATGCTCCGAACCTAATGCTAGAAAGAGAGAGTGTGTGCGCATGCGCACATGTACGTTCTTCAGACCTAATATTAAAGTAATTTTAGATTTAAAAAAAAGCACTCTTGTTTGTATTAATCATTTATCAGGTGAAGGAACTGTGTCTCTATTATTCCTGACATGCCTGGAGAGTAACAGTTACCACTGCTTTGGCTTGTGAAAGCCTTAGGTAAAATGGACACTGTGATATCTTCATTTTCATTTATTTTTTATGATTCAAATATAAATAAAACTTAAATAGCACCCCACAAAACCTCACCACAAAGTAAGACAGCCCTGTCATAGATCAATTCTACATTGTTATACTAGTCTAAATCCAGAGTAACTCAGGTGAAGGCTTCCACTATATTTTGCAGCTGAAAAAGGGCTTAGTGTTTCCTTTCTGTTTCATTTGCAATAAGTGATCCAACAAGCATCCGAGAGTTGTAAGAAACAAAGCTTTATTAAAAATACTACATTAGAAGAATGTTAAAGTTGCCAAATCAAGTAACTGAAAGTTAAGAAATGCCAAAATTGAGTTGGAAGTGCGGAGAGACCTGTTGGGAGCAGAACTTCAGGACGGCACTATGTCTTGGAGACTGTGATCCAAAGCCATTTTTGCTGGCTATAAGCGTGGCCTCCAAAACTAGAGGGAATACATTGCCCTTCCGGAAATTGAATGAGCTTATGCCCGTGACGAGACTGAGTTCTAGTTAGGCAAGAGATGTGCCTATATATACAAAGCCAAAATTAAGGTTGACTGTGCAAAAAAATAAAATAAAATAAAATAGTATGTGATCATGAATTAAAGATGGTATCATAATGCATACACACAAGAGGACTGCATTAAGGTTGCACAGGCAAGCTTAGTTCTGGGATTCCCAAAGTTTTGAGTGCTTATCTTTGCAACCTTGAAGTTCCTGTAACATAGCTTTTAGCGTGTAAGTCCATAAGTTATTCAAAAAGCAAACTGAAAAAAAATTCCATTGTGTGACATCATATTGACACAGATATGGTTCATGAGCCTTTAGATATACTGCACAGACCTCTGCCACTAGAACGAAAGGAATAATTCACAGCAATAGTTGGCCGTGATCCTGCGTGAACTAGCACTAGAGGGGTTTGAAACACACATGTTGCCAGTGGATTTCCATGGATATTTACTGTCAGCTGAAGAATTTTGGGACTTAGGAATCTTGTGCTCCATTCCAGGGTTCTGTAAGAAAATGTGGTCTAATGGTCAGAGACCCTTCTGCCTGATATCCCAAAGATTGATCCTTTCCGCACCATCCCTACAGGATGTCCCAGTCCTGTGTCTCCTTCACCCCGGCTCCTCGTACTCATCCCATCTGTGTTGCCTAACCAGTCCTAGTCCCTACTCCCCAGCTACTTCCAGTCTCCATCTCCTTGCCCAATTATTCATAGCCTTCCTTTCCTCACTTTGGTTCCCAGTCCAGGCCTCCATATCCAACCAGTCTCGATCTTACCTCAGCTTCTTTGCCCAATCTATTCCTGTCCCATTCTATGGTCTGGTTCTTGTCCCTTCTGCATTTGAGTCAGATGGTTCCTGCTCCATGTGCCTGGGTGCCAGCAGAGGGGTTAATGAGAGCCCTGGAGAGCCAGGTTCCAGTGCCAGGCACCACCTTGAGCCAGAGCAGCCAGAAACTGCAATTTCAGGGAAATTCCCACTCACTTTCTTAACCCAGGACTATACCATGCTCAGTCCTCTGCTAGGACAGTGCATGTGCATTCTGCTCAGCAGCAGAAGCTGTGAGGGGCTAGAACATCCTCAATGAGGAGGGCGCACGTGCAATCCAATTATATGCAGGAGCTGTGAGAAGATAGAACATACTCAGTTATTCTCTGAGGCTAGGGCATGAGCAGCATAATCAGAACTAGGAACTGTGAGACACTGCAGCACGCTTAATGAGGATGTAATCTTCAGAGATTTTAGCACTAATTTTAACTCTCTACTGACCATGTGCAAGGTGAGATTTTTCCTAGGATTATAACTTGGTCAAACTTTGGTGGATTTTCTCAAGACAGCAGAAAGCACATCCCAGATGCAAAGACCACCTCACATCTCCACCAAACTTCAAGTCCCTGCTTCAAAGCCTAGGTGTGCTAGAGCAGTGAAAAGGGAAGGCTACTGGAATGTTTGTAACATGGCAAAATAACAAATTTTCTCTATCATAATTTTTGTAAAAGGCTGAACTATTTTGGCCTAAGCTTTTCTAAAAATTCAGTGTGAGGAGACATCTGGTATGAAAAATTTCAGCTCAAATAGTTAACTTTGGCAAAGTAATAAACAACAGAAAAAGGGTCTTATACTGGAAAGTAAACCTAGCTAGCCAGGTGTAGCAGGTACCGCCTCCCTTGTTTTCCCCCTCAGGGTCCTCTCCCGTTGGCCCCAAAAAACTAATCATCCCGTCTTCAGTTGCAATCCCCAGTCTTTTATTTACAGTGCATAAAAACCATGCACCACTTTTTGCCCCGATGCACTAGGGGCTTGAAGGCTCAGGAGTCCATGCCTCTCCTGCCAATAGGCAGACTTCCTCACCATCTTCCTCTGCCCTGCTTGGCCAGGCCTCTCCCTGGCAGCCTGTGCTGGCCCATTTATATCTCCGGGCCAGGCCACCAGCTGTTCTTTGTTCCCTCATTAGGGCCAGGGCTCTGACCCAGCCTAAGCATGGTGCAGTTGTTGCCTGCTCCAAGGTTGGATCAAGGCCTGGGGGAGCCCAGGGCTGCCCACTCTTGTGGGCCCTCCCATTGCAGTGGCACCCTGCCTTGGGAGGGTGGGGTGGAGCACTGGCCACACTGGTACTGGGGAGTGGGGATAGGGGCTCTGGGGCCCTGGCTGGTGCTGCTGCAGGGGAACCTGGGAAGGGAGGCCCAGGGGCCTGCGCTGCTGCAGTGGGGGAGCTAAGAGGAGCCGCAGGCCAAAGTTCGTGGTCTGTGGCACTCCTGTCCCACCCCTGGGCTTGTTGGTCTGGTGCAGACTATCCAGCCCAGTGACTGGATAAGCAGGCTGAAAGTGGGCAGGGCAGCAGAAGCCAGCCAGGGCTGGATTTTGGGGGGGACACAGGGCCCCCCTTTAGGCCAGGCCCGAGGCTGTAGCCCCTATAGCCCCTGCCTTAATCGAGCCCTGGCCTGCCCTTCCATAGCCCCTTAGACTTGGGCTAACAGAGGCACTATTTGGTGCTTGGGGTTGGTGGCAGCCCACCCAGTGCTACTGGTTGATGGCTACAAGCCTCTCCCGCAGACTATGGGGAGGGGCGACTGAGCCTAGCGCCAAGTGAGTATGAGGGACAATGAATGAAAAAACAGGAATAGGAGTGAGGTTACAGGGTCAAAACAAGGAACCCAGAAGGGGACACCGAGCAGAAAACCCTGGACAGAGGAACTCTGCTTGGAGGTATGAATGGACAAGAGACCGGAAGTAGGCCCCACAGGCAAACTCCTCTCTTAGGTGTTATAAATGGCCACCTTGGCAAAGGCGAGGAGGAGGTTGACGACGAGGTTCTGCAAATTTGTGGGGCCATGGATGGAGTTTGGGGGCTAACAATAAAGGTATGTCGGGGGTTTAATGACTCCTGCTTTGTTACACCAGGGATCTATTTTATTATAGACTGGTAATATTCTCCCTCTTTTAAGAGCACCAGATGGACAAAAAAGAAATATAATGTGCCAGATCCTGGCACTTAGCCCTGTCTTCTTTGCACGGCACCTCCTTACGTATGCTTCAATGAACTTCGTCCTTAAATCTGCTGCTCTTTCTTCCCCTACCACATCCAACATATGAAAAGTTTCTTATTGTGTCAGTAAACTAGCACAGTACAAATGACAAACACTATATATAAATTAATTGAATTCCTTTATGTATGGGGAAGCCATGATCTTTTTTACTTAAAACAAATGTTTCCTAAAATATGAAAGGATTCCAATTCTTCCACAATCAAACCTAATATTTTCAATTCCCCATTAACATCTATAGATTTTATTCCTAAAATTTTCATTTCCAGAACAACTGGACACATCTACTAGTAACTGACTTCACAGATTTTCTTTCGTTTGTGAGTATTCAAAGAGAACATAGCTTGACTAGATCATTAGGCTAATAAAAATCCCAGCAACTCTCTATATCTTTGACTTCCCAATATTTCCTCACTAGACTCTCTTTATCTTCGGGATCCTACTGATAAAAACTTTTCTCCTTTTACTGACTTTTTGGAGGAACACCTTCTTGTTGTCCTTGATGAAATCTAGGATTATAGGATTGTAAATACCACCATTCCCTCCGTATCAGAGACTTACACCTTGATGCTGTGGATCTCATCCAGCAGTCTACATTTTATTATCAGTTACTCATGATACCACATGGAAAAGAATTAACTTACTTATGAATGAAATCATACAGTTTTGCTTTCTTCCTGAGCATGAGTGCAGAAATTAAGTGTTGGCCTTAAGCGCTGCCCAGTTAGTGCCGATAGGATGGCTTTCCTTGCTATGTACTGGAAACAGTATTGATCACATAGGAGATTCTAGCCTTTTAAAAGGAGAGTTCTACACTGGTGTATCTGGGAGTATTTGGGCATCCTGGAGAGATTTGTGCTTCTTTGCATATGGTGCTGGCTCTCCTAATCAATACGGCTGGTAGTAAAGGTAAGTATATATGCTCTTCTTGTAATGTTAGCTTTTCCATATTTATTGATTTAATTACTAGCATTTTTCCCCCAAATGCTAATGTAATTTTCCCTTTAAAATCCAACTTCCAGTAAAATGGAAAGAGAATAATCCGTTTTTCTTTGACTTAGAATATGAAATATAATGTTGTAGTGGGACTCTGGCTACAACCAATAGCTCAGACCCTCAGGTTCTTTGGCTTCAGTAGACACAGCATCAAGGAGGCAATGTAAAGAGTAAAAGCAAAGTACTTTTATTAGGATACAAACAAGCAGCTGGGGGGGGGGGGGGGGGGCGACGCAGGGGAATAGTAAAGAAAGTCCAATGCTTACACTCCCTAGCAGACGGGAACCCCAAGCAAGGCGACTGCAGGCGAAGAGCTTAGAGAGCAGTGATCTGAGGTGATCAATACAGCAGCTGTCCCATTGGTGAAGTTCCAAAAAGGAGGGGTTTAAGCATCAGTTTATGTACACTTTTTTACACACTAACATATACAACTGACTTTTTTCCCACCAAGTTACTACATTAGCGTGACCCCAGGGTCATTAGAATTGTTACCTTGTTTTTCTGCAATAAACAATAATGGCTTTGGTCCCCACCAGTGAGGGAGGAAAGGCATTTCAATCCCCATTGATAAGGGGGGAAGACACATTTCAAGGCTGACAGTACCAGCTTTATGTCAATTAGATAGTATCTGGGAATTGTTATACACATGCAGGGTTGTTTAAAGGTCAGGGCTACAAGGTGACTACATCCTCTACTTACCTAGATCATCACATAATCTTTTGTTAATACTACAACTGTCCTTTTACCTGCCAGTGGTTCTCAACCTTTGTGGGTCGCGACACACCAGGCCCCCCACGCCTCAATCCAACCCCACACCTGGCTCTCCATGACACACACTGCTGTGTGACAACTCAGTGATGTGTCTTGACACAGTATTTCAGAACTGCTGATTTAAGCCATGTTAAAGTTCCCAGTGTAGTTAGTTATATGTAGGTCTTATGTTAATGATGGTATCTTTAACTGTTGTATATCAGAGTAAAATACAACTGTATCACAGCTTCCAAGTGCTTTCCTGTCAGGATTAATTGCAGAGTAATCATTATTTCCAGATTGGGGATGGCAGTAACTGGCTAACCCTCAAATGGGTTAATTGCAGCACATTTTGAATATTTAGGGTTCTCTGCATTCTTTCCCTTCATTATCATGTAATCTGGAAAGATTATTAAATGACTGGAAAAAGACATATGCTCTAACTTCATAGCTTCTTTATAGCAGTAACACAGACTATGTTCGCTAGTCCCCCAACTGAGGCCTAGTCTACACTGCAGGGCTAAATTGATGGGAGATACACAATCTGTGTGCTGCAGAATGCTAATCTTCCCTCGATTTAGTTATTCTCACTTACCGTAGTGTCTTTACTCAGCCCCGTCAACTGGAAGTGTTCTCCCTTCGATTCAGCATTACTGCACTTGAAGGGGTGGAGTTGTTAGGAAGAGTTTTTAATGTTTAAAAAGTTAAATGATGTTTGGGTACCACAGAAGATGGACAAAATCTAAAGCTGGCAGTGTGCCAATGTGCTTCGCAGCATACCCAGACTGGTGCATTGCTAAAGGCAGACACCCTGCCCAAAGACCGGAGATGTGTGCAAAGGAGTGAAAAGTGGGGTGCAGAGACTGAGGGTCATGTGTAATGATAGGTACACTGATGGGAAAATCCTGGGCTGGGATTGGCCAGTGAAGAATATTTAAGTGATTACCTGAGGAGCTCACTGTCCGCTCTGGAGGCAGCCCGGTGACAGATCTTTTACACAGTTATGGACCAAGACTCTGGTCTTGGACCCAGAAGCAGACGGAGTAAATAAAGACTGACTTACGTGATCCTGTGGGAGCCCCATGGATTCCTGGATCCCCTCTCCACTCCTGAGTGACCAGATCATAACCAAGTCCTTGGAGGGAGGACACTAACTGTAAATGGGGGAGTGTGGAGAGTGGAATACATCCAAGAGGGAATAAGAGCTATTTACCTGTTATACTTACCTGGGATATGTTAATAAACTGTTGTTGTTTTGAACTTTAATCAGCTGTGGTGTGTTCTCATTCTCGGTCAGCCAGGGCTGATAGATGCCCATACAGGGTCAAAGACCTGAAAAGATAAGACCCCTTATTGGCAGCATCTGTGACAGGGTGCTCTTCAACAGACTCTTGTCAGCAGACGGGCCATTAAGAGTTTTCCTTTAAACAGAATTACTGAGTCGGTGGGGTCGGGATGGATTGAGCGGTCTACACTCACTGGCCACTCAATGGTCCCCGCCGCCTCGTGGGGATCAATGCAGCATTTTAGTGCAGACAAGCCCTCAGGAAGTGAACAGAGGCAAGTTTGGTTCCTTGGAGGGGCTCGATGCGCCTACGTGGGACAGTGCAGTGGGGATGGTTTGGGGTGTGTTGTTTCGTCCCCCCTCCTTCGAACCCTGCGCAAGCGCTGCGGACGAAGCCAGGCGCGGCGGGATGGGGGCCAAGCGAGCAGCCTGCAAACCCGAAGGATCACTGCTACGCTGAGCCCCGCGTCCGTCGGCGCTAGGACCTCCTGGGCGTGTCCACGATCCCTGCCCGTGGCGCGCCCGGCCCACGAGCTGGTGCAGTCCCACAGGGTGAACTCAATGCGCGCGCGCAAGGAGGCGGAGGGAGGGGCAGGCGTGCGCACTCCCGGTTGCGTGCGTGCGTGAGGCCGCGGCGGCGTCTCCTCTCCAGTGCATGTCAGGTGCGGGGGGAGGGTCACGTGCGCGCGCCACGCAGAGTCGCCGGTCAGATGGGGGACATGGAGGGGCCCGAGCGGGACTTGGCGGCGGATGAGTTCGAGCTGCTCGTGAGGCGGCAGCGCAGGGAGAAGCGGGAGCTGCAAGGTGAGGTGTGAGCTGGCCTGGGTGGCACATGGTAGAGAGCTGACGGGAGGGTGCGGGTGGCTGGGAGCACGCGGTCTGGCAGGCACCACATCTGTGCTGGGAAGCTTGGAGGTGCCAGTCATACACAGCTGCTGCCAGAGCCAGCTCACTGCGCGGCCCAGCGCCGGCCGCCTGTATGGAGCCTTCAGAGCAATCCTGGGTGTTAGCTAAACCTTGCCTTTCCTGCCCTGTGAAATAGGAGACGATCCTTCTCTTATGGACGAGGACAGGGAAGCAGAGAGGTGAAGAGACTTCCCCACTTAGGGAATCATTTTCAGAGACAGAGATAGGGTCTCCCTGTTCTTGTCTCTGTATAGCCTTTGAATTGCATTATGGACCCGCTTAACTTGAATATGAGATACAGAAACTACCCCTGATGCAGGCAGGAACAATGAAACCCGCAAGGTGAGAATTGCAGGAGCTGAGGTTTCTAATGCACTAGTACACTACAGCATTACAAAATACCATAGATGGACAGTTATTAGTTTACATTTCAACTTTGGAAAGAAAACGTCAGTGATGGAGATACTACACATGCACTAGGTTCAAATTAACATTGTGTTGCAAGCCTTGGTCCCTTTCCTGCAATCAGACCATTTTGCAGGTATGTGGATGTAGCTATAGGACCAAGGCTCTGTCTTTATGCCCTGATGTCTCATGCACCATAACTTAACAGCTGAAATGCTGCATTAATATTAGATTTTTGCACTTCATTTCTGTTTTTAATGTTTTAAAAAGAGAAACTGACAGTGTCTGGTCTTCCAAGCTATAAAGGGGGTTACAAAAAAATTCTGACCATTTACAAATATGCCAATCTTATAATTTTACACCATCTAAACTAGTCAATTTAAAAGGGTTCAGTATTACAGCTGCGAGTGATTTTTTTTACAGTCATATCCTGTTTAAAGCATTTTGCTTTCCTCTGTTATTGTATAAAAGACAACCCAAACCTAAAAACAAACTAGCTAACTGACCATACACAAAGTGCTGTCCAAGGACCTCAGTCAGTACTTGAACAGTTTTTTAAAAAACATTTCTAGTAGTTTATAGATATAGTAGGTAGATTAACAACAATCACGGAAGTGTTATTTTTCTGAGTTGATTTACATTTAAATATTATCAGTAGAGTGGCTCTGACAGTAGGAGTTGAATCTAGATTTCAAAATTCCCAAGGTTTCATGTGAATCTGAGTTTTGATTCAGACCTCTGTAAAATGTGGGGCTGTCTGAATAGTTTTAATTTTGAGCACTCCTGAAGTATGGTGGTATTGGAATGGAGGGTTTTAATTTGAGCCCCTCTGTAGACCCTAATCCTGCAAACAAACACATGTATTAAATTCTAATTGCATTCAGTGGGGCTTCTCAGATATGCAAAATTGAATGGCTTGTGTTTTCAGAACTGGAGCCATAGTTCATTATTTTAAAAAACTGAACTAATTTTTAGAAGATTTGAATGTTTACCTTTTCCAAAAGGGATTATAAAATAATCCAAATTCAAAGCTTCCAGACATTTAAGTTATGCAAGCACAAATTTCAACAAACATTTCACTAGCTTTACAAAATAAATTGTTTTCTGAGCCAAAATATGGAAAATTTGATAAGGCTATAGCCGATTTCCATAGTACATGTAAGGTCTATAGGTAGCAAATACTTTATCCACTTCTGGGATTGGTAATTGTATATTTCAAAAACTATAGCTGTTTTAAAATGCAGTAGCCATTCCAGACAGTCTCATAACTTGGAGGAAAATAGAGTGATCAGGAACAGTCAACATGGGTTCACCAAGGGCAAATCGTGCCTGACCAACCTGATCTCCTTCTATGATGAGATGACTGGATTTGTGGATGCAGGAAGAGCCGTTGACGTGATATACCTTGACTTTAGCAAGGCTTTTGATACGGTTTCCCACAGCATTCTCGTTGGCAAGTTAAGGAAGTATGGGTTGGACGAGTGGACCGTAAGGTGGATCGAAAACTGGTTAGATCAACGGGCTCAGCGGGTAGGAATCAATGGCTCGATGTCTGGTTGGCAACCGGTAACGAGTGGAGTGCCCCAGGGGTCGGTCCTGGGGCCGGTTCTATTCAACATCTTCATTAATGATCTTGATAATGGAATAGACTGCGTGCTTAGTAAGTTTGCGGATGACACCAAGTTGGGGGGAATGGTAGATACTCTGGAGGGCAGGGACAGGATCCAGAGAAACTTGGACAAATTGGAACACTGGGCCGAAAGAAACCTCATGAGGTTCAACAAAGACAAGTGCAAAGTCCTGCACTTAAGACGGAAAAATCCCATGCACTGCTACAGGCTGGGGACCGATCAGCTAAGTAGCAGCGCTGTAGAAAAGGACCTGGGGGTTATGGTGGACGGGAAGATGAATATGAGCCAACAGTGTGCCCTTGTTGCGAAAAAGGCCAATGGCATATTAGGCTGCATCAGTAGGAGTATTGCCAGCAGATCGAGGGATGTGATAATTCCCCTCTATTCGACACTGGTCAGGCCGCATCTGGAGTACTGTGTCCAGTTTTGGGCTCCCCACTACAGAAAGGATGTGGACCAATTAGAAAGAGTCCAGCGGAGGGCAACAAAAATGATTAGGAGGCTGGGGCACATGACTTATGAGGAGAGACTGAAGGAACTAGGCTTATTTAGTCTACAGAAGAGAAGACTGAGGGGAGATTTGATAGCAACCTTCAACTACTTGAAGGGTTGCTCCAAAGAGGAGGGAGCTAGGCTGTTCTCGAGGGTAACAGACGACAGAACAAGGAGCAATGGTTTCAGATTACAGCTGGGGAGGTTAAGGTTGGATATTAGGAAAAACTTTCTCACTAGGAGGGTGGTGAAGCATTGGAATGGGCTATCCAGGGAGGTGGTAGAATCTTCATCTTTGGAGATTTTTAAGGCTCGGTTAGACAAAACCCTGGCTGGGATAATTTAGGGGGAGTGGTCCTGCTTTTTAGCAGGCGGTTGGACTAGATGACCTCGTGAGGTCCCTTCCAACCCTATTATTCTATGATTCTATGATTCTATAACCTGTTATGACATACTAGTATATTGAAATCTTTACCTTTGTATATAGTCCAGCGTTAATCACATTTGCACCAATAAATTTAACGTATTTCATTTAAGGGTAACCATTTATCGTTCCACTTGGTGTTCCTACAGCCAAAATTCAAGGTATGAAAAATGCTGTTCCTAAGAATGACAAAAAGAGAAGAAAACAGTTGACTGATGATGTTGCCAAACTGGAGGCTGAAATGGAACAGAAGCACAAGGAAGAACTAAAGCAGATGAAGGAGGCTTTACCTGAGCAGAATAAGGTACCAGTCATGTTTAACCTTGTTAGTAAGGTCTTGGTGGCAAATATCGACCACAGTCTATTTTCATGGAAGTTGTGTTACTGTGGGTGTGGGTGGATTTCAGACATGAAACAAGTCTTCTCTGCGTCTCAGGATTACGGTGACAATAAATCTTGTGTGGTGCTCAGATACTTAGAGTGATGAGCTCTGCAGGAAAAAAACCCGAAACATATCAACACATTATTTTTTGAAAAAAAAAAAAAACGAGCGTCCTGTGGCGCCTTAAATACTAATGAATTTCTTCAGGCATAAGCTTAAGGATGAAAGTTGATGCCCAAAGAAATTCATTAGTCTTTAAGGTGCCACAGGACTCTTGTTTTTGCTTTGCACAGACTAACACAGCTAACCATTTGGAACTTCTCATTATTTTTTGAGAGGTTTAATGAGCAAAATCATCATCAGCTCATTCTTGTCCTACTTTGCTTTTTGAAAGAAACATTTAACTTTTAACTCGCATAGGATGTCTTCATGCTAAGCATCTTTTCTAGTTGTACAAACAAGGAGTCCTGTGGCACTTTTAAAGACTAACAAATTTATTTATCTCATGAGCTTTCGTGGGAGAAAATCCCACTTCGTCAGACGCTTTAAAGATGGGGGATTTGCCCATTTTTTAAGTTCCCTATCTTCAAAGCATCTGACAAAGTGGGGTTTTCTCCCACGAAAACTCATGCAATAAATAAATTTGTTGGTCTTTAAGGGTGCGTCTACACTGGGAGCTTAGGTCGACTTAAGGAGGCTTAAGTCGACCTAAACTACTCCACGTCCACACTGGGCTTTTATTAAGTCAACTTAAGGGCTTTCAAGTTGACTTAATAAAAAGCTTAAGTCAACTTAATAACACCTCGTTTTAGGTGTTATTAAGCCAGTGTGGGCGCACTAAGTCGACTTATTTCGTAAGTCGACCTAGGGCGGGGGGACAAGAGAGCCCTGCATGGCTCCGTGGCTCTTGGTCGACCTTGCCAGTTGACTTAAGAGTCTAGTGGAGACTCTCTAAGTCGACTTAACAAAGTTGAGTTAACTTTTGTAGTGTAGACATAGCCAAAAAGTGCCACAGGACTCCTTGTTTGTTTGGCTGACCTAGACTAACACGGCTACCCCTTTGGAACTTTTCTAGTTGTGTGTCAGTTTATTGTTGTTGTTTTTCTGAGCCGTTCTTCGGTCATGTGATTCCTGTCAAGAATTTGTGACTGAGCTTGGAATATTTTCTATATATTTTTAGAGCCCTGTGCAGATACAAAAATGTAGATCTGGAACCAGACTGCACCTCCGCAATGTCAGTCTTTATCTAATCCGCATGCCATGTTTTATGTGGATTCAGAACCACATCTGCAACTGTGCTTGAGCTCACAGTCAGCATTTTAGCATTTGATTGGCTCATTTGCCACATAGGTCCCATCCATTTTTTCCTTTTCTTGTTTGTGATTTGCATGTTGTGCTGTCAATCAGATTTCTTTGGCTACCAATGAAATTTCTGATTGACAGCATGGCATACAAACCGCAAACAAGAAAATGAAGAAATAGGCGGGGAAGGCATGGGGAATGAGCCAATCAAAGGCCAGCATGCTGACTGATTGACAGTGAGTGTGTCTGTCCAAGCACTAGCCTGTTGTGACTGAGACTCTGGTTGGCTGGCAGACTACCAATCAGAGCTTAACTGGAATTAGCTGGAGCTCTTCTTTATTCCCCTGTGTGCTGCTGACAGCGCAGACGGTAACAGCAGCTGCAGGGATTGATCATAAAAATAGAATCTGCAGCTATAGCCAATCCTCAACAATGGGGCTGTGACAATCCGCACCCACCGATGCAGTTACCCGAGGATCTGAAGTGGATACCCGCGGATCTACAGGGCTCTCTCTCTATTTTTTTTTTTTTTTTTTTTTAAAGATGCCATAGTGCTCTACTTTTATGATCCACTTGATGCATTTTATCTGATCTTATCTATTTTATGACCTTTAATTATCTATTTAAATACTTCCTTTCTGTTATTAAAATAGTTACATTTGCAGTCACATGATCTTTACAATCTGGTGATATACTTCTGTTACTCTTTTCAAATGTAATTGTATGTTTGTGAACAATGTGGATCTGTAGGGCAGTCTTGCTAAAATTAAACACTCTTCTATGATATGTAAATACATAAGCCACAGACAATTATGTGACGCTTTATAATCGAGTAAAAAGACAAAGTCCCTGCACCAAGGAGCATACAGTTCTCTGAGTGCTGTAATGCTGATGTATCAAGTGCCAGCTCTGGCCAAGGCTGTAGGTGCTAGCTAAATTTGGACAAATTCATGTCAGCCAAACCAGCTCACCTGTATGTTAGTTTTGTTCAAAATAGGTATTAGTCTTATGAGAATTTATTTAGTGTTAGACTCAATGAAATCCTTGTAAGTTGCTGCATGAGTTAAAGTCACTTGCAATCTCTAATTCCACACTATGAGGAAATACATAAGATTTGCTTTATGACTTTGAAAACGTTTGCTCTGAGAACTCAGGCATGGGAATTGTCTGTCTCCCTCCGTTCAAGGAGCTGTTGTAATTCTCCAGTCTTGCTCATATTAACTAAAATGTTTTAAAATTTTGTTTCTCTCTAGATAGATTCTGTGGCTGATAGTACTGCAGATTTGCATCTTGAGGGAAGAGAGCAACAAATTCAGCAACCTCGAATATCAAAAGCACAGAAAAGGCGGGTATGATTCCAGTTTCAATGTATTCGTTAAAGAGGTGCTTGCATTTTCACACCTCATTTACTAACACTTGGCCAGGCTCAACATCTGCTAGCTCCATTAAGTTTACTTAATTTCCTAAAGAAATTCAATCAGCATCCCAGTGGAATCGACTGAGGCGAACATAGCTTTGGTAGTAGAACTGGCTGGGAATTTTCTGACAAAAGTTCCATCAGAAAATGCTAATTCAGCAAACCCACCTTTGATACAACAAACTTTAATTGAACCACAAGCAGGTTTCCTGGTGAGTTGCTGGGGGATTCCAGGGTTTGTTGTTTAAAGACATCTCTATTAAGGACTCTTTCTCATTGGTGGTAACTGGGCTTCTCGGCCCTGTTCTAGCTCTGCCTCTTACCCCTACCAGGACCTGCTCACTGCATTGTCTCCACTTTCCCTCTCTTCCTCTCCTTCTTCCCCCCACCTCAATTGGGTTCCCTCTGCTTTGGGACTGGGGCAGGAGGTACAGTAGTCTGATGAGTCTCCCCGCAGGTAGGAGACAGCCCAGACTGAGCAGATGCTGGTGCAGGTTAATGACCCAGTGCCTCCCTCCACCCTGCAGTAATAGGACTTCGGTGTCTATATCGGAAATTGCCAGGGCCTCTTTTCGACCAAACTTTCCAGTTGAAAACTAGGGACTTGGAAACCCTAAATGGCACCCAAACACAGAAGCCAAAAACTAGGCTGTCCAGGTAAAACATGGATGCGTGACATCCCTAGCATCCAGCATCAGTGGTTCTAGGGCAGCTGTATCATGCTGGAGTTTCCAGGGTCCCTGCTTTGGAGCCAGGAGTCTGGAAATCCTGAGAATTATCAGGGTTCCCAGTCTTCCAGCATGGAGCTGGAAGTCCCTGGCTCTAGCCAGGTCTTAATGCTAATCTGTATCAAGGGGCATAGAAGCCCTGATAGCTTCTAGGCTTCTGGTTCTGCACTGGAGAGCATGGAAATCCTGGGAAGTCCAGCTGATGACTCCTGTGTAGCTAGCTGGCAAGGGAATCTAGAAGCCCTGGGATCCCTGGCTCTAGGACATACTGCATGGGGGGAATGGAAGCACTGCCAGCTGCTCACTGAAATTGGTATGGTTCTTGTCAGTTTAAAATTGTGTTGATTTCAGTCAGTAACTGCCAGAGTCTCAAGGAACATATTTTGTTTCAGAAACAGTATATTTTGGTGTTTCTGAAATGAAATTTTTCAGAATTTCTGGTTTGTGGGAAATTTAGAAAAAATGTTTCATTTTGATTTGGAATGAACTAAATATTAAAATTTCTCACGAACCAGAATTCCCGAGTTTTGGCCAACTCCAATTGGTAGTCTGTCTCCATGATTTCATGTTAGAAATCTGTAGGGGTGTTACCTTAAATTTTAAAAAGAGCTTCTCTTTAGTTGACATACAGATCTCATGCTGTAGGTCGTATTGCTTTCTAGGTCTGTGTGAGTGAGAAAATGTTATGGCCTCATTTAAAGAAATAAATATTACACACCATTGTAACTGTAGTTCTTTGACGATATCACCTCTGCACATGCACTTTACTGGGACTTCTTTGTCATGGGAATCTGGGGTTTAGCAGGAAGAACTTGAGGCACTCTGTGCTGTGTGAGCCTCTTATAATCTCCTGACATCCTATGGTGTAAGAGGGCAATTGCATGGTGGTTTTTCCAGAAGATCCTCAAAGTTCAGTAGTGCTGGGTAAAGGAAGGAATCCCACAAGTGTGAATATGCAGAAGCAACATGTAGGTAGCCAGTGTATTATCCAAGTTGGAACTGGCCAGGACGCAAGTATATCCATCTTTCTCATCACACAAAAAAGTAGTATGGGATTTTTAAAGACTATAGGTAGGTGGAGCTTCAGTTTTACAATTCCTTCAAAAACACTGAGGAGAGTGCTATATACTGAATTGCCACAATATACTGAATTTCTGCACTTTGTTTCTGAAGGTCTTCCATCAAAAGTACTAGCCTCTGAGCCCACTGAGCTAGAGGTCAGATGGTAAAATAAAAATCCTGGAAATACCACAAGATAAAAAAAACAAATCCTATAGTGGAACAAAGTGAAACAAGCTACATATCTTTCAGTGTCTGCGCTACAAAATTCTCATGTTCCTGCAATTTGGCTTCATGAACTGATCTGGCTGTAAGGCAAACTCATAGGCTATAATTTTCAAATGTGTGCTTAAAGTCAGGCAACTAAATAAATAATTGATTAGCCATCTTTGGATTTAGGAAACAAAGACACCAACTTTGAAAATTATAGTAGAATTAGTGAGTTAGATTGTATATAGGTTATTCTTTCCTAAAGGGTGAATTTCAGTATATTAACTCAGGGCTCTACGAAACCAGGGAGCCAGGTCACCATGACAACCTGGATTCGTAGCCTGGGTTCTAGCTCTACTGCAGAAATGCAGTGGAGGCGGGAGTGCCCTCTGGCGACTAAAAGTAAAACTGCTTGCACCTAGCTGGGAGCCAATTTGTATTAACTGGAAAGATACTGACTCTTCTTTGGTGGTACGATGGTAATGCACAGACCTAAACTTGAGCAACAAAATTCTGAATGTTATCGAACTCAGCCAACAAACCAAGAATTGTATAGGCGCTTGGGACTCCTTGTAAGCTTGAGAATTATTTTTCATGCAACTTATATGAAACATTTTTTAATTGCGTTTTCCATCCAAGGAGAAGAAAGCTGCATTGGAAAAGGAAAGAGAAGAAAGGATAGCTGAGGCTGAGATAGAAAATTTAACAGGAGCCAGACATCTTGAAAGTCAAAGCCTTGCCCAGGTTTTGGCAGCAAGGCAGTTGGAGATTAAACAGATCCCATCAGATGGCCACTGCATGTACCGAGCTATTGAAGACCAGCTCAAGAATCAGCAAATCTCCTGTACTGTTGCAACCCTGAGAAGTCAAACAGCAGAGTACATGCGAAGTCATGTTGATGATTTCCTGCCGTTTCTGACAAACCCCAATACGGGAGACGTGTATAACCGAGGTGAGAATTATAGTTTAATAAAACTTAGGGTCTTTTTACAAATGTTACCAGGAATTCTGGAGTTTATCAATATTACAGTTATGTCATGGTTCAATAATATAGACAGGATTGTAATCTCTGTAACTAAGCAAATTTTAGAAATGTTTTCCTGTAAGTGGGAAATGTAAGGTTAGCCTGGTTATGTAATATAGTTAGTTTCATTTACGATACAAAATGGAACTCTTATGCCTTGAGCAGGTACCGATGGTGCAGTAAGCATGTTTCCTGAATGAGCTGAAATTGTAATCTAGACAGGATCTCTGACATAAAGATATCTTGTCTACAGCTGAAATTTTGCAGGGAATCAATGTTACTATTCTCTTTATTGAATCTTGTTTTTTGGGGAAAAAAATCTTCTATAAAGCTTGTCCATGTTGTAAACTTGACGTTGGCATGATTTAATGAAGATTGAGTTGGACAGTGGCCTTTAAGTCATCTATATGCCTCAGTAGCAAAATAGCTCCTCCTTTAAAGATTCTCAGTGGTACTGTTCATATGCTGTATTTAGAATGCGCATTTAGCAGAAGGGAGCCTTTAAGCATGTTTCAGCTACCCAGAAATTTACTCTCCACATTTTTTAAAATAAAAGCTTAGGCTTGCATGGAACCATGATACACGGAAGTGTGATATGTTTTGTTGTTCCTGTTAACGTGGCAGTTAGTGATTCCAGAGATATTCACATGGTAACTGTCGGTGCTGTAGAGCTGAATATTAGCATAGTATTATGGAAGTTACTCTGTCTTCAAGTTTGCCTCCTGTAACGCTAGCAACCTCATATTCCATGCCTCTTTATATTCGCTCCCTGAGAGAGGCAAAGTTACAAGTACTGTTGTGGTGTTAACGCTAAGTATTAGCAACAGCTCAGCACTTCTGTCCATTTCTAGCCTGTCTTACACTGTCCTTTTTTACATTTCAATTATCTTTCTATTTTATTGGTAGCTTTATTTCAAAATAGGTAAACCTTCAGTTTGGCTCATAAATCTTTATCTGTGACAGCTGTTTGAAATCCAGACGTATCTTTTAACTATTAAGAAGGGTGGTTTATCCAAGAAAATGCTTTTTGTCTTGCAGTATATAATGTTGTCCAGTTTATTCTTCATCAAGAACATATTAAATAGTATTTTTCATGAAGGGATCATCTAATTTTATTCTTTTATTTCCTTTTATTTCAAGAGCACAGATTTTACCTGCAGTCACCAATCTTACTTGCCTTAAAACCAGGGGTTCTCACACTTTTTTGGCTGGGATCTCCTTGGAAAATATTTCAGGCTGTGACAACCTCCCCTGCACCCTGCCCTCCCCCCCAAATAAATAATGACACCCTCCTATGCCATGCCACCGTTACCAGTGTGAGTGAGGGCTGACAGCTCACAAACCCCCTCACCCCCAATAACCTCGCAACCCCTGGAGGGTCATGACCCACAGTTTGAGAACCCCTGCTAAAAACTGTCTTCTGGACAGAGACATGCGTAGAAAGGAATGTTATCTGGATTCTAAATACTTCAGTTGCTGAGAAGTAAATGACCCAGTTTGGAGAAAAATATAGTAGAACTTCAGATAGATTTGAAAAATTTATTGAACATCTAGCACACAAAATAGCTAAATCTGCTCATCAGGCAGAAAGATACTTCCACTGCATGCTCTCTTCTAAAGCTATGTCTCCTGCAGTTTAAAGAAACAAAACAATTGGCAGCATTTATTGGGTACAGTATTTAATTTTATTATATGGTCCACTAAATGTATTCAAATGCTTCAAAATATGACTTGCTGCTTCCTGTACTTTTATTACACTATTTTTCCTGTCTTTGCTCTTCTTTTTCTTTTCTTTTCAACAAGATAACATTATAGTTCTTCCTGTCTTAAATCCGTTTCCTATTTGTTTTCTCTTTTCCTGCACTTACATATTCTTGTTCACCTACATCATGTTCAATCTTTTCTAGTCCAAAATGTCTTTTCTTAATTTATCCCGTCGATATCTTCTTCACCCATCCATATCCAGGAAAGAGATGTATTGAGAGGTTTACTCTTTTTTTTTTTTTTTTTTTCCCTCCCCCCTGCAGGGGAATTTGAAAAGTACTGTGATGATATAGTAAACACAGCTGCATGGGGTGGTCAGCTTGAAGTAAGTATGGTGCTGTTTATTTTTGTAGGTGAAACTTTGAAGTGTTTGAAAATGAATGGATTTTTAAATACAATTTTTTAGAAACGTCCCTTCTCTGCTTCAAAGAGGCTTTTCTGTAACAGAGAAATTTTAGCCCTAATCAAGCATTGCTGTAAAGAAATACAATTACAATACCTACTCTTATAAAGTATGTTTCATCAATAAATGTCAAAGCACTTTACAGAGGAAGTAAGCATCATTATTTCCATTTTTAACCTTTTGACAAACTGTACACTGTGGAAAAATACTTTGTCAAAACATTACCAGTTTTGTCTGTGTCTGTATAGTTTACTGTGGCTTACATCTTCATAACTTGTAGAATAGGTCTTCTGATGTGATTGACAACGTAGAGGGGAGGAATAAAAAATAGACAAGGCAAGTTTGATTTTATTTCTTTTGTTTAAACAGGGTCAACATATTTCAGGCTGCTGTTTTGGGTCACAGTACAACAAGCTATACTACAGCAAAGTAATTAGAGAATGAGATTTACAATTAAAACTGAAATACACTTTTTAGCACTTATGCTTTAATTTTGCATTTCTTTTCACTTCATCATTGAAAATAGGCTAGTTGCTCTCTCGAGCTCTTGTGAACTAGCACAATGCTTTATTGCTTTCATCAACAAAGCAAGATATGGTTCAATAAGACTTTCATTGACATTTAAAAAATAACCACAGAAACATTTGTTGCTTAGGTTTTGTAAAACCTAACTTCTAAAGAAAACCCTTACTTTCAGGGCTAACCTGACCTAATGGTATGTGTGTTAGATTGAACTAAGTATTTTTCATGGTCTTTAATTAAACTTCTTGGTATATTGTTTTCCTGTCTCAAGCTAAGGGCTCTATCGCACATTTTGCAAAAACCAATTGAAGTAGTACAAATGGATTCTCCTCCCATTATTGTTGGTGAAGAATATTCAAGCAAACCATTAATACTTGTGTAAGTAGATATTTTTACTCCTATTTTTTTATTCTGTTTTTCCAACAGGAGACTATTTCAGAACTGATATTAAATGAGTTTTTTTTGCAGAGTGAGGTGGGTGAGGTTTTATGGCCTATATTGTGCAGGAGGTCAGACTAGATGATCATATTGGTCCCTTCTGATCTTTGAGTCTATGACTGCAATACTTCATATAGCCTGACTGACTAGGGAACATGACAGAATCAGTTGGCTTGTAAATAATTGCAAAATATCGTCAATAAATCAGATTCAGAAAATAAAGGAGCTCAGTCACATTCATCACTTTTCCGTCAGTTGACTGTGCTTTAACACCCTTCAGTTACTCAGCCAAAGCTATTTTATTCACAGTTATAAATAGATTGAATGTATTGTATGTGCTTCATTAATGATGTGTAGGTTTTATCAATATTAGCAAAACTTAAGAAACTCTCTCTCCTCATGAAAACATGCAGTCCAACTTCTGACATGGTTTCCAGGATAATACGTTTTTCCACGTTCTCTTGAATGTTAATTGAATGTCTTTAAACTATCTGAAAGGAGAAAGTGGGTGTGTTAGTACATATATATGATATATATATTTTTAATTTTAGTTAACAGCCATTTTTAAAAAGGTTTTTTTTTAATTTTAGGTACATGAGACATGCGTATGGATTAGGAGAGCATTATAATTCTGTAAAACTGCTAACAGACACTGCTACAGAGAATGGTAGCTAGTGTACATCATAAATACATATGGATAATGGGTGCAGCTTGACACTTTGGGCTCTTCGTCTATGAATACGTCCCAAGCAGACTGGAAAACAAAAGTGCCTGGAAAGAACTTTTAAGAGGGGCACAAGAATTGGATACATATCAGAAGTAGCTGTTTAAAACAGTTCCTAGACTTTGCTGATTTAGATCATGTTTTAGAAAATATTCTCTAAAATGTTGGCTATGTAAGCCAGGGTAATTTGCATAGTTTGAGTATTTTGGTTTACATAGCATACTCTGCCACAGTGAAAAGATCAATAGTGTATGTTTCAGGTAGCCTATGTTTTTCCTGCATCTGTGCATTTCTACTGAAGAATGAAGTTACTTTCAAGCTCCTATTAGGTCATTTCAAGTAGATTTTGATGATCCTGGACATTTTATTAAGGCATTTAAATGACTATTGAATAATGTAGACTGGAGTGATTGTTAAAATACTGCTTTAATAGTCCCAACAAAGTATAGCTAAAACATATTTAAACAGTAGTAAGAACCCTCCTAATACTTTAGTTACATAAGAACTAGAGGAAAAGCCATCACTTCTGACTGTTCCATGTTTACGTGACTCTAAGTCACAGACCTACCTTCTGCTTTGATGGATTCTCTTAATATTTTTAATCAGATTTTGAGAACTCTGTCTTGTCTTTTGGAACTGGCATTTCTGCTTATGGCTATAGATGATAGCAAATCAGTGAGAATTGATCACTGTGCTGCTGGTCCGCATAGTCCCACCTGTAGAATGGGGGACATTTTTCCTTTTTGGGCGGCGTTTATTTTTCTTAGTGTACCCATCCAAACGTGCTGTTTATGGTGTTGCCGTTCCATCAGTACAACACGCAGGTGTGGTCTGCACTTAAAATTTAGGTCAACATGCCTATGGCACTCAGCAGTGTGAAAATTCCATACTCAGCACCGGAGCCATTCTGACCTGATCCCGGGTGTAGACACAGCTAGGTCGATGGAATAACACTTCTTTCAACCTGCTTACTGTAGTTTGGGAAGATGGTGCTCCTAGAGCAATGGAAAATACCTTCTGTCATTGTAGGCTATGTCTACGTTATGGAATTATGCTGGCAGGACTATGGTGCTGTAGTATGCCACTATTGTCCCTGTAATGTAAACACTGCCTTATGCAGACAGTTGTAAAAATAGTAATTACTTAATTCTTGTAAGTAATTATAAAGATGATCTGCAAAGAATATTGGGTTTGTGTTATCTGCTTTGCTTCTTTTATGATGTACAGAGAAGACTTGGAATATAAGGCCTTGGAACATAAAGAAAGCCTGTTAATAGCAGGAAATTACCGTATTTCTTTTATATAGACTAAAACTTTTTTATATTGATTTTTTTTTAAAACTGCCTAAATAAACTACTTGAGGGGAAAAAGCAGTTGTTAAAGATGTAATACTGCTTCCCCTCAGTGCAGGGCTGAGAGAATTTATAGTTCATATCCAAGACATCTGAGTCCTACAGTAAAAACAGAAAACAGATTGATATTCCCAGTACTGCTAAGGTTAAAAATAATAAATAAATAAAAAGGAAACCTATTCATGCCTTCATGATTTATCATAAAAAAAGTAAGACACAAAACCAACTATTTTCCTTCTGTAGATAATTTAATGAAAGCACTTTGTGGTCTTGCTGAAAGAGATGCAAATGAAGACTTTACAAACGCTATCTTTACTTGTTTCATGGGCAGTTTTCCCACAGGAGTGTTTGATTAGGAATTTCACAGCATGGAAACTGCTGGGCCAATCAAGTGCTAACAACATATGATGATGATTGGACATCCTTATTCATTGGATATTTATTGTAATAACTGAATGAACTCAACTGATTTCTCGATTGCAGGAGTTTTTTTTTAATGCCTATTACCAGAAATGGATGCATTAGTGAGAGAAAATTAATGTAGAAATCTTCTTTAATGCCATAAAGATTTTTACCATCATATATTATTAATATACTGTTCTTAGTGTTACCTACTAGTGGTGTAATACGCAGTGCACATGCTGATTTATGTAGCTGAATGGTGGATAAGTGTCAGTTAATTGAGGTCTCATCAAAATTTGTTCCTGGGTCACTAGTTGAAAGAAGGAAAAAATAGGATATTAGACTTCTGAAATATGTCTATATCCAACAATTTGTCAAAATTAAGATGTTTACAACTTGTACAAAACAAAAGAATATTAATTATATTGAGCAAAGGACCTTTGCTCATACTGTATAGGCCTTCAATTGCTTCAACTTGCTTGAATTAAGTTAAAAATGTATTTGTATTTATTGATTTGGATAGCTATTTACCTTTCCACTTATCAGTTTGTCCTGAAATAGATTATCTACCGTAGAATTTCTCTGTAGTATTTCCTGTTCTCTCTGAAACTAGTGAACTGAATGATTTTCACATTTGTCATGATCATACAACAGTATGTCTCAGTCAGCCACCAGCTCCATTCAAGAAAACAGTTAACTCTATTAAAGGAATAGAGATCAAAACCTCATTTTTTCCTCCTTGTTTTAAAACCAGTGTTCTCTTAATCACATCAATTGTACTTGCCATAGCCTTTCTCAGTATTGTCCAGCATATTGTAGAATTTGTCCATCTTAAGTGAAATGAGACCAGCTTTGTCCTACAAAAGCTCGCTGTTTCACTTTGCATTTTAACTTTTTGCTTCATGTTGAAGCATGGCTTACACAGTTTCTATTGATATGTCTAAAATTATGGATCTGTGCTGAAGTCTTTCTTGCTATTCAGTTTATATTTTTAGTTTCTCAGTCTAATCCCTTTATTCTAGCTATGTCCCTTGTGCCACAAAATATTCCATCACTTTGGTGTCTCACCCTTCAAATACTCAGTTATAATTTTTTCCATGTTTAGCTGTAAAAGTTCAGCTGTTCCACAAAAATCAGTGCTCTTAGATTAGCTCTGTTTTGTTCCAGGCAAACTTTTTTGCTTTCGATAAAATTGGCATTTCAATGAGATATATCAAATCTTCCTCAGAATTAGTTCAGGCTGACTTGTATGGGGCATTCATATGGGTTGAAAGCTGGCTACAGGATTAAAAACTGCATTAGGGAGTGATGGTCAATGGGACACTAAACATGGCATAGGGATCTTTTTATTACAGGTACTGTCACTGAAAAATGGAGTGAACAGAACATTAATGAAATCCAAATAGTCAGCTGATCACACAAGGCATTTCAATGTTCTGTGGTTCCAAACCCCGTCTTGAAACGTTGTTGGCATGTTACCATTCACCTGTGATTCCTTTTGCTGTCCATCTTTGTTACTTCATGCAAATAAAGTGGTGCCAACATCCCTGACTGTTGGTGTGCAAAATTCCCTATTCCAGGGGTTCTCAAACTTTTTGTATGGATGACTCCTTTCATACAGCAAGCCTCTAAGTGTGATTCCCTTGCCCTTGTGGGGGCTCACCACTCCCCCTTCAGCCCTGATCCCTGCACTATGCCCTCTTTGCCCCAATTCCTGTGGAAATTGACCTGCAGGCACGGAGTGACTGGTATTGCTGCTCACTCACCGCCATGAATGCTGCTCCTCCGCTTACCCTTAGGGAGCTGCATCTAGGTCACTTTCCCCATTTGGGCTGCAGAAGGGGAGGGCAGAGATAAGCAGCTCCTGCTGCTCACCTCACAGCACAGCCTAGGTGGGGAAAGTGACCTGGATGCAGGGAGCTGTGGGGTTACTCCTCACTCCCACCTTGGGGGGTGTGTGGAGGAATGTTGGGGAGGGGAAGAATAGCTGTGTCACTGCTCACTCCAAGTTCCTCTATCAGGCCTGGGACTCACATCCCTGTGGGTGGCTATGGTTGAGGCTCACAGCTGTTGAACCCCACATAACCATGTTGTAACTTCTGAGGTTGCGACCCTCAGTTTGAGAACCAATGCTCTAATTGTTACCATCATGTTCTCTCTCTATATCACCTACCTATCAAATATGAACTTTTGGTTTGTAAAGGTCTTAATCTGGGTGTCTAGATTTTGGGTTATGTTTGAAAGCACTCTGATGAGATTAGGGCCCTTTTGTCCTAGACGCTGCACAACCAGGATTTGCCTGAACAGTTGTAGGGTATGGGGATCAGGCAGTGGGTTCCTGCCCTAATTTCCCTGAACTTTGGGTGCAGCAGGAGGGGAATCACAGAGGGGGAATATGCTCCTCCTCTCCTTGGATTTGGTGCATCAGAGAAGTGGTGGGCCTGCATGGTGCTATTCTGCTACAAATGACCTACTGAGGGCAAACATCTTGTTGCTCTTTCTTGGGGTCCTGTGGCAGCCCTACCTCACTGAACGCTGTTAAAGTCAAACTTATAGCCCTGTTGGGTGGAGCCTCACCCCTTCTCTCCTTGTTAAGTGTTCTGTGGAGTACAAGGCATGGGAGAGTGGCAGGAGTTGGGGGGGAGGGCAGGAAGACAACTAAACTAGGGTGTTGGGGGGGGAGGGATGGTGGTGGAGGTATTGGAGGGGCAGTGGAGATGTCAATGGGACTGGAGAGAGCAGAATTTGCAGTTGGGTGAATTAGAGGGGCAGGATGCTCCCTGAAACTTGTTTGAAAGTGTTGGTCAGAGTGGCCTTAAATGTCCAGGGTGCCATGTGTGTGTCACTGACTGCTGAACTTATTAAACTCCATATGGCACCAGCATACCCTGTCACTGCCACGCATCCCTCACTCTTCCCTTATCGCTGCAACTCCTCATGCTATCTTCAGTAGTAGCCAGCATGGCTAGTGCTGCATGCTAATATGCTGTTCCAGTGTATAGTGTGCTAGAGGGCTCTCTCAGGCTCTGCTGCTCCCCCAGGTGCACCTTTTCCTTTGGGAGGTGGCGGTTTCTCCTCTGGGCCACACTGGTGTTTCTTTGGCTGTGCTCCATAGCATGACAGGGCCACGTAGTCTTCAAAGTCTTGGGGATTGGAGGGTGGCCTAGGTCCTGTCACATTCTGGATGTGATGGCTGGGAGCACTCCCATCATGTTACCGTACCTCTCATCTTTCCCCAGATCTTGATCAAATTGTGGTGGGATGGGGGAATAGGGTCCCCCTGTCCCAGCTTGCAACCTCTCACCTTTCCTAAAACTATGGTCGAGGGTTAAGAAATTGTGCCAGATGGGAGCTCTCTTAGTCTTACCACAATTGGCTACTATTATGAAATCCCTCTTTTAAATATGGAGCTTGGACAGATGACTGGGGAGGAGCATAGACATATTACTTGAGCATTCAGGGGTGAAATCAGGAAGGCCAGAGCACAGTTGGAGTTGTAGCTGGCAAGTGATGTAAAGGGTAACAAGAAAGGTTTCTGCAGTAGATTGTCAAGAAGGTGGTGGTCAGGGAAAGTGTGGGCCCCTTATTGAATGGAGGGGGTAACCTGGGGACAGGTGATGTGGCAAAGCGGAAGTACTCAAGCGTTATTTTTGCATCTGTCTTTAGCAACAAGGTTAGCTCCCAGACTACTGTACTGGGCAGCATAGCATGGGGGGGGAGATGAGCAACCCTTGGTGAAATAACAGGTTCAGGACCATTTAGAAAAGCTGGACATGCATAAGTCCACAGAGCCAGATGCAGTGCATCCGAGGATGTTGAGGGAATTGATGGATGTGATTGCAGGGCCGTTATGTTTGAAAACTTGTGGTGATCAAGGAGGTTCCAGACAACTGGAAAAAGACAAATATAGCGCCCATCTTTAAAAAAGGGAAGGAGGAAGATCCAGAGAACTACAGACCAATTCAGCATCATCTCAGTGCCTGGAAGAATGAAGCAGGTCCTCAAGGAATCCATTTTGAAGCACTTGAATGAGAGGAGGGTGATCAGGAACAGTCAGCCTGGTGGGATTCACTAAGGGCAAGTCATGTCTGACCAACCTCATTACCTTCTAATGACTGGCCCTGTGGATGTGGGGAAAGCAGTGAACTTTAGCAAAGTGATACAGTCTCCCACAGTGTTCTGCCAGCAAATTAATGAGTTGGATGAATGGACTGTAACAGTGGTTCCCAACCTGGGTGGCAGGACTGTCAAAGATTCCCAGGGGCCTATCAGGCTTCAATAATATTAAGGTCATTTAGCCCCCTGAGCCCCATACTGGCCAGTCAAAGCAGCCTCAAGCTGTGCACCAGCCATGGTGGAGAAGCCCCCTCACGGGAGAGCTCCACTCTGGCTGGAGTGGAGGAGCAGGTCCTTCCTCCCACCCCAATCCCGCATGGGCCAGATGCCCAGCAGGAGGGGAGAAGCACCACAGCGGTGGGGGCATGGAGCAGCCCCAGCCAACCCACCAAAGCCTGCCTCCATTGTCCTCAGTCCCTGAAGGATGGAAAGAGGCAGGGCCACATGCTCATTGTGGTGGCGACTGCACCAGGGGAAGGTTAATTTCTTACTCATGTAAGAGTAATTTATTTTATGTAATTTAATTATCCTATATGTTTATAGGGGTTATATATTTATGGCCAGTGAGGGGGTGGGACAGGGGTGTGTGTTTTACCTACTGTTAACGAGAAGGGCTTTTGCTCAAGAAGATTGGAAACCACTGGATTGTAACACTAGATAGAAAGCTGGCTAGGTCGCCAGGCTCAACAGGGAATGGTCAATGACTGAATGTCTAGCTGGTATCAAGCAGAGTACCCCAGGGGTTGGTCTTGGGACTGATTTTGTTCAATATTGTTAACAATATGATAGGGTGGATTGCACACACTGCAGATTCGTGGATGTCACTAAGCTCCAGGAGTGGTAGGTACGCTGGAGGATAGGTGACCTAGACAAATTGGAGTACCGGGCCAAAAGAAATCTGAAGTTCAACAAGGCCAAGTTGCAGAGTTCTGCACTCAGGATGGAAGAATCCTATACACTGGTACAGATGGGACTGACTGGCTAAGCAGCAGTCCTGCAGAAAAGGACCTGGAGGGTTCAGTAGACGAGAAGCTGGATATGAATCAACAGTATTCCCTTGTTGCTAAGAAGGCTAACAGCATATTGGTCTGCATTAGTAGGAGCATTGTCAGCAGATTAAGGGAAGTGATTATTTCCCTCTATTCAGCACTGGTGAGGACATTTGGAGTATTGTGTCCAATTTTAGGCTCCCACTACAGAAAGGACATGGACAAATTAGAGAGAGACTAGTGGAGGGCAACAAAAACAATTGGGGAACTGAAGCACATGACTTCTGAGGAGAGACTGAGGGAACTGGGCTTATTTGGGCTTTTTCTACTCTTGAAAGTTTTGTCAGCATGAGTTTTACCAGCAGACCACTGCTGTAATTAAACCACTGCATATGCCTTCGCTGTCTCCTGTCAGTAGAGTGAGTTCATACCCTCAGCTGTTTTGTTGAACAGGAACCAGTGCACTGTGGGTAGCTATCTCACTGTGCAACTGCACACAAGGTGATTGGGAAAGGTTTTGCAATGCCTCATGGGCCAAGCACAGCACCACATGATGGTTTCTGAAACCCATTCTTCCATGGGCATCCTACTACTTTGACAGCCACTTTTAAACTGCCTGTTAATCAAAATGACACTGCTGAACACAAACATAAGAAGCCCACAGAAATGGGGAGAAGGGAAAGATAGTGTATGTTGTGAAAAAGACAGAGACAGACAGACACACACGCGAGTGTGTGTTGGGGGGTAAAGTGTCTGTTCTTGTCGCTATCTCTTTAAGTTCGGACAGCAGCAGCTGGAAGCAACCAATCCTGAGGCAGAAGCTTCTGCACAGACAGCTCACAGCTGGCGTGCCCCCATCCTCCCACCTCCGCTCAGCAGAGACGGTCCAGCACACCGGCATGATGTGGGAGGAGAGGGACTCAGCCCACGCTTCCCCACCCGGATCTGCAGAGCACATCAGGAGTTACACCTCTGTGTAGTTTAGGGCAGGAAGAACAGCATTTGCTGCTGCTGTGACATATGCTCTCCACAGTGAGTTAACTTGAAAACTTCTTGGGGTTTTGAAAGAGGAGGGGCGGATGGCTGCAGGCTGAGCTCAAACTGCTTACCAGAGGATGGGCTTTGTGGGATAATCCAGAGGTTATTTACAGCAATATAACCAAATCATAGTGTCTACACTTGTGTTTTTTTGCTTAAACTTTGCCAAAGAGCTCTAGGCCTCCCTTTCATTGAGTGGTTTTATTTTGTTGAAAAAAGGCAGTTTTGTTGGCGGGGGAGAAAAGGGGCATTGCAGTGTGTACATGAGGACTGACAAAAGATGACTTTTGTTGACAAAACTCTCTAGTGTAGACCAAGCCACAGTCTGCAGAATGGTGAGCAGACTGAAAGGGGGCTCCAGGAAGGATGGAGTTAGGGTTGTCCAGTCAATGGTGGCAGATTACAGAAGAAGGAACAATGGTCTGAAGTTGCAGTGGGGAGATCTAGGTTGGATATTAGGAAAAACTTTTGTACTAGGAAGGTGATGAAGCACTGGAAACTCTTAAGGTTCAGCTTGACATAGCCCTGACTGGTATGATTTAGTTGGGATTGATCTGGCTTTGAGCAGGAGAGTTAAACTAAATGACTTCCTGAGGTCCCTTCCAACTATAATCTTCTGAGATTCTGTAACATTTTTCCTTTTGAGCTGATTGGTTCAGCTACCATGTGATGAAATAGGGAGAAACCTGCCAGATCACTTGGCTATAATGAAAATATCCTGAAGAGCTTCAGAAACAAAAATGTGTAATACATATGATTTTTCTGGGCCAGGTGACCAGCCTTGCATTGTACAGGTGTACTGAGGCACATCACCACAATGTTTTAAGTGAGTTCAAAATATTTTTGCTGCATCTTATCTGATTGTGTCCTTGGCACCTTTGTGGATATCAGTCATGGATTCCTTAATAATCCCATGATAATGTAAGAAAGGTGTAAGAAGCAATGCTGTGTTTTCTCCCAGGATTATTTAATTTACACATAGTAAAACATAAGTTTTATATCAGTGATTCCCAACCTGTGGCCTGCCCACAGGGACTTTCAGAGTGGCCTGCGGCTCCCTCCCTGCTGGATGCAGAAAGGAGGCACCTCCTAAGGACCCAAGTGAAGCATGTTTCTGCAGGTCTATAAATCTGATGCAGGCTCCTTCCTGCAGTCAAGGGGATAGGAGATCAGCATTCTGCTCCTGCCTCTGGTTGTAGCAGGGAGCTCAGCAAAGCACTCCGCGTAGGTCCATAGGCACTTGGGTCCCTGCTGGAGCCAGAGGGAGGAGAGCAGTGATCTTCTGTCCCCCTGGCTGCAGAAGGGAGCCACTGCCTAGAGACTCAGGTGGAGTGCACAGGGATACAGGACACATGGTTTCCCTGCTGCAGCCCAGGGAGATGAAAGAACATCAAGGAAACAGACTGCTTTTCAGGGGAGCCTGCTAGCAGAGACTGGTGGCCCTTCAGGGCTATGAAAATGATATCTGTGGCCCTTTAGCCAGAAAGGTTGGAAGCCACTAGTTTATATCCTGTGTGGTAGGCAAGCAGGTAGCGGTTGAGCTCACAGAGGCATCATTACAGTAAAGCACCAAAAATGTGGGTCAGTTAATTATGAGGGGACAAGCATGCCAGCACTTTATATACATTGCTTATCCAGGGAATTGCTGTACACTGTCCTCTATGTACATGGTAGATCAACCATGACACTGTCAGGCCTTCATGTCCTTACCAGCACAGGGCGGAGAGCAAGCGAGTGAGCAAGCTCACCTTAAATGATATATTGAACTTCTGTCAAGCCAAAATTGATACCTTTGAAATATTAGAAAGGCGTTTCTATGCAGGGCAATGTCTCTTTTTCTCCTTCTCTTTGAGCTTACTTCTGAGAGCATTGGCTTAAGGTGCTGAAACTCAGGTGCATGAACATCACACCTGTACTGTCACACCACATAGACAAGCCCTAAATAAGGGAAGGGAATAAAGGAAATTGGGAGGTGGGGAAAAGCTTCTGTAAATTGCTTTAGTTTAAACTGATTTTTCATGATGTCTGCACAAATGGAGGCTGCAGATATTCAGATGCAAATATCTCTGATGGGAAAGAAGCAGTCTTATCTCCACAATTAGTATCAGTTGTCAAATCTATGAATAATGGTTCATTTAACATCTGTCTTAGCACTATAGTCTGTGTTCTCAATGCTAAGAAAATGTGTTTGTGCTGTGGAGCAACTAATGTATTAGCTAGCCACTGTAAAAACATAGTGGAAATATGGTGCCTGAATTTCATCTAAAGGTAAACTAAGTGAGGTCATTACTACATTCCTCTGTCCAAGCAATGCAAAGGAATAGTGGGATAATTCATTTTAAAAAATCTAATTTTGTTGGTACAAAACATATCTGTATGCACCAAACTGAAGTAACAGAAGAGTACGTGTGCATGTCACTCTTAGACTTGAGAGATTACTTACAGAAAAAGATTTTTAAAATAAATCTTCAATTACAAAAGTGGTGGGGGGAACCATGTTGTTACAAGAAGTCCAAAACAGTATTGAGTGTTACAGGAAATGTACAGCCATTTTAGGTATATGAATTCTCTGGGAGAAAGCAAAAGTATAAAGCTAATGCCACCCTAAAGGCTCTGAAGCAAAAAGGCAAAGTGAACTCCAAAATGAATTTTATTATTACTTTTGAGTGTAAAACTCCTGATTATTAAATTCTGGTTTTGTCAATCTATCTTGTGGGTTGTATATTTATATTTAGTAAAAATTACAGTAGAAATTTGCTTTTGAGAAGGATTTTATACAAGACTGTACAGTGCCTGTATGTGGGCAACTTATGGGACTTTTCAGAAGCTTCTACGTGCTTCTAACCTTTAAAAATCTGGCCTTCAGTGGTTATTTGGGAACCAAGTTCTACACATGAGCAGTGATGAGGAAAAAACACTGGGCTCCTGGCTCAAGAGGCGAAATAACAGTTGACAAAGGCAGTCCCCTTTGATGGATCAAAGGAACCTGAAGAAGTCCAGGAAATCAGTTTGCTTTAGAATCATATGATTCCAAAGAATAAACAGCTAAGAGAAAAGAACAAACATTTAGAATTAAAAGCTAATATCAATACAAACAGCAACTTACCCGAGAACCCTTGTGATGTGATTGTTGTGGACGCTACTGTTAGTATTTGTAATGAGTAGTTGCTATTAAAATTTAAACAGCACAACAGCCCCCTGCACACCGGTAATGAAGGTAATTGAGGGAGGGCTCAGATTAATAAAAACCAACATTTTAAAGAGTAAATAATTTAAAGGCATGAAACTATATTTACAGTGGATGACAAGGGGAGCCCAATCCAGCAATCCCCGCAGCAGCACAAATTGGTGAAGGGCTATGGGAGGCTTCAGGAGGGAATGAAATGGATAAGGGGTTTGCATAAAACACTAACGACAGTTGAGAATTAAAATTTTTGGCAGGGCCATTGGAGGTAAAGTATTTCGGAGCCAGGCTCCTGCCTTGCCTAGGGACGCGGGATCGCTTCGAGCACCTCCAGCCCCGAGAAGCGGTGCGGAGCGCGACTGCCCCGCGAGGGGGCGGCCAAGCGCGCCTCCCCGACACCCGACTTTTGCTACCCAGAGGCGTCGGCCTCTGCGGGCAGGAGCCGCCCCGCCAGGCAGCGCCTCCACCCCCCCGTAGCCCGGCTGCCAGTCGCTGCCCCACCCTCCATCCTCCCCCCCGCCGGGACTCGAACTCGCCCCGGGCACGCGCCGCCCGCGGGGGGGGGGCGGGGGGGGGGGCACGCGCAGGGCAACGGCCACGCGTTGCAAGCAGCAGCCGCCGCTGGACGGGCCCGGGGCGCCGAGCGGGCCATGGCAGAGCGGCTGCTGCTGCGCGCGCGGCGGGGCGGTAGCGGGACCCGATCGGTGTCACTCCGCGGGATGCGGCTGCAGCGCGTGCCCCGGGGCCTGGCGAGCCTCCCGCACCTGCGGGCCCTGAACCTGCGCGATAACCGGCTGGGCCGCCTGTCTGCCGAGCTTGGCGGCCTGAGCCGGGTGAGGCCCCGCAGGCGGCTCCTGCCTCCCCTGGCTGCTGCCCGCCCGCTCCTCGGCCAGGCATCCGGGCTCTGCAGAGCCCTTCACGGAGCCGCCCCCAGGCTCCTGTCGGCTCGCTGGACTCACTCACGCGGCCCTCCCGGAGCCAGCTCCGAGCCCAGCCTCTTGGGGTCCCCTAGGGCTGCAGCTGCCTAGCGTCTCTTCACTGCCCTGCCTCCCCATTGCCCCAGCACTCACGGCCCTGTCTCCCCGCCGCGCCCCTGCATTAGCTCCTGCTCGCTCCGTGCCTGTCTCCTCGGGGGAGCTCTGGCGCAATTCTTGCCTCTACTCCAGGAGAGCCGGGTCTGATTCCCTCCCCTACAGAAAGGGATCGCACTAGTTCAGGGGTTCTCAAACAATTAGTATTGTGGATCCTCGGGGTTGTGAGATTAATGGGGGGCGGGGGGATGTCAGCCCCTGTGTATGCTGGTAGATATGGCACGGAGGGGTCATGACTTTTTGGGCGTGGTGGGCGTTGTCATACCTGCAATATCTTCAAAGAGGGTCCCAGCAAAAAAAGTTTGAGGACCCCTGCACTAATTGATCAGGTGTGGCCTCTTCCGGCTTTATAATCTAGGCACCTTTTCTTGACAAGAACTGAAAATGTCAAAAGGGACTCAGCTCTTCAAGATGTGACATAGGGATGGAAGTTGTGGCTACCCTGGATGTGGAAAGGAGAATTTGTTTCAGACATCGGTGCAGAGATCCTGTGTGCTAACAGCAAGTGCAAGACCTCTGCAGTCAGCCTTACTACCATTTTCATCTCTTTAGTTTAATAAACTTTGTTCCTAACCTTAGCTGAAATAAGTGGTCAGTCTTAACAATACCACAGTAAGGTGCATACAGTTAGAAAAACACATGGTAGGCTTTATAGTTGTGTATCAAAATCCTGGTTTTTAGTAGATCATCTTTTATCGTAGGTCTTCCTTGGTCTTTCCCTTATATTTCATTCAGAATTTTGAACATACTGGTTAATAGTAAATGTCTATAATTAGTGACTGAATTGCCCCAAAACACCTGTTGGAAGTATTCAAAATTGATCAAGATGACATGTGGAAGCTGTATTTGTAATACAAATTATTTTCTTCTTGAGGTTTGATCAAATTAAACAAGTATTATATTAACCAGCTGTTGAATCCAAGTAGAAGGAATGGAGTACAATATGTGTATGCTAGTGTTATTCAATGCTCCAGTTTTTAATGGATCATAAACTTGGCAGTAGAAGTTTTACTACAGTCTGAAATATGACTTTATTGTGGTTCAGCATGGGATTTATATTTATTTCTTTAAACCAACCCTTTTAAAAAAATATTCTGGTAAAATTCAAACTACTGTACTTTAAAAATACTTAAAACCTGTAACTGTGGCAAGAAAATAAGAAAATTTTTCCATTATCTTAAAAATGACTTTTAACCTATGCTGAGGGGATACTGGAATATAATCTGGAGCGACCCCGAAGCAAAGCCTTTGCTATTGAATATGTGACATTCTGGAAAGTCTCTTCACTTTTTATATTCTAGGGTTTATCTCTGGCAGCCTCTGGGTTTTAGATTTATTTATGTAATTTGTGTAAGTTTTTCTGAGATTTGAAGTTTAGTTTTAAGTGTGTGAATATGCATGTGTATTAAATAAATTACACTAATATCTGCAAAACAAACAAAGAGTCCTGTGGCACTTTTAAAGCTAAGACATTTATTTATTGCATGAGCTACCATAGGAGAAATCCCACTTCGTCAGATGCTTGAAGATGGAGCTAATGGTGCAGTGGAGCCCTTAATTAGCTAAGCAGATTGATGGGCTGATTACCCATTAGCTGAAAGAGCAGTTAAAGTATTAGAAGGAAATGCAAGGGGAGGGCTGGCAGAGCTCAGGAAATAAGATCTCAGGGTGGTGAGAGTTGTTTCCATATTCAAGCATCTGACAAAATGGGATTTCTCCCACGAAAGCTCATGTGATAAATAAATTCGTTAGTCTTTAAAAGTGCCACAAGACTCCTTGTTTGTTTTCCTGAACTAGACTAACATGGCTACCCCTTTGGAACTACTGTAATTTCTAGATTTGATTGTTTTCCTTCACCCTCATCCCTCCAGAAATTATTGAAATTCCAAGTTAAAACTGTTCTTGAACAGAAACAAGCCTCTTTTCTTGGAATTTTGTCTTGTTATGTATTTTGCTAGCAATTTAGTTATTTTATGTTAATTGATTAGAAGGATAAAATGGAATTTTCCTAAAGCTAGTCTTATGATATAAAAGATTATTTTATTATATATACTTTGAACATATGCATTCATTTTCTGTAGCCTAAAGAGAATAGAAGGGAAATTTAATAAGGTTGTAATTTTTTTGGCACATATGCTGTTTAAAGGTGTTTAAGCTTGTTTTTTGCAGTCTTCCTTTGCTAAGGTGGATACAATGTTTAAGAACCTTTATAAACATCTCTTCATAGCTGAGGGAACTAAATTTGGGAAACAATATCTTTGAGGAAGTTCCAGAACAGCTGAAATATCTCAGTTCATTGCAAAAGCTTCACTTGTTTGGAAATAAGATTACTACAATATCTCCCACAACATTTGGTAAGTCAATGTCAAATCAAAACAGACAAATAATTTCACTGTTTTTAGACTTTAAACTATAATAATTAAGGATATGATTTAATCACAAAGATCATGGATTCTCTGATTTTAAGTAACCTCTGAGACTTCCTGGGCTTCATGCCCATTCACCCCAGCCCCACAGAACTGTCAGCCATAGCGGCTATATTGGGGGTTGGAGCTGTCAGCTGTGGCAGGCACATTAGGGGTTAGAGCCCCACAATGACCTCTCTCCCTGCAATGGCAGGGCTTGGACTGTCAATCCTGCCCACCCAGTGAAGAAAGTGTTCTAAAAAATCTTGCAAAGCCAAAATTTTCACACAGGTCTGCTTTATAGCTGAATGAATGAGTGATAGCTATTAACAACCAAAAAAGCAACAGAGAAACTAAATAAAAAGAAGTACTTGCCTTAAGTAAGCTATCTCTCTACCGTGGAATAATTGCACCCCAAAGTAAGTATATTGTATCATTACCAGCATGAGTTGTGAATGTGTAATGATTAATTATTCTTACAGTGCCTTTCTTCAGAAAGAATATATGTAACATAATGAAATATTTTTGTATGCAGTGTTTAGCCATGTCAGTCCCAGGATATGAGAGAGACAAGGGGATGAGATAATATCTTTTATTGGATCAGCAGCTTCTGTTGGTGAAAGAGACAAATGTTTGGGCTACACACAGCTTTTCTTTAGGTCTGGAAAAGGTATGTGGAGTATCACAGCTAAATACAAATTGGAACAGATAGTTTAGCACAGTGGTTCCCAACCTATCTCCCGAGGGTCAAAAGTGGCCTGCGGGGTCTTTCAAAGTAGCCCGTGGCTCCCTTCCTGCTGGCTTCAGAAGGGAGCTTCTGCCAAAGGACTTAGTCAGAGTGAGTTTCCACAAGGCTAAAAGACCTGTTCAGTCTCTTTGCTGCAGCCAAGGGGATGGGAGATCAGTGCTCCCTTCCCCCTCTCTGTAACAGGGAGCATGGCAAAGTGCTCCATGTAGGTCCATAGGCTTTTGGGTCCTTGCTGGTGCCAGAGGGAGGGGAGCATCTTCCTTCCCCGGGCTGCAAATGGGAGCCACTGCATAGGGACTCAGGTGGAGTGCACAGGGCTACAGGATGCTTGCAGTTTCCCTGCTTCATCCAGGGAGACAGGATCAGTGAGGAGGCTGCTGTTCTGGAAAGGTCTAGTGCCACTTTGAGTTGGTGTGTCCTGGTCTGGGAGGAGCTAGCTTCTGATGGTGAGCTCGGAGAGGTTGGGGGGTTGTTTGAAGGCCAGAAGAGTAAGATTAGGAAAGATTTCTTTCAGGATGGACTCCTCATCAAGTATGGGTTGTCGTTGTTTGATGATATTCCTATGGGTTCCAACGTGGGGTGGTAGGTAACAACTAGAGATGTGTGATCCGAGGAGATTTTATTTCTGTATTGAAGCAGATTCTCTTGGGGTATTTTGAGTGAATCGTGATGTAATCTACTACTTCACTGGTGGAGTGTCCTTGTTTGGCAAAGATGGTTTTGAATGTGGTAAGTTATATATCCCAGACTTTATTCTTGGAGCAAATTCTGTAGTTTCTGAGCTCCTGGCTATAGATAACAGTTTTCTTGGTGTTTCTGGTGTGGGGTTACTTTATTTATGAAAATGTGTGAGGTGATCAGTGGGTTTCTTGAAGATAACGATATGTAGGATTCCATTGTTGAAGTTGACTGGGGTGTCCAGGTCAACATTATAATAATGCTAGTGTGGAAGCGCTCCAGAGTGAGTTTAATGGACAGAAAGTAACTGTTGAAGTTATGGTGGAAATCTGTCAGGGAGTTTAAAAGTTGTCTGTCCAGAGGATGAAAATATCATTGATGTGTCTCAAGTACATCATTGGTTTAATGGTGCATTTGTCCAGAAATTCAATTGATGAATCACCATACCTGTCTTTGATAGGTCCAGGAATCACTCCAAACACAACAAGAAATCTGTTACCAATAATCAAGCACTCAGATATCACAGAATGTGTTCCAAGGATCTTTTATTTAACTTTAACACTGCATACCTTTCCCAGACCTGAAGAAGAGTTCTGTGTAACCTGAAAGTTCTCTCACCAACAGAAGTTGATCTAATAAAAGATATTACCTTACCCACTTGTGTTTGTAATATTTTTTGTCCATCACAAACTATAACAAAATCTCAATAATCTTGTAGTCCTTCAACATGCAAGGCTCCCATTCTCTTCATTATAAATTATGCCTATTTAAAGTCTGCGGCATGTGTATTTTAATTTAGGGAGATTAAACTTTACCTATCAGCCGATCAAGTAATTTGACAGGATATTCCGCTGTTATAAGGGGGTTAGGGTTAGGGACCAAGGGGAAAGTATGGAGTGTATGTAGATTGATAAGTTTGCAGATGGAGGTCTTTGTGTGTGTGTGTCTAAGGAAAGGACCAAAGGAAGTGAGAGTAAATGTACAGATGAATAGAAAATGTATATTTTGTATTCATTTGTTTAAGGATAGTATTTCTTAACAGATGGATTAGAAAAATTGATACTTCTCAATCTGAACAACAACAAACTTAAATATCTTCCTCCAGAAATACACAGGTAATTTTGATTATTATGGAGCCTACTCTGTATACTGTAAAAGTTATACTCATTTATAATCTTTGTGGACATTAAATGCAGTATTTGTCTATGGTTATTGAAAAGATCTTGAGGGTTCATTAAAGACCGCACCATTGAATGAGTGAGGAATAGAACTTTTATAACACAGACAGGAGTGATTCCAGGTGTGTAGCTGGGAGTAGCCATATAATATCACCTGTAGTGCACCTCTCCCAATTCACACAACACTGACTAGGGAGTGTCTTTAAAAGCACAACCTTCTACAAGCATCTCTCTACAGTTATAATTGTGACAAACCACTAATTTCATCTAGGAAAGCTTCTGCTACCTTTTCTTTTACAATTGTACACTTAAAAAGTAAAATCTGTAGGTGGGTTTTTTAATTTATTTATTTATTTTTTTTTAATTTTGTTTTTAATTTTTAAAGCACTCATTATTCTCTCTCACACAGTCAGGTTACCTTTTTAATACCTTTCTTGGAAGGGATACAATATGAGGTTGTCCTCATTCTCAGGAATGAAATATTATTGTCTCAAAATACTTCTTTGTAAGTCTTTAAGAGTAAAAGTTCTGATTGGTTTCCACACCCAAGTCTTCCAGCCAGTGATTCTACTAAGCCAATCTTTTTAATATTACCTCTGAATAGTTTGGCTTTTGTGTGTTATCTTTTAAAATATGCTGAACTGCATAATTGGGACTGTGTACTGATTCTTATTTCCATATATATGTCTCATTCCTTGTGCTTTAAAGATTAAACTAGGCACAGCTATACAGTTTCTTTCTAATTTTTATCTCAATCTCCTTTTATACCAAGAACTTTTCAAGAAGGCTTTAGCAAGTAAAGTTGTGAACATTATTACAAAAATTTAGCTTGTGAGATTAAAAAGCATAAATTGGGTACACTATTACTTCGATTGTGCCATTATTCTAGGTACTGCATAGTAGGACACCATATTTCTTTCTCTGGAGAGTTTGTTTTTATTTTGCCTTTTAGACTCCAATCTCCAAAACGCATACTAATGGTGGGAGTTAGAGAAGGCTGACTTCTGGAAGAAGAAGGAAGAGTAGAAGAGTTGTGCAGGAGAAGTGTGTTCTTCCACAGGAGAAGAGTTGTACAGAGTCTTAGTGGCAGGGACTAGAAGCTTGAATTTTATGTGCTGGGGAAGGGCAAACCAATGCTCTAGAAAAACAAAGTTATGCTACAAGAATTATTTTGAGGAAGTTATATGGCCTGTATTATACAAGAGGTCAAACTAAATGAACACAATGGCCTTAGAATCTCTGAAGTTTTGGAATTCAAGGAGTGGAGTTGACTTAGTCAGATGGGATAAAGATGATTTAACTACTGTAGTTTTTATGTGGTTGAATGGGATATTATGGATGTTAGGGAGGCTGGAGAGGATGAAAGAGGTCTTTTATAAACAAAAGGTTCCTCTCATAGGTATTATGGAGGAAGAAGCCCTCTCTGGTCTATAATTAAAGATTTTTTGACGAAGAAGTCCATTCTTGTCTATTCTGTAGTTGGATGAAGATGTTGCGAACTTTCGAGTGTGGTGGTGTAAATTTTCTTCAGTGCATTTTGAACAGAAGTTATTTTACTACCAGATAAGCACATCAAAATTGTCTTAACCGTAGAGAAGAAAATGTTGCCAGGCTTCAGTATGTTCAGCAAGAATGACATTAATTTGCAATAAAGAGTGCAAAACTTTTACTAATATTTTGGTTACCAAGTATTCTTATCCTTAAAAACATACCCTGTCATAGACACATAGGGCCATGTTCATTCCTGGATATAACTCCATTGATTTCATTGTTGAATTGGCTCAAGATTTGTTAATGATGGAGAAAGGTAAGAACCACTTCAGCAGAAAAGCACCAAATAATTTTAAAATATAATCATGATTGTATTCTGACATTTTTTTTTTATATTTCCTATCCTCGGTTTCTTGGTTTGTTTTTTCTGACCCATACATGTTGTTTGTAATTCATGTGTTTTGTCCCTTCAAAAGCAAAATGCTTCATGTTGTCATATACACAAAATGGGAAGAATCTAGTGGTAGAATCTTTTTTAAAAAAAAAAAAATCGGAAAGAGGAAGAAAAGGAAGAAAATGTAACTTCAGTTTATGTAAAGTTCTATACACTAATAACTTAACTGATATTTTACTAAGTGCTTATATTTGAATAAGTCTTGATTACTTAATATAATTTTCTTTTTAAAATTCTTTCACTGTTTGCAAATGTTTGGAAATGACATTTTCTGTATTACTTGTGTACTTTTCCATTGAGCATACGTTTTGTGCTATGTTTCCAATAATGCTGTAGTCTACACAACAGTAGACTGTGATTTGCTACATTGATCGCATCCAATTCAGTGTAGCTCTGAGAAAACATTTCTTTCCCTTAAAAAAAAATGTTAATTTCAAGAGAGGTGCCAGATTGACAGTACCAAAAACTGAAATCCTTCTTCTATAGAACAGGTACACATCACAAACAGCAGCAGCAGTACAAGCTTTTTATTATTACTGATTCTGGTACAAAAGTGCTTAAGAGCCTGTTTCAGGAGGGCCACAGTTGTATTTGTGTTGGGATACTGACCTCACTGCAGTCCCCAGCTTGTCTCCCATGACATGTTCATTGACTGCTGCAGATGAGCTTGGAAGTCTAATCAACACATCTGATCTACACTACAAACTTATACTGGTATAACTGTCACTCAGGGTGTGGGTACTGACATAGCTCTTGGTGTAGATAGAGCTGTGTCGACGGGAGGGCTTCTTCTGTGAACATAGATATCGCCTCTGAAGGAGGTAAAGTCAGAGTAGGTGTTGTCTTCATTAAGTGCTCCAGTGGCACAGCTGCTGTGCGGTAAGTATAGACAAGCCCTAAGTAGTTTATTTATTATGTATAAGTAGTAGAGTAAAAAATAATAAATATTTTGAATTCAGAAGGCATTTTCTCCTGTGCTTTTAACATCTCTGGCCAATTCCTTTGTTATTGAAGCCTTTAATAAAAACAGTCAAATAAGTTGTGGTTAACTGCTATATACACATGAATAGTTTAAAAACATCCTTAAAACCAATTAGAATTGCCCACTAGGGTTAGGCTTTACCAGTTGCCCAGCATAGAGTTTGGTTTATATAAATAAATAAATTACTCTCTCTCCCTCTCTCCCAAATATATATATAAAAATAAAAATAGTAGTAATTCATGCACAGTAAATTCTCCAGTAAAAGTTTAAATAAATTGATATGTAGTGTAGGCTATAGATTAAACATATCAAGGCTATACATTGAAATGCTTTATTAATTTTACAGGTTAGAAAATCTTGAAAACATGAATTTAAACAATAACCAGATAGAAAGTATTCCCAAAGAACTATGTTCCCTGCAAAAGCTCTCTGAACTCCATCTGTCCCACAATTGTCTCATCACGGTACCTGAAGAAATTGGATACATGACGAATCTCAGAATGCTGTGTTTGTCAAGAAACCAAATAGAAGTGCTCCCTGATGTGAGTAAAACTGTGCTTTCTAAGGTAGCATTTTCTCCTTCAGCGAATATGGGTATGTTAAGAAAACATTTGATT
>ML685865.1:397715-482599 GCA_007922175.1 Pelusios castaneus
AACAGAGTCTTGCGGCACTTTTAAAGACTAACAGATTTATTAATCGCTTGGAAAATGTCTAAGACATATCTGATAATCCCACCCTTAGAGATATGTTGTTCAAATGCTGTTTTCTTGAGCAATATGGAGATCTCAGATTTTATGAGGATTAATAGATTAGTTTTGTTATTACTCAAAATAGGACTGAAGCCTCAATAGTAAAACTAGCCCAGTAGGCCATATTTTCAAAGAGCCCCAACTCAGCCTCTTTGTGTACCTAATTTTGGCTTTGCAACTTCTAGGAAACTCAAAAATTGAAATGTACAATTACATTACAGTTAGATGCTTGGTTACCTTATTTATTAACACATGCCATATGCATGTACCAAAACAGGTTTCATAAGCATGTAGAGTTAGAGACCATTTTTTAAAATTGTCCTGTTAATTCTAGAAAATCTACAAAGAGGGATATTCAATATTAGAAATGTACTATCTAGAGGCCTGCTTTTCATTAGTGGTGAGCAATTTGTGGTTGCTCCACAAATCCTATTTGAGAGTCAAGAAGAAGTGCCTTTGAAATCTTAGGGCACATTTTTCTGTAGTGTTCCTGGCTGTATTGATAAGAAAGGGGTTGAAAGTAATTGTGTAAAAGAATGAATAATATCCCTGACTGCAAGGAATCTCATTACATAAAGTTGGAACAGATAAAGAACCAAGAGCACCATATAATGCAGATTCATTGCATTCATTATTTTAAGATATACGAACCAAAAACTTACATAGCTGTCAGCTTCATGATTCCTGAAAGTGCTGAGAATGCATGGTAGTTCTGTCTCGTCTGGAAAGGAAACTATATACACATAAACAACGAGAGTCCTGTGGCACCTTATAGACTAACAGATTTTCTTTGGCATAAGCTTTCGTGGGCTATAACCCACGGGTTATAGCCGACGAAAGCTTATGCCGAAGAAAATCTGTTAGTCTATAAGGTGCCACAGGACTCTCGTTGTTTTTGCTGTATGCAGACTAACACGGCTACCCCTCTGGAAATTTCTACATACACATAGACTGTTTCTGATTGGAATGGTAAGACTTTTTCTATGATCCCTTGAACAGCATGAATGGACAATCAACAGCATGTGCATCAAGGTGTAAGAAATAAGGGTTTGAGCATTTAAAGCTTGCGTGTGAAGGAATTTGCTTTGTCATTACAGAGAGCACTGGAGTAGAGGATATGCATTGCACAATGTTTGTCTTTGATTGTATTCTCTTTGTGATCTGTAAAAGTCAATAAATAAAATGAATTGAAGATGACTGCCACAAAAAAAATGTTAAGACAGTTGTTAATACCATTGTATCTTGGCAGCTACTTTTAGCTACTGCTTAAATTGGTATTGAAAACACTTAAAAAATACCAGCAATAACTGAAGCCCCATATATTTGTTCCCATCCCATGTTCTAACAGATGTAAGCAATTATCTTGAGAAATGAAAATTAAGTTGGATGTTGAGAGCTGGGAGCCAATAGTAATTTTGAAAGTGAAGGAGCTCTATTTAAAAGTTTTTGTTTATTGGACATTGGAATCTGAGAAATGTGGATTTACAGGCTAATTAGGCTCCTAATGTGGTAAAAGGGAAAAGCCATAATGTTGAGACGGGAATATTGGCATTGCAAATAATTTATAATGAGGTGTGAGGGATGCAGAAATAAGAGGTCCATGGGAATTTGGAATGATAAATGTAGGGCATTACTTTTTATAATATCTAGAGAATGGATACATTCTTCTTTTTAAATTTATTTTCAGTTTTCTTCCCATTTTCTCTTTTATCAGGTAATTCAGTCACTCTTCATCAGTTCTATTGCTTCCTGATGGCTGACTCTCTCATCTCATGGAGATTTTAACTTCACATTCATTGTCTTAATATTTTTCCCCCTTTTTTTTTTTTTTACATTGTTCTCCCTCCCCCACCATCTAGGGACTTTGTAAACTGAGAAAGCTAAGAATTCTAGATGTAGCAGGGAACAAAATTCAGATTTTCCCAATAGCAGTAAGTATTATTTTCTGTATCTTATTCTTTAATATGAACTTTCTGCTGCAGAACTATTAAATGAATTAAATGGGCAACCTTTGTAACTTACATTCATATAATTTTAATATTTCTAAATCAAGGAACCAAAAGTTTCAAATACAACCTGGATTGTAAAAATATTCTTGGGATTTTCTTTCCAGTTGCTGAACAGTTTTTGTTTATGTCAAAAAACAGTCACACAACACAATTTGCAGTAGTTTGCAAAGTATTATGATAGGAGAAGTGTTACAAAAGGTCATGGCTATGTTGTTTTGATTTTAATATGGAGTGTATTTAGTGTTCTATCTGGACTACTGATTACTTGAAAGGGGGAGTAAGGGGAAGAAAGATTAAACCGTTGCTAAAAAGATGTAGGGAGTCCAAACAAAAATCCCACTGACGTGGGGGGTTTCTAGACCACAACTTGTATGTTTTTTTATGTCCTTTGTCCTTTGACAATTTTGAGTCATATTCTTCTTAAATAGTTTGGTTTCTGATTCTTCTGATACTAATGAGATGGTAGGGGAATGAAAATTTATGGTTTCAACAACTCTAACTTTTCTGAGTTTCTTTATATTGGTTTTGCTATGTCTATCGTACATCATTTCTGAGTGGTGACCTCTTTTCCAGAGTACATTGGATAACATCTTCTTTCCACTACTAATCAAATTCTCTGTATTGTTTACTGAAAGTTAAAGCTACTGGCAATAAGGACATTTTGCAAAAAACAAATAAATGTGGTAGAGTTCTTTTTATTCATATATGTAGGTTTGAATGTGGGCATGAATTAACAGCAATAATCACCTGAGGGCACTCTAAATGACTTTATTCTGCTCATGTAATAAAGTAATTTAGTAGTGCCCTCAGATGATCATTATCAGAGGAATCTTTTATGGCCTGGCAAAGTTACTAAACAGCAGAGACGTTTATAAGAAACAGTGTTTTATACAGAACAAAGCAAGATGTTTTGGGCCTATTAATGAATTTTGAACCTGATCCCGCAAACTCTCACATGAATTACTTTGTACTCGCAGAGGAAGGCCTACTCCTATATTGAATAAGCACTATTTGTTCTGCAGCCAAGGTCAAAAGTCACTGCAGAATTTTCCAAAAATCCAATGCAGAGATGAGGGAGTAAAAAAGGAGGAATGTAATGAATATGAGCCCTACTCTGATGGATGTAGATATATTTTTGTTTCTAAGAGCGTAGCAGATCTAAATAGAGGTGTGTGTTCTGTAACCGGGTGGTGCTTTATGTAACTATGTACATGTTCACTCTGGATACTCACCTCAGACGGTACAGAACTCTAGTTTAAATCTGTACCATTATAGTCTATTCTTATACATTCAATGTGTATTTCGGATTCATTTGTGCTTGATAGGCACTGGCCCACTTTTTAGGGAGGGCGGGGCCCACTTCAGGTGAAGTTGCAAGAGGGACTGTACCTCAAGAGGGCAAAATCAGAGTTTCCTAGAAAACAGGAGGGAGTGTGCCTACTACTACTCCCCGTTGGAGTAGCAGGCTGCTCCCCTTCAGGTGTCTTTTTTGGTTTCATTGGCCAGTGGTTCCATAATCCCAATTTCTCTTTACTCTTGGTGTAGCTTGTGCTAGGAAAGAGCTGTCCCTTTGTTTTGTTTAGTTCATTGCACCTTGTGCCTACCTGATGCATAAAGGGGCATGGAGGATACTTGCATCTCTCTTCCCTCCCTTCCTACATTTTATTATCTTGCAGAGCAACTGAGAACAATCTGGCTCTTTATCACACCCTTTTGGATAGTAATAACCCTTTGATAATCCGAATTTGTGAACATTTGGCAATCTAGCCTATGTTTATGGATTTAGTTCTAATTTTTACTCTCTAGCTGATTCCTCAATTGCAAGAATCATTTAGCTACTTTAGTATATTTTTCCACAACCATCAAGTACTGTTCAGAGCTGCTGTACATTTTGTTGTTTCTGGAGTCTTCGTTTGATCCATCAAAGTTGAAGCTTGGCTGAGGATCTTTGAGAAAACAAGAGCAAAGGGGGGGGAGATGAAGTAGTGGGTTCAGGGTGGGATTCTATGCTGTTAATTCAAAGTATGAATGGGATTCTCTATAGTGAAAAAATACTATTTTAAGGGAAGTTATTTACCGATTATTCAAACTTAATTTCAAGAGTCTGAACAGTTTTAGTCTTGGTGACTTGGGGTGTCAAATATGTGGCCCGTAGGCCATATGTGGTCTGCAAACCTCTTCCATCTGTCCTGTGACTGTGCTCCGTGGGACTACACATTCTCCCTAATGGAGGGTGGGGAGAGAGAGTGGTCTCATGGAGTGCAGTCTCACATACACAACGCTTTGCAATGCCACAAGAGTGCTGTATTGTTTTGATTTATGGTATGTACGGCCCACTTGATGTACTATTAAGTCAAATCTGGCCCGCCATCGCAAATGAGTTTGACATCCCTGGACTAGATGAAAAGATATTTCTAGAGGACAGAACTAAGTGTGGGAAGCTCATCTCAAGTAGCATTTTCAGTGTTCACAGACTAAATTACTTGTGCGCCAGTGATAGTCCTCTTAGCCATAAGATGTATTGCTCTTCCTTCATTATAGGGATACAATCTGTGTAACTGATAAAGGAATTCTGATAAAGCTGTAGCATAAACAATAGCAGCAAAATTAATCTGGAATGTTTTGAGGCCTTTTTTGTTTTCTTTTAAACAAAAAAAAGTATATATAGGTAGAAATCTTTAGTGCATAAACATTCATTTTTTGTGGCTATATCCATTTCAAAACTTTATGATAAGGTTTTAGGATTCTTACAAAATTCTTCACCCACTGTGGGTATATTTTGTAAAGAAATTGAAAGATGTGTCAGAGGAAACAATAAGCCCATAGTTGGAACATTTAAAAGGAGGTGCACTATGTAACTTGAATCATGATGACAAGTTCCAGAGAGGTGGCAGTGTTAGTTCAGTTCAGCAAAACAAATAAGGCATCCTGTCTCACTGTGTACACGCATGCGCGCGCGCACACACACACACAAACACACACAATTATATATAAACACATTTTATTTTGTTGGGAACCTTTGGATCAGGGGTGTCAAATTCATTTGCTGTAGCACGCCAGATTTGACTTAAATGTACTGCAAGTGGGCCGTACATACCATAAATTGAAATACCAGGTCCTACAGTCTTGTGGCATCTTCGAGTGCTATGTATGGAAGACTGCACTCTGTGATACTGCGAGACCATTCTCTCTCTCTCTCTCTCTCCCCCCCCCCCCCGTTAAGGAATGAGTGTGGTATTGGGGTGTGGTCTCACATAAATATATAATAAATAAATAAATAATAACAAGACTTGAAAATTCTTTCATCTCCCCCCTACCTGGGCAATGGCTGGCTGTTGCTGAGAAGACATGATGCCGCAAGACAGTGCGCATGTGTTCTCGCTCTCTCTCTGTTAGGGAGAGAGTGTGGTCTTGCCAAGTGTAGTCATGGGCTGTATGGAAGAGGTTCACAAGCCACATATGGCTTGTGGGCTGCATGAACATAAGAACATAAGAAAGGCCGTACTGGGTCAGACCAGAGGTCCATCTAGCCCAGTATCTGTCTACCGACAGTGGCCAGTGCCAGGTGCCCGAGGGAGTGAACCCAACAGGCAATGATCAAGTGATCACTCTCCTACCATCCGTCTCCATCCTCTGATAAGCAGAGGCTAGGGACACTATTCTTAACCCCTTTCTGGCTAATAGCCATTTATGGACTTAGCCCCCATGAACTTATCCAGTTCCCTTTTAAATATTGTTATAGTCCCAGCCTTCACAACCTCCTCAGGTAAGGAGTTCCACAAGTTGACTGTGCGTTGTGTGAAGAAGAACTTCCTTTTATTTGTTTTGAACCTGCTACCTATCAGTTTCATTTGGTGACCCCTGGTTCTTGTATTATGGGAGTATTTAAACAACTTTTCCTTGTCCACTTTTTCCACATTAGTCATAATTTTATATACTTCTATCATGTCCCCCCTCAGTCTCCTCTTTTCCAAGCTGAAGAGGCCCAGCCTTTTCAATCGTTCCTCATACGAGGCACTCTCCAAACCCCTAATCATTTTAGTTGCCCTTTTCTGAACCTTTTCTAGTGCTAGAATATCTTTTTTGAGATGAGGAGACCACATCTGTACACAGTATTCGAGATGTGGGCGTACCATGGATTTATATAAGGGCAATAATACATTTGCAGTCTTATTTTCTATCCCCTTTTTAATGATCCCTAACATCCTGTTTGCTTTTTTGACCGCCTCCGCACACTGTATGGACATCTTCAGAGAACTATCCACAATGACTCCAAGATCTTTTTCTTGACTCGTTGTAGCCAAATTAGCCCCCGTCATATTATAGGTATAGTTGGGGTTATTTTTTCCAATGTGCATTACTTTACACTTATCCACATTAAATTTCATTTGCCATTTGGATGCCCAATCACTTAGTTTTGTGAGATCTTTTTGAAGTTCTTCACAATCTGCTTTGGTCTTGACTATCTTGAGTAGTTTAGTATCGTCTGCAAACTTAGCTACCTCACTGTTTACCCCTTTCTCCAGATCATTTATGAATAAATTGAATAGGACTGGTCCCAGGACCGACCCTTGGGGAACACCACTAGCTACCCTTTTCCAATCTGAGAATTTACCATTTATTCCTACCCTTTGTTCCCTGTCTTTTAACCAGTTCTCAATCCATGAAAGGACCTTCCCTTTTATCCCATGACAACTTAACTTACGTAACAGCCTTTGGTGAGGGACCTTGTCAAATGCTTTCTGGAAATCTAAGTACACCACGTCCACTGGATCCCCCCTGTCCACATGTTTGTTAACCCCTTCAAAGAACTCTAATAGATTAGTAAGACACGATTTCCCCTTACAGAAACCATGTTGGCTATTGCTCAACAGTTTATGTTTTTCTATGTGACTGACAATTTTATTCTTAACTATTGTTTCAACTAATTTGCCCGGTACCGACGTTAGACTTACCGGTCTGTAAATGTTTCACACCCCTGCTTTAGACTGTAAGTTGTATTATATATATTTGTGGCCATTGGTGTATTCTTGTCATGGAGTGACCATTGCTGACTTTGAAATCCAGATTCTAATTTCAAATGTATTCAGCTTACCTTAAATAAGGCTTTATATATATTTTTGTCGGGGTGGAAAGAAAGTCATTGTTCTTAAGAAAAGGAAACAAAAATGTGTACCACTTATTTTGTAATAGTCTTTCAGATACTCTATTAAATTGTCCCTGAAGCTATTAACTGAGGGAACAGATTGTTATGTGCATTATTCCACTGTGCCCATTATATGTTCCAACTATGATTCCAGAAATGTATTGATGTACAAGCTATTCTATTTTACTGGACGAAATGAATTAGGGAAACAAGAGAAAATACATATTTAAAAAATATATAAGATTACCACGTTGTTCCATTTTTGTTGTGGGGCAGCTGGAAACAGAATCTTTAGTTTTACATGTTTTCTTTATACACAGTGAGTTAAATTAAGTAATGCTTTTATGGATGATGCATTTTTCAATAGCATTGTCTTCTTCAAAGCAACAATTTGTTAGGCATACTGTAAACCAAGTGAAGAGTGAACTTAAGTTTCCATGGTTAAGCCTGTTCCACTTAGACTTTCTTAGGATCCTAAACCACTTCTGAACAGTATATATAGGAGTGATTTGTCCAGTCATTTTAAAACTATTTATTTATTTAAAATTTTTTAACAGGTTTATAGATCTATATCTGGTAAATATCAGAGACCAAACAATAATCATTACAAAAGTGAACTTTTGTGTAGAGAAACTTTATACAGATCATTTATTTAATGTTACCTTATTACAGAGTAACAGAGTCCTCTGGCACTTTTAGTCTGTTAGTTTTTAAAAGTGCCACAGGACTCTGTTTTTCTGCAATAGACTAACATGGCTACCCCTTTGGAACTTATTACAGTGTGTGCATCTTTATATTATTCATGACATGTCTGTCACATTCTAAGCAAAGGACCTTTCATTACTTTCCTTCTTATCTTGAGAGGGTATTTCATTGGGGCTGTTGAGTTGAATACAGGAGCATCAGAATTAAATGCATGTGGATAAAATCATTCCTGTTTAACAAAAGAGGACAGGTTTTTAAATCATTATTAAAATAATTTCCTCTGTGTTAAGTGCAAAGATTTTGATAATCTATGACTATCTTGTGACTAATGTAATCTTGTGACTAATGTCTCTTGTTTTATTTACATTTTTATACAATTTATTAACAAGAATAATGGAATATGTACTCCACTTAAACCTTTTGTCCCAGTAGCATTGTTATTAATATAGCAAGATGAGTTTATCTCCTGCTTTCTTTACATTCACCTTTGTTATATTTGATTTCCTTTTAAAAATAAAAATAGCATTTGAGATGTTTGTTCTTTTTTTCTGAGATAATTACATTATATAATTTATTCAAATAGATGGAGGACCTTATGCTGATGGAACTTTACTGTGAAGATAATCCTTTGCTTCAGAAACATCCTGTTTCTGCTATACAAGAAGAAGAAGTTTGGTCTCTTAAGGTGAGCAATTAGAGATTTCAACTAATACCTTTATAATTTAAAAAATTCAAGATTTAAAATAAAAATTGAATAGTATTCTTGTCAACTCCACAATGCTAAACAGTTTCCGAATCACTTTTCAGGTTATTCATTTGTGATCTAAATGGTTTGGCCATATTTTCTTTTACCTGTTAGGATTGCTTGATGATTGCTTATTATATCCATTGTGCTGAAGAATATAGGAAAGGTGGAGGTGGAAAGTTTGCAGGGAGAACAGAAGAGGGCATTTGCTAGCAACCTTCCATTTATGTTTTCATATTACTATAAAACAAAATTCAGTCCTGGCCAAGAGTTACATGACAGCATTGTGGGAATGTAAATTTAGGAGGACAGACTAGATGATCATGATGGTCCCTTCTGGCCTTAAAATCTATGATTCTATAAAGCATTTGCGTCTGGGTTGCTGATATATGACTCTTGGTGAGCTTTAATCTTTAGCAGATCCATCTTACTCTGTGACGGCGTCATTCACCTTTTTTGTCAACGTATTTTTTTCTTTGGAACTGTAATGCTGCTCAAGGATGTTAAATGATAGTATTGTAGCTGCTAATTCCAGCTATTGACTAGATTCCATTCACTCTTCTCAGAAGAAAACTTGGCTGTAGTGGTTCATGTGTTAATCACAGGTAAAAATTTTCATAAGATCCTAAATCCAATTTCCATTGACTTAGGCAGTGTTGGAAGTTCAGTGGTTGTCTCCTCCCCGTTCGGCTCAGTGAGAGGTTCCTCTGTCTCACAACATCATGGGTCTACACCCAAAGTCAGAGAATTAGCAGCAGAGTAAACATTCTAAGGCTCTGCCCCTTGTGTAGGGTAGAACAAAAGAGTAGCCTATGTCCTCTGGCCTTCAAACAGGGCAAGATGGCAACAGTTAAGGGCTCTAGTTTGCAATCTGGGCAGAGTACCAAAAGTCTAGGGCTCAGACGGGGTTGAGTGCCACTGCAGTTTAGGGGTTTAGCAGGGGTTCAGCACCTTGTAGCAGGGCAGGGCAGTAAGTAGACCAGGAGGCCAACATACAGTTTAGGGCCTCTGACCTTGTATCAGGGCAGAGTTAAACAGAAGTCTAGGGGCTCTGGCCTTGTAGTAGGACACCGCCAGCAATCAGGCCTCCTGGCCTATGGTGAGGTAACTTCCACCTCAGAAGTGGGGTTGGCGGCAGGGGGAGGGGAACCCAGGCCCACTTTCCTCCACCGGGTCCCAACCCAGGGCCCTAACAGTGGCAAGGTGTCCCTCCTCAATAGGGGAGTCAATAGGGAATCTGACTGCAACACACTGACCAGGTTCAGACAGCTATGTAGCCAGACTAGACTCGACTGCCCTGGGCCACTTTCTAAACTTCTCTTGGGATGTACCTGGGTCCATGTGTGTCCATGGTCTCCTTGGAATAGGTAAGGGCTGTGGGCCCAGCCCCCCCTCTGGCTCAATGGTAGGCTACTTCATCTCACTAGAGGCACCATTCATTTTCTTTGAACAGGGGGCTTAGGTTCCTTCGTCATTTAGACATTTATGAACATTTTACCAATCCAGGTAAAAGTATTCTAACTGTTTCTCAACCTGGACACAAGAGTGACAAATGTTGCAGCTAGTATAATTTAGTTGTGCAGCTAGCACAATACATCTCTGAAGTAAAATGAAACAAAAATATTATGTTACTTGCATTCTTCAGGAAATTGCCTTCCACTGTTGCAATTCCACCAGAGGTAACCGGTATACAAAACCTCTAAGCATTTTTGCCACTGTCATTTCTACCTGCTCTAAGTTGCACTGGAATTAGTGCAATTAAATGAAATCTCATGAAAAATGCTGTTTTAGATGCAGCCAAAAGTCCTGTACCAGTGCTCCACAACCTGCCCTGGTACCCTGTGCGAGACCAGGACTGGGTCTAATTCATCATTCTAAAATCCTCAGTGGGCTAGACTGAGACTGCCTCTTAGTCAGGAAGCCTATACTGTAGCTACCATCACCAGTCATCAGAACATTGATACAGACTTGAGAAAGTAGAAGACAAAGCCTTCTCAAAATCAGGTCCAAGACTGTAGAACACCTGCTTGAAGGAGATCAGAGAATACCAGCTCCAGGTTACACTGCAAGGCGCATCTCTTTGCAATATAACCTTCTCTAAAATCAGAATAGAAAAGTTTGTGATGTACTCAACACTAGCAACTCAAGATTAAATAGAACAGAGAAATTACCTCATGCTCATGGGGGAGATTTGATAACATCTAGTTCTTCTTCAAGTGCTGGTCCCCATGTGGATTCCAGATGTGGATGAGCATGCGCACCATTCTCTGGAGCCAGAACTGTTGAAAGCAGTACCCATCAACTAGCTTGCATGCTTTGTGTTGTCCACGTGTTATGTCCAAGGTCTCCTGCAGCTGCGTGGGATCACACCTCCCCAGTTGCCTCTTTCCACCACATGTATAGAGTCAGAACACTCCTCTTCTCCATTCAGCAGCATAGCAAAACAAAAAAAGGGTAATAGATAGCATAGTTTAAGGTACCTTATTTTTAACTGGACTTAGGATGTTGAGAAGTAGTTTTTTCCGAGATTTTTCCTGTCCGTAGGGCAGTCTACCTTGCCTGGGGGAATTATGCCCAAACAAGCAGTGTTCATGAACTGTATCACATGACAGTTGTCATTCTCAGTGACTGACAAGCATCAACATTGCCTCTACTGTCTTGTTGAGACACATACTGTTGCATGATGCTTTATTTCTTGCTCCTTCCCTTTGAGAATGTACAGGGCAAGAGAACTCCATGTGCACACTATCAAATCTGCTAGAAAGATCAACAGCACTGGTGGTGCCAGTTCCCCACCTGTGATACCGATGGTACCAGCTGTGCTGTTCAAACCACATTGTGTGCACAGGAAGCATGGGCATGGTCAAAAAGGCAGATCCCCAAGAGGGACCACCTCCAAATGCTGCATTCCCTCCCTGAGCCAGGGTCAGCCAATTGAGAAGTCATATTCTGACCTGGCAACTCCTGCCCCAAACGGCCTAAGATGGGCAAAAAGTCTAGACAACTCCATGACTCCAACTGCTACTGGAGTTCCTCCAGACCCCTGTGTACTGGTGACTCTTCTGGAATTATTACTGCTGCCGCAATACCACTCCCAGGTACCACACACACTGGGCCATCTCTTAATCTTGAGCCTTATGGCTGAACTTCTGCTGACACTGGAGGTACCTCACGTCAATATGTGACAGTGAGCATCTTCCAGCCACCATCTCCAGCCAATGAGTTGCTGGGGTTATATCATCCATCCATAGTGCGACTACCTGAAGTGATATGGCATCTCACTGCTTTGTTGGTACCACCCATTCATCCTATGTCAAGGGCACCATCCACTCTGCTGGCAAAGCCTACTCCAATTAGCACCACCCTTGTCAGACCATTCAGAGTCCAGTTGGTCCTCGACCACCTTTCTCTCTGTACCAGTATGCATAAATTCAGGTACCGCCTGAACAGAAATGGTTCCGGTATCCATCAGGCCCCCCACTACTGGCAAAGTATGGGACCCATACTATGAATGGGTAGCGTGTTCTTATTCTCCTTTGAAGTACAGTACACCACATGTGTACAAGAATCCTCGAGCCAGGGGACTGATGGTACTAATGGGAGCAATGGATCCACTGCTCTCAGTGGGTGCATCATCAGCCCCAAATGAGGCAATAATTCCACCATTGCTGTCTTTGCCAGATGACCATGGCCAATATCAAGATCTCTTGAGACACATAGCTTCAGCACTCAGTTTACCAGCAGAAGATGTCAAGGATTTGTGGGATGAATTCCTTGACATCCTACAATCAATGGGTCCTTCTCGGGTTATATTACCGATCCATAACATCATTCTACAGCCAGCCCAAGTGATCTGGCATGCCCCAGACTTCTGCACCCCAATGCCTAAATGCATGGACAGACATTATTTCATCCCTGCAAAAAATAGGGATTTCCTTTTTATGCATCCATCTCCTAACTCAATGGTGGTGCAAGCAGCAATCCAACAGACCAGATAACAGCACCCTAGGACCACTCCATCTGATTGAGCTGCAAAGAAATTAGACCTCAGTGGCTGCAGAATATATTCATCTGCTGGACTCCAATTCTGCATTGCTAGCTACCAGGCCACATTGGCAAAGTATGACTTTAAGTCATACTCAAAGCTGGCAGGATTTCACATTTCCCTCCCAGAAAACAAACAAGCAGAGTTCCAGGCTCTCATCAACAAAGTCAAACAAGTATCCAGGGTCTCCCTCCAAGTGGCAGTGGATGCAGCAAACACAGTGGCATGCTCCCTAGCATATGGGAGTGGTGCTCAGTTGAGACTCCTAGCTCCAAGCTTCTGGGTTCCCAAAGGAGGTACAAAGCACTCTGGAACACCTCCAGTTCAATAGCCAGAAGTTATTCAGTGATAAAATGGATGAGAGTCTTCATTGGACATTAGGAGAAAATTCCTAAGTGTCAGGGTGATTAACAACTGGATAAGTTGCTTAGGGAGGTTGTAGAATCTCCTTCACTAGAAAATTTTAAGCACAGGTTAGATAAACACCTGTCAGGGATGGTTTAAGATGATACTTGGTCTTGCTATGAGTGCAGGGCACTGGACATGATGACCTCTCATGTTTATTTCCAGTTTCTATGATTCTGTAATTCACTGAAAGAATGCAGAGTCACTCTTCTATCTATGGACCACTACACTCCAGCCCCCCACATAATTCCAACGCTACCAGACTTATAGACCTTGGTACTAACATCAACCTGCCTATCAACCATAGCATCCCTACCCTCTGAAAGAACAGAAACAAACCTGCCACCACCAATGCTCCCAATGTCCTTGATGTTCCACTACCCCTGCTACTTCTGCTTTATAACAATGCCCGAGACAACCCATATGACTCTTGCTTAGAGAATCGCAAACCCCACCCCACCATGCCCTCAGCCATCCCACCAAGGTTTCGTGGGCATCCATCTCCCTTCAATGCCTGATTAGCATTGATTAGCACTTATCAATGGATACTGGACATTGTACACCAAGGCTAGTGGATAAAATTCAAAACCTTCCTGCTCCATCACCCACCTCGAGACAACCTTATGGATGCAGTCCAAACTCGATTCCCATGAAAAGAAACACACAACTATTTAAAAAAGTGGCCATAGAATGAGCTCCACCTCTCTATCGGGACCATGATTTCTATTCCCTCTCTTTTCTTATACTAAAAAGGGAGGATATTTTCACCCCATATTGGACCTCAGAGCTCTGAAAAAATTCATTCACACATTCCAGTTCAGTATGGTCACATTACCCCCAAATCATTCCTCTTGTCCAACCTGGGGCCTGGTTCACAGCTTTCAATGAAGGATGCATACTTTCACTTAGATATCCATCCGGCCCACTGCAAGTTCCTTTGCTTCAAGGTGGGACGGTCCCATTATCAGTTTTGCATCCTTCCCTTCAGGATAGCTACCGCACTCTGCATGTTTATGGTCTTTGTGGTAACTGTGGCAGATGTGTACTACCAGGACCACTCCCAATTCCCATATCTGGACAATTACGTTACAGTTAGGCCCTGCAGACATTTCTGGCCAACGTTGGAATATGCATCAACAAAGACAAGTCCACCCTCACACCCACCAAAGAACTCGTGTTCGTTGGAGACAGATTGGACTCTCAAATGACATAAGCCTTTTTACTGCAGGATCGATTTACTGCCCTTACAGCCGGCATCACGGCTACAATACCGCTAAGTGCCTTTCATTCCTGAGACATGTGGTGTCATCCACATCGGTCACAGCACACGTCCAACTCCATATGAGACACCTTCAGCACTGGACAAGGATGGTGTACAACTCACAAAGGGATCACTTCAACAAACAAGTCTCCTGTTCACTACCAATGGTTGCTTCTCCATCAGGATAGTGTGATCCATCCAAGTTTTTGGCAGGTATCCCCTTCCCAGGGATCACCTTTACAATGGATACCTCGCTCACTGGCTAGGGTACACATGTACAGAGCCACATGGGTCAGGGGCTGTGGTCCTCAGGAAGGCAAGAATGCATATCAACCTCCTAGAACTAAAAGCGGGTCAGTGTGCTTGTCACACACTGCTCCCTATCCTTCAGGGCAAATATGTACAAGGCAACATGACAGCGGTAACTTGTACAAACAAGCAGGGTTGAGCCAGGTCACTATCCCGTTACTGGGAAGCATTGCGACTATGGAACTGGTGCCTATGACACAACATCACTCTGCAGGCAACCCATTTACCTAGAACGGACAACATTTTGGCAAACATGCTCAAGGAGCATGCCCTTGTGGTGGAAGATCTCAGATGTACCAGTCTTGGACAACATGAGACATGTACACAGGTCGATGCTTTCAACAGTTCCAGCTGTAGTGCATGGCGTGCATGTTCACTTACAACTAAAATCCAGATAAGGACCACACATATCTAAGAACCGTCAGTTACAGTAAGTAACCTCGCCATTAAGCTGGAGTACTTATTGCCTCAGGCAGCTCTTAACTTTATTGTTATTCTTTTATGCTGCTTAGATAAAGCCAGGGATAACGGACAAGTTAAACCTGGAGTATAAAGATCAGGTTTCATGTGGACAGAGCATGCTGTACAGGGATAGGTTCTTGCAATGTAACCAGTCCTATCAAAAAGTGTGTGATGTAATGTATAGCAATTGCAAGGTAACGTGTAGATGTACATAAAGAAAGAGCTTTTCTGTGTAACTTTGTATGTGTGGCATGCATTGTACTTGCCTGTTATGCTTAAGTCTGATCAATTTAGCATAGTTTTGCTATATGCAAAACAAAGGAATCTGAATGACAAAATCTGCAATGAAACTGAGTGCTTCGGATCCCGGAGAATTAGATGAAGTGTTCTCCTAGAACTATACAAGGTGTTCTGGATAAGCTGAGTGGAAAAGGTCTTGGAGGGAATCCAAGAAAAGGTAGAGCTGATAAGACTCAATTGAGAGTCTTTGTTTTGTTAATCGATCAGTAGAGCTGAAGTCACTGATAACCAAGTCATCTGCTGAACCTTAGACTGCTGGTGGACAGTGTGGCGGTGAAAGAAACAGCCTAACCTGCAGTGAGGTTCACCACCACCTACTGAAACACTGAAAGCTGGGTTAACTGGTGGAACCTCAGAATGTGACAGAGTGAATGGCAGCAAATGTGAATCAATTGCAGAAGCGGCAGCAGCAGGTTAGGCATTGCCCGACACCACCTCCTGGGCGGTAGGTGAACTCATGTGAATGTATCTCTGTACTCTGGGCTATTGCTGAACAAGGACAGCACCTGTAGGCAAGGTGCAGTGGAGGGAGAGTGCAGTGGCAGATTAAAGGAACATTTGTTGGACTTTCACACTGCAAGGTGAGATACCGAGGCAAAGAACACTGCCCAGTATATTTTGTCACATGCTTTTGAATTGTGGTTATGATGTTTTCCCAAATTAATGTCAGGTTCCTTTTATCTTGTTAAAATTTTTCTTTTATTAAACTCAGACTCAGTGCTTGCAAGAGGGGACATATTGCCTCTTAGAGGCACACAGGGGATGCGTAAGTTTTTCCAAATTAGAAGGTGGGAGTTGGAAATGGTTCGGTTTTGTATTGTTAAGAGGAACAGCTGGATACTGAACCCAGACCTTTTGGCTGCCAACTCTACCTGGCAGAAGGGTTACACTACAAATATATTAACTTGCCTTTTCCTTTTAACCACAAAACAATCTTTGTCATCGAGGATTTCAAAGACTAACAAACCATTAACCAAGGCCTGTACCTCAAAGTAATGATGCTGCAATGATTAACTTCAATAAAAATTTCAAGGATTGTGGTGTGTCTGGGTACAATCTAGAGACTAATGAACAGCTGTGCCCCCTTGCCCTGCGACTTTGAGAGCTTTATGATATCTTGCTGAAGGAGTTCCCACTTGGGCTGCTCACAAACTGACTTGCAGCATGTAAACCACACTCTTGAGTGTGTGTGTGTAACTGCAGCCTGCCAGCCACACTTGAATTACCCCCTGGCTCTCACTATCCTTTGTTATGTTGCAGGGTGACCCCAATACACTTCCAGCCTTAGATTTTTCCATCAGAAATGAATGTTCTGTATTGCCTACCCCTCTCCTGGGCAATACTACAAGTTTATATAAAGCCAACTATTTCTTTAATAGAAATAACATGTACACCATTTATCACCTGAAATGGAGTTCCCCAAATTCTTCAATTTAAACATACTGTATTAGTTAAAACAATAACACAAGTTTATTAATTTTATTTCTCACCACCCATATTTTGTTAGGAATGATATTGATTGGCAAATTATGAGTTTTCAAATGACACCTTACAAGGTATGCTTTGTACGAAGATTATTACAGTGGAGTGTGCAATGTGAATACAGGGGTTCGTTCTGTCACAAGCACATCTTTGAGTCCCAGTGTAAGGTAGTTTAAAACTGAGAAGAGATACATGGTTATTTACAGTCAATAGAGTAACTTGGAGAAACAACAGATCAAGCTAAGTAGAATCAAGCTTCATGCAAATACTAAAAAAGTCATTCACTAAGTAGATATAAAATTTCCAACTGGATATTACCAATATATAAATGCAGAGAATTAAATAGTAGTAGTAGTATTTCAAAAGTCAGAATGTCAAGTACTTCAGTGAGAAAACTTTTTTCCAATTATAATAAATATAGGGCTTATTCCCTCATTTGATATCTAGATGATATTCTCCATGAAGCACAGCCATCCTTTGAGACTCCAGGAAGTCCTTTGTGGGTATTCAATGCTCGGCACTTACTGCTAGTAATAAAGATGGATTGGACATGGTTTTCTTGTCCCACAAAAACTTCCAAGACGTCAAAAATTCTTCCATTCTGCATCAGGACAAAAACGAGACCTTTTTTATGAAAACCCAGAAGCCAGCATTGGTATAGTCTGGAGGATAGGGCAATAATGTGATGGAGGAAACTCAGGCTCAGGTCCCTGCTCTCTCTTAAAGAGAACAAGGATTTTAACCTGGGTCTCATATCCCAGATGAATGCCCTAAAGATCAGCCTATGGGTTATTCTGGTCTCTCACCCTCTCTTACCAGAAAGTTCATCCCAGATCTGAAAACCTTCCCAATGAAAGTTTGGTTTAAATTACAGCTGTCAAGTGATTAAAAATATCAATAGCCATTAATCATGCTGTTAAACAATAATAGAATATTATTTATTTACATATTTTGGGTGTTTCCTACATTTTCAAAAATATTGATTTCACTTACACTACAATACAAAGTGCACAGTGCTTACTTTATATTTGTTAAATTACAAGTATTTGCACTGTAAAAAGGAAACCAAAGTATAGTAATTCAAATCACCTCATTAGCGGTACTGTAATGCAATCTCTTTATCATGAAAGTTGAACTTGCAAATATAGAATTCTGTAAAAAACAAACAAAAAAAAACCAACACACCCTGCACTCAAAAATAAAACAATATAAAACTTTAAAGCCTAGAACTCTACAGCAACGTATTTCTTGTTCAGCCAATCACAAAGACAAACATGTTTGTTTATATTTATGGGAGCTAATGCTGCTCACTTCTTGTTTATAATGGCACCTGAAAGTGAGAAGAGGTGTTCACATGGCACTGTTATAGCTGGTGTTGCAAGGTATTTATGTCCCAAATATGATAAACATTTGTATGTCCCTTCATGCTTCAACCACCATTCCAGAAGATATGCTTCCATGCTGATGACGGATTCTGCTTGATAAGGATCGAAAGCAGCGTGGACTAATGCACATTCATTTTCATCATCAGAGTCAGCTACCACCTCCAGTAGATTGATTTTATTTTTTGGAAATTTGGGTTCTGCAGATTCTGTACTGGAGTGTTGCTCTTCTAAGATTTCTGAGAATATGTTCCACATCCTGTCATTCTTGTATTTTGGAAGAGACTTCAGATTCTTAAATCTTGGGTTAAGTGTTATAACTTTCCTTAGAAATCTCATATTGGTACTTTCTTTATGTTTTGTCAGATCTGCAGTGAAAGTGTTCTTAAATTGAACAACATGTGCTGGGGTTATCATCTGAGATTGCCATAACACGAAATATGGTAAAATGTGGATAAAACCATAGAGCAGAAGATATATAATTTTCCCCCAAGGAGTTCAGTCACAAATTCGATTTAACACATTTTTTATAATGTGTTGATTGGGATTGGAATGTTTTTTTTTCCCCTGATAAGCAGCTGTTTCTCTGCAAAAATCTGTGCAAAAATCTGTGCAGTCGGTAACAAAAGTGCCTCCCTTGCAAGGAGGCAGTCTTGATTGCAGACAAGCACTCTCAGTGAATTTGCTGCCTCAGGGAAGGCCACATCCACCAAAAGTGTGGTCTCTACCAACAATTCTGGCCACAATCTCATAAAGACAGAGAGCTCTGACAGAAGACCATCTTCATGGAGATGGCTCTCAGGCCCAAATCACCTGGCAGACGTGAGTCTTCCCCACATTCCTCTAAAGGCTGTGAGTCAAAGAGACAAGCTGCAGAACCCTCTCACAAGTCATCCAAGAAGAGAGTAGGAAGTCACCATAGTGTGCCCTGAAATAGTCATATGCTATCTCCATCTCATTTGGCATCTTTGGCACTGAGACCATCTCAATCCGGCTCCCATGGCTCATGGAGCTCAACCGTGGCCAGTACTACTGACATGTCCATGGATCCACTGAGTACGGATGTTATGTATTAGGATTAAATAATGGTCAGTAGTCATAACAGGCTTCAGAGTTCCCTTGTTAAGCTTTATTCAGCATGTCTGGCAAGGACTGCCAGCAGACACACAGGTTTTCCTGAGTACTTAACAACCCTCCCATTTATCACTATGGAAACCCCCAATGGCCCCAGTAACCTGAGACATCACAACGGGCACCAAGTCAATGGCATTGAGGGACAGGAGTGAGCAATTCAGTAAAAAGACATTCCCGGTATGCGAATCCATGTTAATACCACCAATGACATTTCACCCGGCACTGGAGTGGCCAGTGTGGACAAGGTCTGCATACTTTCCCAGCATTGACACTAGGACAGTCAGTACCAGCAGAATCCTGCCATTGCAGAGACATCCAGATGCCGCACATAGTGGAGTCTTTGCCTCTCAGTACTGGGCCCTTTTCATTGAGCTTTCACCTAGCGTGGGAATCATCCTCGCTGCCATGTCATGTTCCCCTGTTTTCTAGTGAGGATTCAGAAAGTGTACCAGAAGAGGTAGTGTTACAGTAGTCCTCTCAGGCCCCATATGAATATTATGAAAAGCTTTTTCAATAGAAACATAGTGAAACGTTGGAATGGGTTACCTAGGAAGGTGGTGTAGTTGAAGCGTGGCTGAGGAATATGCTTTCCTCCTGAAAAGTTCTATAGACCTGTTCATCACTCACCTAGACAAGAAATGTTCATTCTCCTATTCCAGAGTGGGGATGGGGCAGCACTCCTGGGGCAATACTCTTTTCCTCCCCTGAGGTAGAGGCATTTCTATGCTTTTCTTCCATTTTCCCTACTGTTGAAGCTCTTGCTGAAAATAAAATGGGATAGAACTGCTCTTACTTGGCTCAGACAGACCTAGTACCCTTACCCAGCTCAGACCCTGCCCACCAGTCCTTCTCCTAGCTGTTCCATACCTTTTCTTGCAGAACAGAGGATGTATCCTGAATTCCAATTTAGGGGGTCCTCTGTCTCAAGGCATGGCTCCTTCTTGGTTCCAATACCCAGAAAGCTCCAGTTCAATGGAGGTATAAAAGGTTCTATTACACAGTGGGAGTCCTTGACATGATTACTTATCTGGAAAAATAGTCCAGGTTCCAGATTTCGTGCATGGCCTAACAAATCTCCCTGACATCTGCAATGCTTCCAAATATTCTAGACTATGCATTGACCGTTAAATCAGGACTTATCTTTAAGTTCTCTCAGGGTCCACTTAGACAGCTTTCCATCAACCTGTAGAGGGATACTCAGTGCTATCACACCTCAAAAGGTTCCTCAGAGGTTTAGTAACCTCTTCCAACAATCTTGATTTCCTTCCCCCCATGCTGGACCTAAACCTGATGCTGAGAGGGATCACCAGGCCTCCTGTTTTCTGACTCACCTATCACTGAAAATGGTCTTCTTGTTAGCAGTTATGTTAGCCAGGAGAATAGGAGATAGCAGCACCCTATATGATTTATTTATTTATGGACAATGTTGCACTCAGTCACATCCAGAATTCATCCTGAAGGTATGTTTCACATGAATCAATCAGTTCACCTTCCCGTCTTTTCCCGTAAACCTCACCAGGACCACAGGGAGACTATATTGCATACCTTAGATGTTAGAAGAGCCCTGCCTTTCTATCTAGTCAGGACAAAGGATTTCAGGATATCCTGTAGACTCTTATTCTCTGTTGCAGACAGATCCGAGGGTTCAAAAATATCAGCCCAAAGACACTCCAAGTGGGTCTTGAATTGCATTAGTGTTACCAAGTTTGCAACATGACCCCTCCAGACTCTCTGCATATATACTCCATGAGGTGGTTCTTCTCATCCATTGCCTTCTTCAAGAATGTCCCTATCGCAGAGATCTGTAGAGTGGCAACACGGAAATCCACACTGTCACTGAGTAGTATGTGATTACTTGGGACTCTGTCTTCTATGCCATTTTTGGCTCCACGGTGCTGCCATCAGTAACAGACTAGACTCCAAAGTCTTGGCCCTTCAGAAGGGGTTCTGCCTGAGAATCACCTTCAGTGGAGAACCCATTGTGACATTACTTGAAGAAGTTACTCATCTTGTGCAGTAACAATGGTTCTTTGAGATGTGTGTCCCCATGAGTGCTTCACAACCCAACCTCCTCACCTCTACTTTGGAGCTCTTGTCTATGACTTTGCAGTAGAGAAGGACCTGTGAGGGATGGGTTGGGCTGTGCATGCTGACTAACTTCGTGGCACAGAACGATGAAAAAGAGTGCATGTGCAGGCCTAATGGACACTGCCACCGAAGTTCTCCAAGCAGGGATGCAATTACACATACATTAGAGCACCTGTTCCAGGATACACCTCGAAGAACCATCATTACTGCACAAGGTGAGTAACTTACAGAAGAATGAAAGCCATCCCTGAAGTATGTGTCCTGGCAGAAGGAGACCGTTCTAGAGATCTTTGGAATGAGAGGAACAATTCAGGGAAAAATTTGCAAGGTTTTGTTTATCCTCTTCCTCTAGCCTTATCCTGTTTGTTTTCTGTTTAAAGAGGCAAACTAGTCATTGGAATTAAGATCTTTTTAAAGATTAGGAAAATAAAATTGTTACCAAAATGCCATCCTACTCCTGAGCTATATTAATGACTCCAGAAATTAGTGATATCTAATGACTAGTTGGTCAGTGAGCTTATCAACTTGGAAAGTGTACACAATCATGAAAGAATGATATCCACAAATCAATGCTTGCTTTTTTATTAAGTGGTTGCCGCACATGACCATGTAATGATAGTGATTGCTACGAAGTGGAAATAATTCAAAATCATAACAGCAGAATCTTCTTAACTTTGCTATAGCAGTTATACAGATAGAAGGTTAGTAGCAGGTTTAAACTTTGTAGAGAAACCCGGTTTGAGAACCTGCATGCTTCTTTTGGACTTAGAGAATGGAGTCTATTAAAAAAAAGTTGCAATGAAACTGCAATAAAGCATCTGAAGTATGTAGAAGAAAAAATATGCACAGAAGAGATTGTTTTATTTTATTTAAAAAAAACAACCTTTGTATAAGCATTACTTTAAAATATCGGTGTGAGAAAACATCTATATTGTGTTAAAAGTTCAGCTCTGTTTTGTTAAGTTTAATGTTTCTTGCCTCTATGGCACTGTTTATCATGCTGTGCACATACATTTTGTTATAATTGTTTTATTTATCACCTTGTATGACACATTGCCTCTCTGTTTCTAAAGATAGTTTGTCTCTTACATACCACAACTATTAACAGTAAGAACATTCAGTATTGAAAACTTTGGCAAGGCACTAAAGCAATGATCTACATCTGTTCAAAATTTTAAAATCCTCTTTCTGGTCCAGTACTGCTCCTCTTGAGCTTAACTTCTAAACTCTGTTGACTTTAGTGCTTCAGGCCCTAAATTACTAGTTTATGACCTTAATTTCTAATTATTTTTGTCTAGGGACGCTTTAAGTTTGAGTCCACCAAGTCCATACATAAAATAAGAATAATTATCTAAAATCCAGCTTCCTCAAATGCTAAAGCTAGAATGGCAGGGAGTGGAGGCCTGGCCACGTATTCTCAGGAGGAATCATCTTGATAATGCGCACTTTGCTTGACTACTACCAGGATTCCACTACCTTAAATTGTACTTTCACTGCATATTGATGGACTGAAATGATCTTGTGTTCCTGAAACTCATGTTATGAGAAGGTGTTTGAAAAATCATGGAGGCAGTGCATTCAGCGACACTAAGAACATTAATAATGCATTAGTAGTTGGAAAACTAACAGTTCGATGAAATTCTTATACAACTTGATCTTAATGTAAGATTATTTCTTGGGAAAGAAACAAGTATACTTTGATCTTGTTACTGAGAACTGACCAGGTAGACTTTTCAAGCCCCCATTAATATCTTCAGAGGACAAATATGTTGTAGGTTTGGTCAAACTTCTTCTCTGATATGCTTGCATATAAGTATCTGGAAAGAGATTTTAGACTGAGTCTTCTATGAACAAAGTAATGATTTACAGCTTGCTCTAGAACTCCTTGCTCCACCAGAATCCCCAATGAAATTTAATGAGTGTTCTGTCAATGTCAGCCTGGATTGCTGCATTGGTCTTAGAATGCAATACCTTAACAAGCTTTTGGAAGTATTTTACCCATGAAATTTGAATAGAATATTCAGTGATGAATGTAGACAATGAAAAATATAGTAATTTAGGTCATGTTTATTTATACAGTGTCATAGATGTGCATGAAAAATGTATAGAACAGTAAGATAGTCCTTTCCCAGAACAATTTACAATATAAATTTTAAAATAACCATGATGACCAAGGGATTTGGAGAAAGAGGAGAAGCTAGGAAAAGAGAGGACAAGTAATGTAAATAAAATGAATCAATCGCTTGATGACTCTAGTGTGGGGGTTGGGGTTTTTTTGGTGGATAGACTTTCTTTGCAGTTTATAAACAAGTTTTTATCATAGAAATTATTTAAATTTTCTTTCACTCCTTGATTTGAAAACTGAGCTGACTGTGTGGAGGTGGAAGGGTCATGAATATAAGAACACAGCAGGATGGAGTGGAGAGTTGATGTGAGAGTAAGATTTGCAGTGTGGGAAAGAAGGACAAGGTGAAAAGAGGAGAGGGAGAAAAGACAGGTTCAGGAGGAAGCGAATTGACTTGACAGCAGGGAATTAATGAACCGAGTAGCAGTGTCAAAACTGCATTGGAAATAATGGCAATGATATTCTGCACAGTGCAGTTAATGGAAGTGACAGTACAGATCACCATTGTTCTAACTTGCTAACTGGTATTTAGGTGTATAACATGGTTTCCAGTGTTGAAATTAGTCATTATTCAGTTTTAAGTGGCAAGATAGTATTTATTTTAAACTAATACCATATCCTGTGAAAATATTTCAAGAGCTGTATTCTCCCTCTGTTAAATAATCCAGGAAATAGCAGCAAGATTTATTTTCAGTCAGCTAACGAAAGAGGATTCCATTCTACATACTTCAATAAAACAGAACTTGGAAGCATGTAATATACTTTCCAAAAAACAAGTGTGTGCTCAATGTGGGCAGGGATTCCTGAATATATGGCTGGAATGTGTACGCTTTGTGAATGTCAGACAGGTAAAAGACCCTTTATGAATTTCTCTTAAAATAATAGGCCTAGCTTCTGCTTGAAGATATGTAGTAGAATAAAATCAAGTCACGTGTAGTTGTTTTATCTTCACTTGAAGATCTTGATGCTGAAAAGTCATCTAAGATTGGGTTCACAAGCCCGGGAAGTGATTCCTTTATAGAGGAGCCAGTGTATAGCTGTAGGCAGGAATTAATCCACAATCTAACACTTGGTTTCAGGATTACATTGCTCCAAAGTGATTCGATCATTTGAAGACATATGTCATTCATTTCAATGTATACATTATGAGTATTGTCATTCAATGATCTAAGCTCTGTCAGAAAAAGAAGAAAATTCTAAGAACTTTGCAGTATGGGCCTTCTGTGGAAGATCTTTCACTGTGCATGTTTCTGGAACTCCTGATGCTGTAAAGAATACCCTCAAAAACTATGGACCATCAGAAACCTTGCTGCTTTCCACTCTAAATACATGCAGCATTTTTTGGACCTTGCATCTTCTCTAATATAAACACGGAGCAACAGATACATTTATATTTAAAAAAAAATTTAAAAAAACCAAACCAAAAATAAAGCCCAACCCTGCCATACTAACATAGTCCACTACATATGCATCTCCCTCTGAGGAGAGGATGATAGGACAAACAGCATGTGACAATTGTATAATCATGTTACTTAATGCTCTACTTGAAGGCATTTAGATCCTACATTGATGAGCATGATATAAGAACCTATATAGAATAGAATGGAATAGAATAGAAAATAGTCACCAGGAAGAGAGAGACTAAAGGGAAGATAGTGGTTAAATGAAAAACCTGTTGATGCTTTATGGCACAACCATAGTGTGAAGTAATATCTTCCTTTTCATTAAAAATAATCCAGAGCTCCAGATACTCTCATTTGTTCCAATCTGGCAGTTCAAAGTGACTGCAAATCCACCAGATCTGTCTGTGGACTCCCCCAACTGAACTAGAATTGTGTAGCTGTCTCTGATATTGTCCCTCCTCTTGCAACTCTTTGTGAAGTTCAGGAAAGAGTTTGTCCAGAGTTGTTTTGTTCTCCTTCAGTCTCTGTCTGCTGGAGGGCCTTTGGGTTTCACAGCCATCAAGCATTGATTAGAGCAGCCTCGGGACATTCGTAGGTATTTGACCTATTTACATTCCCTTTTGTACTATATTTAGTAATGCTTAATCACTTCTGTGTTGATTGCATTTGAATATTCAAAAAGGCTTATGATCTGTGTTTACCCTCTCTAGTTCATTTCTTAGCCAAGCTGTAATATTTAGCTCTTTGAATCTTTTCACATAGATCATTCTGCAAAACCTCTCAACTACTGCACAGCACTTGGTTGTCTCATGTCTGCACTAGATCTGAAGTTGTTGCTAAAAGAGCCCATTTCTTCTTGGCCGCAACCCTGTGTCACTTTTAAAGACTTCACAAATTTATTTTTCGCATGCACTTTCATGGATGAAGACCCGCTTCATCAGATGCTAGAAAACAGAAAACTTACAATATAGAAGCGAAAAATAAATCCTGTGATTACACTTCACTGCAGCAGGTCAATTAGTTTTGCAGTCTTTACACTAGTAAAACTCTCACTGATTTGTGATCAGTGCAGTAGAAGGCAGAAAAGATGATTCCAATGATGTAAATTTTAATACTACTCTCCAAACCAAACCTTTAATGCAGGTTTAGCCTATGGAAGTCCTGCAGGATCAGACCTTTAGAAGAATGACTTACTTCATTTACCGTCAAATTCCAAAGGGGTAGCCGTGTTAGTCTATTGTAGAAAGACAAAAGAGTCTTGTGGCACTTTTAAAGACTAACAGATTTATTAATCACATGAGCTTTCGTGGGAGAAAATCCCACTTCGTCAGACTGGTGTTTTGAATCCAAACACTGGTGTTTTGAATCCTAACACCTACTTTGATTTGCTGTTACAGCCTGACCTGATGCTATGTCATACACTCCCCTGCATTTAATTTCCTCCCACTCTGTAACTTTCCTATCTTCAAAGCGTCTGACGAAGTGGGATTTTCTCCCACGAAAGCTCATGTGATTAATAAATCTGTTAGTCTTTAAAAGTGCCACAAGACTCTTTTGTCCTTCATTTACCGTGTTCAGAGAATTGGGAGTTGTTAATTTCATATGAAACAACTTTATTAAGAATGTAGTATACAAATATTTTCTATTTTTTTTTGCAGATTTTACCTTTAATATTTATTTATTTTTTTTAAAGAAAATGAAGATAAGCAGAAATGTGCATCTCTTGCCTGTGAGGACGTTGCTGTGCTCTTACAAATGCTTTAACCATCCTGGCCACGGATTCTTTGGGATTGCTGTACCATAGAGCAGGGAAGGAATGCATTCAGAACAGTCACTCAGATTACATTCTTTGGCATTGTTTACCTTAACTGAAGATCTAGTTCTTATAATTTGGTATTGTGTCTTTTCTCAGTGTAAAATGTATATTATGCAAAGATAGCAAATTACAAAGAAATGATCTCCACATACAATTATTCTGTGCAATTGTGTGATGGGTTTTTGGGTTTTTTTTTTTTTTTTTTGGCCGACTGAACTCAGTTCCTAATATTGGATGAATCAAACCAATGACATTGTTTAAATATGACACATAGTTATAGTGGAAATTGTAATCAGCCATTGTATTGTGGTTTCTTTGACAGATCTCGTTACATTGCAGTAGGAAATTATTATGAAAATTTATTTTTCTGAGATTTTAGGATCAAATTTTAAAGCTTCAAAGAAATAGACAGATGTGTGAAGGTAGTTCTTTATATAGTCTGTCATTGCAATTATAAATTCAGTTTTTTTCAGAAGTTTTTAACATGGCTTTACAACTTTGCATGCAAGCATCTTAGCACAGTTGCAAATATGTATGGGTGATTTAAAAATGAAAAAAGAAAGATTACCAATTTAAGAATTTTTTTGCATAGAACCATTTTGATTTTAAAGAAGCACTTATCTATCAAGGGAAAGACAAGGAAAGCATTCTATATAGAAACAATTCTTAGATGTTTAATTTTTTTCTGGGTTCTTTTCTTTCCTGCTTTTTGATCCCTTTGGATGTTTTTAGATGGAAAGAAAGAATTTTTTAACTTAAAATTTGGCTTTTCATGTTGTTTCTTTCTCACCTATATTTATAATCCTCTGCTAATGTTGTATTATATTACAAAGAGGATCCCTTTTTCTGGAAGGTGCATGTGCCTAAATGTAAGCTCAAATAGTCCCACTGATTTCAGTTCACATGTTTAAAGTTAAGGATGAGGTAAGTACCTTTCTTCATTGGGTCCAGAGTTGTTTCTGATGGGAATAAGAACAAGGAAGAGTCACATGTTTAAAAAGAACAGACTGTTTTTGTACAGATTGTTGTCCAGGAGTAAAGAACAAGTTAACAAATACCAAAAACTCACAGAATTTTCTCTAAATAAAACATTTTTGTGATTTTCACATTTCCATGAGCCATTAGTGGAGCACCAAAAAGCAAGACTGTTATTTCATAGTATGGTGTGATCAGTTTAAGTGAAGTTCACTTCTGAGAGAGGCTGTGTCATGGAGCCAATATGGTACTGCTGTGAAGATAGTAGTGGGCACAGACTGAGTGTTCACGAAGGGAGGATTCACCATACCCCTCTGAATGTACTGACAAGGAAGAGGGCATTGAAGATAGGCTAGGGAGCAAACTACCAGATCTGCATAGGTGAAGTTTCAGTGACTAGGGCCCAGTATAGGGGACATGGAGTAGAAGTTGCAAAAGGACTCCAACCTGCACAGCTTACAGGTAGGACAGCCATGTAGAATATGATCATACAAGCTGTGAGAGAATTCCGCTTTATTGCATTATCGAAAATGAGAAAACTGATGCAGATGGAGCACTGAATGCTGAAATTCTGCTCTTTGGACAGGAGCACAGGCTTTGCACTGTACACACTTGAGATACATATTAAATATGTTCTGCATACACATTTATACAATAAGTCTTGATAGCACTATTAAATAACTAATGCCATGAATGAACAGCGGCTTGATCAATCATTCTGCTTTATTTTCTCAGCTAATGTGCACTTTAGAGGGACATTTGGTTGATTTGCTTTTAAAATAATTCAGCTTGGCACAAATAGTCTGAAGCAGGAAAAATTAAATTCAAAGCTGCCTTAGCCTCCTCCTTTATATTGCAGTGTAGTAATTTATACTTGACTACTAATACACTGTGTGCTGCATTTTCTCCTTCATCTTTTCGGCTAAGGTCTAATCTAGTATCAGTTTAATATCTGAAACATCCTCTTCTGGGGAGCACTATGTAATGTTTCCAACAGGATGAACTCAGTGAGCTAATAGATTTTTCCTGTCTTTAATTACAATGCCTGAATTACCAATGCAAAAGAAGATGAGTTAAGGTATATCTACACTAAGTTGACTTAACGTCGGTCAACTTACAGCACCACTGTAATTACTGTGGTGGTTCATGTCCACATTACCCTCATCTCAGTGGTGTGTGTCTTCAACAAGAGCACTTCCACTGACTTAAGGGGTAATGTGGGGGGACTGAGAGTCCAGGCTCTCAGCTCCACATGAAATTCCCCCTGGGAACCCAGCTGCCCTCAGGTTCCTGACTCCTCGTGGGAAACCCAGCTGTCCTCCTGCCCCCAGCTTATGGCCACCTGCTGGGAGCATAGCTGCCTGCCTCACCCAAGGCTCTTAACTCCCCACCAGGGAGTGCTGCCTGAGCTTCCCACTTCTGCTGTCGTTCTTGTCAGTTGCTGTGACGTTGACAAGAAAGCTGAGGGTGGGCTCCAACTGGAACCTGACTGTCCCTGCGCTTCTGGTTGGGAGCCCACCTGCATGGAGACTCCTGGAGAATGAGGAGCTGAGAGTTTTGGTGCAGCTGGGCTCCCTGAGGGGAGTCAGGAGTTCAGGGGACACATGATCTCTAGCTGGAATCCTCTACTCATCTCAGCTTGTTAATTCTTGTCAATTTCACAGCTCACTGCTGCAGCTATGAAATTAACAAGAATGACCATGAGAACAGTGGAAGTAAGTAACCCACAGTGTCTACATCCACACCACATTGCCCTAACTATACCAGCATACGCCCACACCACTCGTGGAGGTGGAGTTACTATATTGGTGTAGTGGGGTGCTTACATTGGCAGGACCCAGGGCGTTGTGTATATACTGACATCATTAACTTGATGTAAACTGCTTTTCATTGACCTAACACTGTAGTTTAGACCAAGCCTTAAACAATAGGAGCCTTAACTTTAAATACCTTGCCAGTGTCAGTGTGTCACAACCTCACTGCCACTCAGTGCCTTGCGTATTAATTCTTTTTGTGCTGCTCTGCCTATGAAATAGATACTTCCTCAGCCTAGAACTGCCTTCAAAGTATCCAGTGAAGCTGCATCTTCAAGAAATAAAAAATTCATGTGTGCAAGCTGCACTTATGTCCTCCCTTCATCTCCAGGGAGGGGAGTGAAACACCATTGACCTCCCTGAAGATCTTGTTTGGCTCAGGAAGGGAGTGGGATGGCATAATCCTTTGGTACACACTTGGCCTTTAGGAAGAGGAGGACTCCATGGGAGGTGTCCATTTGGAGCATTGTGTAATCATGCTGTGGGATAGAATCACTGAGTGCTCCTAAGTACACTCTTTTCTGCTTAAATCAGCATGACTAATACATGCTGTGCTTATGCTGACATCTATGATGTGCGGACGTCACGCTCCATGCCATCAGATGAAACAGGAGAAGTATCCTTTTGTGAATTTTTTGTAAAGATTAATTTAACGATAATAATAGTGACTGTGACACAGAATATTCCATAAGGATTACCATGATTTGGAGCTACTTATAACTCGTAGTTAGTCCTTGACTCCCAAATTGCAGTTGTCTGTCTCCCAGCCACGTTTTTCCCGTGGAATATCTGTGGGCGTCACAAATCGTAAACACCCTGCACATTAGTGAGCTATCTGATCCTTCTTCCATTTAAATCCAGTCAGAACTCCCTAGTATTCAGTAGGATCAGGTCCTTCATACCCCGACTCGTGAGCTCTGTAGAAGTAGTATTTGCCTGATCTTTTACTCAGACTCTCAAACCACTCTGGGTAAGTGAAGTTCAAAATGTAAACTGATGGGGAGTGAGAGAGAGAAAAGAAGCTTCACCTGATATTCAAGTTCCGAAAGGCATTTTATTTTCTTTGACATTTTTCCCAGGTGTCTTTCTGCTGTGCTGGCTTCATATAGCACAGAAGGATTTTCGATAATTGTCTTGCTTCTCATTCTAGTAGTAATTAAGAACCAATATGTGTTACGTAGTTACCATTTTTCCTTTCGTTGTGCAGGTTATATGGTTACCTAGGGTTGTCTGTGTACCAAGACCTGTGTGATGCTACATGTGTAACCTCAGTATTACAACAGGCAAAGAAGTTGTAAATGCCAAAGCATGCTAAAGTTTCACCACTGTGCTAGGGCTCGTAGACGTAGAGGCCTTCATATGATCGTTAGTAAGAAATACAGTTTAACATAAAAGCCAAGGAAAGACAGACTGTAAAGATTTTCAAAGTTAAGCTTACATTAATCTATAATTGTGAACAAAATGTTGGTATACATACATAAAATAGTTGATAAATGTATTTTCACTATACTAGTCTGAGTTGCAGCTTGAACACCCAATAAAAAGGCTACTTTGCCTCTGCAAAACTCTTTATATAAGATGCAGTCCCTGGACCTCCAGTGAAATGAGGAGCTGTGATAGGCAGATTTCTAAACACTTGGGGACAGAGGAAGATTGTGCGGGGGACATGAAAACTGAGTCAAATGGGGACCAGGAAGGATCCATCTGATGCAGGTAATAGTAGCTGGGTGAGAAGGTACAGGGTTTGATCTGAATGAACAAGCAGTAAGTATCTAAGTGGATAAGCAGCAAGCAGTAGCTGAGTGGAATGGAGATTGGTCACCAGGAATAATGGGAGCCAGTGGTAGCAGAAAGAGCCTCCAAAATATAAATTTGCCTCAATTTAAATGTAAACGGTCATGTTTGTAGGTTCTCTAATTCAAGTTGTTTTCTGCATCTGGGATAAGTGGAGGTGGAAAAGGGACCCTCTGCGAGGGAGATTTCAAGTCAGCAGGCATAAAATACTCTTGCTTTTGCTCTTGCAGTGCTAGGACACTGGGGATACTTTAAAAATACTTGATACTTTCTGATGTAGCAAGTGGTCACTTCAGGGTGTCTTTAATGCATTTGAAGATATGTACCAATTCTAAGGTGATAGACTTGCGTTTGTATAGATTGTGACATATATTGCAGCAGTATGCAGTGTCTTTGGGAACCATATGGTATTAAGCTTTTGTATCACTGTGGGGGTCAGGGATTACATGCAGCTCTAGTGGGGAGGGCTACCACAACTCCAGGAACCAAAAACAATGGGGGTTGATTAAGACAAATCACTTAAGTTGTAAACACCTCCACGTATACTGGTCAAACTGGGTTTTCCAGGAACCAATGGACAAAGAAAAGGGATTATATAGTAAAAAAAGGCTGGTTTTAATTGAGTCAGGGTCTTCTTTCTGATCCATCAAATGGACAGGACCGTCTGTCTCTGGAGGGGGGCACCAACTCTCACAGAAGGGTTTGAAAGACATTGGCTTTCTAGGATCTCATAAATTAATGGTTGACCCTGGTAAGGATTTAGTAGGCATGTAGGCACTTTAATTGTTTTCTGTACGTTTTCTCTGTAATGCTTTTACCTTAATTAATGCAGTTTGCTTTGTGAAGGCTGGTTGGTGACTGATAGCACTCTGAGAGTCCCAGCAGAAAGAGTTAACCACAGGTGCTGGACCCTGGTCAGAGCTCCTGGGAAATTGCAGTGAAGTGAAAAGGGACCACAAACCTAAACCTCTGGTTTGAAGGAAGAAGAATGTGAGTCTCTGCCTCACGAGAGGTGATAAATGATAAGCTCATGTAACGTATGTGAGGTGTTGAATTAACCAATTTATTTGCACTGAGCCAAAACTGAAAATCTTGACCCCAACCCATAAGTCCTCTTAACAGAATTTAAAACTACATTCCAACATAAGTGATGGCGTAGTGTTCTATGTAGGGCAGTGGTACCACGTCGTCAGCCCACTCAGCCACCTGGTGATGCCCTTCGAGGGCTTGGAAGGTTCCAACAGAGAAATAGGGAGACTTCAAAAGCAGGAATGGATGGTCCTTGGGGAAGGAATATTGACACTCTGTCTTCTAAGCACCTGAAGCTCCTCTCTCACCCAATCAATGGGGGAGGATTTGGGAGAAGGGGGCTAGTGTAAAGGCTGCCTCCTCCCTTGCAGCAGGACCGACACTCTCAGGATAAGGCTGGCCTACTGACTCCTCCTGACTGGTAGGCTAATTGGAGAGGGTGTTCAGTTGAAAGGAGTTGGCAAAATCCTTGCCACTGACTATTCCAAGCAAGAGACACAAACCTCAGTTCCAGGAATAGAACTGAGGGGGCACTCCTATTTGCGGAAGAGAGGTATCGACTGCTCTAGAAGTGAGAGCTGGAGGATCTGCTCACACACAGCCCAGCTGTTTCAGAGAGGGGCTGGGAATGGTCTTAGGGAAAGCACCTTCATAGCTGGATGAAGGGAAGCTGTGAGGAATCATAGCTCTAGGCAGGGACAGCAGAGTCCAGGAACCTGGTGGAGACATTGCCAAGAAGGGTGACGACAGGGGCAGCTCAGTAAAGGAGAAGAGGGATAAAAAACAGTCCTTAACTACCTAAACAAGTCCCTGGACTGTAACACAGAAGAGAAGATGGGCCTGATTCCTCTGCCTATCCTCAAGACCATGACGGGGTGACCGGGGGGGGGGGGGGGGGGCGTAAGAGTAGAAGAGGCCAAGAATGACAAGTTGCAGATAGATTAAGGGCGGTGGGACTCAAAGGCCATAAGATTTTGAATTTTGGGGCTTTATTGTTTATGCCTGAAAGGGAAATCAACTCAGCAGGGACCTGGCTGGAGGGCTAGGCCAAGTACATCAACAGACTATTGCAATTAAAGAGGGTGTAGATTAAGAGAACGCCTGCAACTCTGTACCTGGATTCTAGGAGAGACTCTGAAGGTGAGAGGTGTGATTACAATACAGCTGTGCCATTCAGCATATCCCTAATCAGAAAATCGGGAGCATCAAAAGTCAAAACTACCCTCTTATACCAACAATTTCCCACTCTTACAATTCTTCTCCATTTTCAAATGTGTAAGGGAATAAGAGGCGCTTTTCAGCATGTCATGAAGATCCATCAGAATTAAGGTATTTTGAAACAAGGAAAGGAGTGAATTCCAAAGCCATGGGGCCCTCACAGAGAAAAGTCTGCTGGTAGTGTCTTCTCATTTAAAGCAATGGAACTTCAGATCAAATGTATCTGCTGATCTCATTTGTGGCTGTCATGCACATGGAGAGAGGGTCTTTCAGGCAGGAAGGGCTTAAGCTATGTTAGAGACCTAAGAAAATGAACATGTGTAAATTTAAAGCTAATGGATGGACTCATTTAAATACTAAATTATTTGTAGCAAGGAAGAAATTGATTTAATTTTGCAAAGAACAACAGATATTTGAGAAACTTGCTCTTCCCAAAAGGAAGTGTTAGCAAGTGAGCAGTGAAGTGCATCTCTAAATATATATACCAGGGCAGAATGCAGTGGTCAACAAAGGACAAAAATCAGATTTATTTGCAGTAAATATGGAGCAGTAACAACACAGCACAAGTGTTCAGCCAAAAGTATTGTCACCTTGCATGAAGAAGTTTGACTATGTTGGATGCACAATTTCTTGTGCAAAATACACACTTAATTCTGTGCCTAATTTGCACATATAATTATAATGATTGAATGCACAAATTTTTAATTTAGATAATTTTTTTAGCCTGTTTTGCAATAATTTTTCAAATTAGGTATGTATTTTGCCTGTGGAATTATGCATCTCTTTTTTTGGTATGTAATTAGATCCTTAATGTTTAATAAAAAAGTAATACTTCAGTTTTGAATCATTATACTTGCAACATCATAGAAATATGTAGCTTTTTCCTGATCCGTTACAAAGGAAAAATTCAGTCAAATATGTAGATAGATACTTTCATTATTTTTCCTCAGAAAACACTTAAAATCTAAAGGGATGCTATATAATCCATTGGTTCTGTGGTTAAAAAAAGAAATATGAAAGGGCTAGTGACAAAATTTAGGCATGTGTAAAAGGCAGAAGATTTTTTTTAATGGGTGATTTGATCAGAAATGTAGTTTGGTACAGATTTGATTCTTTATGAGCCATCTATTTTTTATGCTCATGATAGATTAAGGATTTAGCACACTGTGTGTTCAGAGTGGTACTACACATTGGGTTGTTTTAATTGCTGTTGTTGAGAGAGAACCAGTGGATGCAGTAAAAGCAAGATTCCTGATTTCAAAGCACTAGGAAAATACATCATAGGTTTCTATTTGGTTTGGTTTCTTCATAGAGCAATGGCAGATATGGAGGAAATGATTTACAAGTAGCTGACTGGTATGACCTCATCTAAAATATTTTAGACCTAATATAATTTCATGAGTTTATTTGATAAATAGAGGCTTCACTCTCTTTGTGTAGGTCATAATTTTAGGTTTTTGAGGTAAACAAAGGAGATGCAGTCCAATTGTGCTAAATATATACGTTTCACAAATTGATTTTCCTTTTCAGTAGTAGTTATTTAGAACATAACTTACTCAAATCTATTTCTATCCTCTTGATTTATTTTTGAGAACCTATAAATGCTAATGTTATAGTTCAGGATACTATTAATAGAACATTATTCAAACAAGACTTTTTATGTTTTAAATATTACTGATTTCTTAATGTGAACAATAGCATAGTCTTTTGTACAGTATCTCTGATTTTTATATGCTACGAGTTACCAATTCAGTTTGATAGCAAAAAGCATCTTCAGGAAGGGAAATAGCATGTAAGACTTGCTAAGCTCATGTTACAGAGTTAGCCTTCAATACTTTATTTAAAGTATATTGTGTATTCTTCACTTTGAAAGACAGATATATTTTTTAAATGTTCGCTTTGTTCTACAAAGTAGCAGTCTCAAAGAAATAAAGTTTGTTATTTGTATTTTGCAATGGAAACAAAAAACTAAAATAACTGATAATGTGCATTGTTTAAATAACACACCCAGTTTAGACATTTTCTGTGATTCTTTTAATAGTTTTACAAGTCTCAAGTCTATATATAGTCATTCTTTTTTGAATGCATTTGGCTGGCAGACTGGAACTCCACTGTCTCCAGAGGGTAATCAGAAATCAAGGGTACTGGCTATATATTTAGCAACTTAGACGTAGGGCTCCTTCCCAACTTTTCTCTTTGATTTGGCTATGTTTACTGTCACAATTGTTAGCATTATTGTTCATATTACAGTAACATCCAGAGGCTCCAGTTCTGATTAGGGCCCCATTCTGATGGCCACTCTACATAGGCATAGGAAAGACACTTTCTGGTGTATGGAGCCAACAGTCTAAATAAATAAGATAGACAGTTAGTGGTAGGTGGAAACAGAGGCACAGATAAGGGAAGCTCTTTGCCCCATATCACTGGCAGGGTTGGGAAATAGATCCAAGGTCTCCTGAGTCCCAATCCAGTGCCTTATCCACTAGACCACACTGCTTTTCATTGTGTCCACATTATTGGAATGGCCTTTTAGCTCTTTCTTTTTAGAGCTGTGGTTCCCAACCTTTTCTCAGCCATGGCACACCTTGATGCCTTTAAACATTTTGAGGGACACCACCATACAGTCTCCAAATAAACTCATGAATATTCATGAGTCAATCCAGACTGCTTCAAGTGATTTTTTTCAGAAAAATTCTGTGACACATGGCTCAGACCTCGTGGCACACCGTTTGGGAAACACTGCTGTAGAGGAACAGCAGTAGTGCATAGAAGTGAATTAGTTTAGAACAGTACTGCCCACTGATACGATGGAGAGCCAAAATGTGTAGGAGAGTCTAATGGCCTTGATGCTCTATAACGGCAGATGTCCATAGGCAACACTATACTTGCCGCAAGGCTTGCTACTTAGGGTTTGTCACAATATTCTGTAAAATACATCAGCAGCAATACCCATGATATATAATCATAGAAGACTAGATGGAATTGCCCAGTACATGAGTCACTCAATGTCATCTCCCATACTTACAGAGTCCTGGGGAGCAGTGACCTTGAAAAAGGTTTTGGGATGAGAGTGGATAATCAGCTGATCATGAGCTCCTAGTTTGACTCTCTGGCCAAAAGAGTTTCTACTATCCTCGGATGAACAAGCAGGGGAATCCTGAGTAGGAGAGGAGATTGATATTTGGCACAGGTGTAATTGCTCTTGAAATACTGTGGACCAGATCTGGTGCTCACAGTTCAACAATGATGTTGATAAATTGGAGAGATTCAGAGAAGAGCCATGAGAAAGAGTAAAGGATTAGAAAACTTGCCTTCTAGTGGTAGATTCAAGGAGCTCAATGGCTATATCTACACTGGCAAGTTAGTTCGAATTAAGAAAGCTTAATTCGAACTAACTAAAGCCATGGCTACACTAGGCTTTAATTAGTTCAAATTAAGGGCTTCCTTAATTCGAACTAATAAATTCAAATAGACTATTCGAAGTAAGGGTTAATTCGAACTAGTTAGTTCGAATTAACCAATGTGGCCATGTTAGTTTGAAATAAGTGCTTAGTTTGAACTAACCGGCCCATTGAATTCAATGCAAATTGCTAATTTGGCTGGAAGTTGAAGCTAGACAAATTCAGACTGGAAATAAAGTGTGAATTTTTGACTGAGAATAATTATACCATTGGAACAGTTTATTAAGGATTGTGATAATTTTTTTTCATCTGTAGCAATTTTTAAATCAAGATTGGATGTATTTGCTAAAAAATATGCTTGAGGTATTATTTTGGGGGACTTTCCTGGCTTGTCTGCCAACACAATTCAAACTCTGAAACAGCCAGCAAGTGAACAACAGCAGTGAAAAACACTTTCTGAATAGCATATACCAGTGGTTCCCAACCTATGGCCTGGCCGCCAAAAATGGCCTGCAGGAGCTTTCAAAGTGGCCCACCACTCCCCTCCTGCTGGCTGCAGGTGGATCACATAGGGCTACAGGACACATTTGGTTTCCCTGCTGTAACCAGGAGATCAGTGAGAAGGGAGGCAGCCTGCTCACTGAACTCCTGTCTGGCTGCAATGTCTGGGGTTGGAGCAGTTTCCTGGTGGAAAGTGGAGGCCCTTCAGAGTTGTAAAAATGATATCTATGGCCCTCAAGCCAAAAAGGTTGGAAACAACTGGCATATACTATTTTCAGTTAGTGTGTATCTTAAGGGAGAAATGAAACCCCAAAAGATGATATGGATCACTGGCAAGAGGGTGTGGGACAGATGTCATGTTCTGCAAACAAATGCAAAGAGGGATTGATTTTGTCATAACACTTCAGCACTTAGTATTTCTTTTTATCCAGAATTCATTTTATTGGTTTTATTAATCTTAACTTTCTTTTCAGGTGAATTATCCTCCTTTCACTTCCAAAAAATGGTGCTTTAGATCAGTCGTCCCTTCTGTTTTTAGCAGTCCTATGCCCCACTCACCCTGTTAATATTACGGCCACTGGTTATGCTGGGTAGTTCTCCTAGATTGTAGTGCTCATCAGCAATGCTCTAGGAACCAATGTAAGAGTTATCTTATCTTTAACATCTGTCTACGCCAACCTCTAGAGCACCAGCGTATCCAAACAGTGAGCAGAATTATGCTGGAGAATGAAAACAGTGGTGTCTTTTTCTCTCAGGAGCATTTCTCTAACTTGTTTCTTTGGTGGTTATGTGTTTGATTTTTGTAATCCTCATTCCTGAGAAAGATGTTTTTTACACATTGCGCACTGTTAGGATTTGGGTTTTTTTGATATTTACCTAGGTATTTATATGACTGCCATCACTATAGTATTTGAATGCCAGCAAGAACAAGACTTTCCCAGAAAGAATACTTGCAGTCTGGGAGTTCAAATTTGGGTCTCCCTAGCTGTCTGTCTTATATGTGAACCCCATTACCATAGTATCTAAGTATCCCACAATACAACCGTTGGGGTAAGGAAATGGTCTTACCCACATTTGACAGATGGGGAGCTCATGCTAAGAGATGCTAAATCATTTAACCAAGGTCATGCAGGAAGTCTGTGATAGAGCAGAGAATTGAATGTAGGTCTCTTAAGTCCCAGGCTAGGGCCCCTAGTCACTGGACTAAGCTTCCTTCCCAGCCCTGTGTACTACAGATGTTTTAGATCATGGAGGGTGAAGTGGTCTCTGAGATAGCCATGTCCCGGTTTGTTAAGGGTGTTGTACTTTAGGAGTGGGATTTGGTATTTCAGTTAAATGAATGGAAATTCAGTGGCATTTGGAAAACATATCTGTGATGTGTCAGAGTTAGCGTTTATGTGCTGCTGCATGCTGTACCAACTTAGCCTTTTTGTGCTGATCACTTTCAGTGCTAGCCAAATTGTACTGCAACACTAATTTGAATATTACACAAGATTGGATGATCCCTGTTGACTAAAAGCTCATCTGGGACAAGAGGGGTTGTGGTTTTCTAGTTAAATGAAAATAGAAGACATTTCTGGTTCCCATGACAATCTGCATTTCCAAAGGTAGTAAAGAATCCAGTATGGCCTTGAGGCATGGTACAACCATAACAATCTACTCTTTGATTCCCTCTGTCATTGCGGTTAGTGTGTTGGCAAGCTAGTTACCATGTTAATTCCTGGCTACGGCTGCAGTCTCACAGCTGCAGTAACAGCCATGGACTAGCTCTGCAGCTGGGACTGTGGGAGGATTTTTTTCCTTCTACAGCTTGCCTCTCTAGTGCACAAGACAGAATTTGAGCTGTGCACTGGAGAGAGAGCATTTGATTCATACGAGTAAATTGATCAAAATGACAAATGGTTTTGGGAGTCTGCAGATAAGTGTGGACAAGAGTATTTGGACTAAAACATGCAGCAAAATCCATGGTAATGGGCTGTGTGTAAGAGAAAACTTTCTCCATCCAGACCGTGAACATATAATGGTGCATTGTTTACTCTTCTCCATTGATTCAGCTAACACCTGGACAGGAATTCAAGATCTCTTGTTGGGCAGAATAGTCTCAGTTAAAGTGAAAACTCTCCGGAAAGTTCCAGAGGAGTAGCCATGTTAGTCTGTATACAGCAAAAATGAGAGTCCTGTGGCACCTTAAAGACTAATAAATTTCTTCAAGCTTTTGTGGGCTGCAACCCACTTCATCATCTGAAATGTGTTAGTTTTTAAGGTGCCACAGAACTCTTGTTGTTTCTCTGGAAAGTGTTTGTTTCAGGTGTGTAACCTCAGTAAGTATTGTGGCCTCCGCACAGCAAGACCTTATTTGAGAAACATGGGAAATTTCATCAAGCCCTTTGTGGGAGTTATGCTTTGAGTGATAAACAGAATAATTTGGGGTGCTAGCAGCTTTCTTTCAAGGGAATGTAAACTGGTTTCAGGTACAAATATAGCTTGTGTAAAATATAGATTTAAGAGAAAAGTTGAGGGGGAAGCACACAAATGGAATTCTCTACTCACACCCACCTTTAGGTCTGACTAAAGATTGCCAATAAGTTAAGTGTTCCCACCCTTTCTTCTTATTAGGAGAAACTCTGGGCTCTTACCAAATGTGAGTCCATAGCATTTGAGAAGTATGGAGCCAGTGGACTAAAGTGAATGGAGCAGATTTTTAGGAGAATCAAGGAAACGCTTGAAGGTCTTGACATGTAGCTTGTAAAGCAGAGAGGGTTTTGATGGAGATGGTCTAGACTAAAGGTTGGATAATTATTTTAGGGTGTGTTTCCTCTTTATTATATCCATAGCACCCAGGAGCCCTAGTCATGGACTAAAACACCATTGTGCTAGGCACTGTACAAATGCAGAACAAAAAGGTGGTCCCTCCACTGAAGGGTTTACAATCGGAATAGACCAGAGAGAGTGGAGGAAAAGATATAAAACACAGGCAAAGTGAACAATATGATGGCGGCAAATGTCCGTTGTGCTAGTTCCAGGACTTTTTTTTGCTGTGTTCAGGTAAGAAGGTCAGGTTAGTAACTACTTAGAGATGTTGGACATGCACAAGGCTATGAGGCCAGATGAGCTGCATCCGACGGTGCTGAGGGAGTTGGCCAATGTGATTGCAGAACCACTGATCACTGTCTTTGAAAACTCGTGGCGACTGGGGGAGGTCTTGGATGATTGGAAAAAGGCAAATATAATGCCTATCTTTAAGAAAGGGTAAAAGGAGGATCTGGGGAAATACAGACCAATTAACCTCACCTTAATTTATGGAAAAATCATGGAACAGGTCCTCATGAGGTCCCTTCCAGCACTAATATTCTATGATTCTAAGATGGAATCAGCTAAGGGAAAGGGAGACGGGACCTTGATGGAAAGAGGATGAAAGGAACAGAAGGGAGAAAAAGATGTGAGGAGTAAAGGTGAAGTGAAAAGAAAGCAACTGTGAGGAAGGGGGAAGGCTGGAGCAAACAGCCAATCAATACAGGGCAGCGAATGTCCAGTCAAATCTGCAGAGAATTCTCTCAGCACCCAGAGGTCCCTGCTTTAACTACTTTTGACCTTACAGGTTGGTCAGAGTCTTTGGTTGGCTCCTCTTTGCAAATTTGCAGCTTTCTCTCAAGCCAGATGGCCCAGTTGAAGGGGACACCCACCTGCATTTGGAAGGCAAATTTTTAGCTAATGGACCCAAGTGGCACAATTTTCTTTTGTTTATTAAGTATTTTAAGATAATGAGCCAAATGCAGCAAATGCCATGGGGAACTCCAAAGTACGTCCTCCGAGTGCACTCTGTGCGAGCAAAGCCTTGATTAACAGGTCTACTTTTGAGGAGGGTTACTGGCATTTTCTCCTCTGCCTTTCCTCTGGTTTATGCTTCATGGGAGAAGGGAGGGTTGAGCTCCTGTTTACACGAGGGACTGTTTACAGCAGGCTCACCAGCAGGTATTTAAGGGAACTACTGCATCATCAGATTATCTGTCTTTCCTGTTGTTTCAGCACCGTCTGCTTACGGGCTCTAAGGCTGATAAGCAGAGTTATAACGGTTTTCCTGCAGCTCATTTGGATCCAGTGGCAGAGTTCCTGTACTGTGTATGAGATACTCTAGCTGTGATTGTGACTAGTGTCCCGCTAGTCTCATTTTGGGCCTGCTCTGTGGATCCATCTTCAATTCCTCTTGACTTGCTCAGCAGTGAATGCATTTGCAAAGTGTTAAGTAAGCCTCCTTTAGCAAGTAACAAATTTCTGTTTCTGTGGACTCTGTCATTAAATTGTACAGTTAATATTACGCAGTTTAGAGAACCTCATATATAGAGCCATCCAGTCTTGGATATTGTGCCAGTGATCCTGTCCATACAGAGTAATCATTCAGTAATGTACTTAAAAAAACCACTGGATGTCACTGTTGCTTCATGAAGTATTGGAGCAGTGCTGGTCCCTGGATATTAGAGACAAGGTGGATGACATAATTAATCTGATTTTGGACCAACTTCTCTTGGTGAGAGGGACAAGCTTTCAAGTTCACACGGAGCTCTTCTTCAGGCCCTATAGGAGACAATCTCAAGAAGAGCTACGGGTAGGCTTGAAATCTTGTCTCTCTCACGAGCAGAAGTTGGTCCAGTAACAGATATTACCTCACCCGCCTTGTCACTGTTGCTTCACTTACTTATTGAAAAACACAACATCTTTTACTCAGCAATGTGGAAAACCTTGTTTACAGACAGCAGGTCAGAGATGAGACTAAGCCATAAAGTCACACGAGGACCTGAACTTTTCCACGGTCTGGTTGTATTTGGATCTGGGGTTTTGGTATGGACTTCTCTCTAGGTTTCATAAGGTTTTCTGATGTGATAATTCTAACTAATATACGTCAGATGTGCTGTTGGTTTTAGACAAGACAGATCCTGAAGCACTGTATTGTGAAGGAACTGCTGTATTTTTCAATGTAATCTTTGCTTTTAGAGGTTTGGGATTTAATTAATGTTAGATTATGTTAGGGTCAAATGTAATAATGTATAATGTTTTGGTCCAGAGGCATTTTTCAAGACATGTTACTAAAAAGAGGTTTCATATATTTTCTTAGAGTTGAACAAATAAATGAATTTTGGAGCTAGTGGATTATGTATATTTTCAATACAGAGACAAATACAGAAGTAAAAAGCTGCACGCATTTTTTGATAGAAGCCACATGGATGTGTAAATAGCTGGAACTTTAGTGATGTAGTTCTATTCAGTACTATGCGATAACATTTTTTTCCTGCAAGTTTATTTAGTAAGTGTTTAATATTTTTTAAAAGTGCTTATTTTGTCATGGCTTTTCTATTGCTCCATTCTTTAGCATTTTGTTGTAAGTATGCCAGTAGGGTGTATAATATTCTATCACATGCTTCATCCTATAATGCTGGGGTTGTGAAACTGTTCAACTTGAACTGGAAACGTACTCTATCAACCTTTCTCAAAACTGCCTGGGATTTGTTAAACTTATTTTGTGTGTCTGAACTGCCCATCAAAGCTTTTTTTTTTTTTTTTTTTTAAATAAATCTCTAGCCGCACCCATGGAGATTAGGTGGCCACTGTCAAGTGAATGTAGAGTGCAAATTTTCTTCTTGGAAAAAGTTAACAATGGAGAAAGTCATGTTGCTTTCAGCATATGATTCTTTCTACTTGTGTTACTAATAAATCTGTAAACTCCATGCACATGCCAGTCTGATGAACTCAAACTTGCCTATGAGTTTACACCAAAATTCCACTGAGTCAAGTTCCTTTAAACATTTCAAGGGCCTGCAACCAGGTTTGACACACAAGAGCCCTATAGCTTTCTACCCAGGATATTCCCATGTGGAGGAGTGGAAACTATGGCTTATAAATCACTGTTTTCTTGAGTTTCTTACATTGGGAGTGAGGTGTTGAGTTTTTCTATTCCATAGCAGAGCCAGGTTTTCGCTTCCTTTAGATCTGTGTATCCCCCCACCCAAGAGATTTATGCAGATGTTGGGAATCTGCTGAAGGTAAGGGTTATCTTCAGGGAGGTACTCTATCTCTGCAAGAACTTTTGGACTAAATTTGAAGAGTTCAGCAGATCTAGTTATAATGCATTAAAATGTTTCCCCCTTTGTGTACCATTTGTGTTCTGTGTTACCTATGCTGACACACTGTGCAACATTATACATGCTATGCAGTATTCTAATGCATGCTACTATTCATCATACAAAAAAAAAGTATAATCTATGCGCTTGAAAGAAGGGCTGTATAGTGCCTAAAATGAGCATAAAAGCTTTTTGTGTGTAATTCTATGTTACAAAAGCATATGCAGTTTTATTTAAATCTGCAAAAGTAAAGGTGCTAAATAACTAATGGTAGCCTTTTAAAATGGAATGTCCTTGATGTTTTTGTTTTTTGGTATGCATTTAAGTTAGGACATTATTACACATCATATTATAGTTTTGAAGTGTCATTTTAAATGCTTCTTATTTGTCATCCAAATATTTTTTCAGTGATTTTTGCCATTGGGCACATCTAAGTTTTGAATATTGGTTTATTTTATCTAGACATCCAGATGCCTGGTCTATAGTTGGGCTGGCCAGAAAACAACTGTTCTGTTTTGACGTTGATTTTCATTTTGCATTGCAATGAAATGGAGAGTGTTGAAATGCAAGGGAGATCAACATTGAACATATGGGATGTGGGAGATCTGAGCTTAAGGCCCTACTCCATAGTAGACAGATTGGGGATTTGAACCTCTCTCTCCCACATCTAGCCTTACCATCAGACTACTGTTTATTCTGATGGGGGGAAGGGACAATCTCTGTATCTCCTCTCTGAAATGAAATTCCATCCTGGACCTGAGAAACCTTCCTGACAGAATTTTCATGACAATGGATATGTTTCCATGAAACAGTTTGGTTTCAGTGGAAAAAATGTAGCTGACCAGCATTTGTCTGTGGAGAGAGCTCTGAGTGGTCCGTTGCCGTGCTTTGTATCATTCTCATTATTGTGTCTACTGAAATAAGTACTTTAGTATGCTCAGGATTATTAACAGGAACAATATTATTGGAGTGAATCCTGGTATAATCCATTTTCTATTCCTGAAATGTAAATCCCTTCAGTAAAATCCAGTTTCTATTAAAATTCCACATTTGCACTGGAACTCAAAATTCTTATGAAAATAATTTGTATTCCCTGTTCTTGACCCAGAGAGTTCTGTCATCCTCTAGCCAACTATGTTTATTTCCCAGAACTAAAAAAATGCTCTCTCATATACCCAAACAAGCCAAATCTACTAGCTCTGCAAACATGAGATGGGAAAATCTCAAGAACAGGATTTTTCAAAAAATGTCTAAGCAATTTGGCGTCAAAGGGTTAAGTTGTGGGAAGTGTGATCTTGATTTGAATCGGTTCTTCCAGTCCCCAGAGCTTTTATGAGTATTTTGAAATATCCGTGGGCACTGGTGAGTTGCAACTCTTTCTGCATTTAGATTTGCATTCATATTTCTGTATATGAATACATATCTCTCTCTGTGTATATATTGCTCAGTAAATGTTACAGTTAGACAGTCTGAGTCTTACATCAAAAGTAGACAAATTCCAAAGGGGTAGCCGTGTTAGTCTATTGTAGAAAGACAACAGAGTCTTGTGGCACTTTTAAAGACTAACAGATTTATTAATCGCATGAGCTTTCGTGGGAGAAAATCCCACTTCGTCTGACCAAGTGGGATTTTCTCCCACGAAAGCTCATGCGATTAATAAATCAAAAGTAGAAGTACCACTGAACAATTGGGTGCCTCTAGCTGTGGATATGAGGATTTCTATTTACTTTTTTTCATGTGAAAATAGGATAAGGACTAGGTTGTGAATCTCTGATCTGACCTTATAGATGAGTTTGTGAATGTAAAGTCTTCGATCTCACAAGTCTTTGTGTGGTATGAGCAGGAAATACAGTCTTTGTGCTTTAGTGCAGCTGTGAGTAGAGGCTATGTGTGGCTGTAAAAACGGTTAATCAGTAAATGTCCACTGCACTGAGCAGAAATAAGACTGATTTCCCTTTGCACTATTATTCCTTTCCTCAGAAAAAAATACACAATAAAAAGGGGGCAGGGTAGAGAATGGGCACGTCTGGATTAGCTTTAACAATGACTCTTTCATACAAATGAGAAATTAAATACTTTCCTCCCTGATCTTACTCTTCCTCCTGGCAATAATTTTGAGACTGTCCAGCATTTGAGCTCATTAGTGCAGGGTTCTGATTCCCGGCTTTACTTTATGGTCATTACTTTTTCTCATATTCTTTTAAATGCAAAGTACTCACATGGAGCGTTGTAAGATGAAGTGCCAAGTTTGAAAAACCTATTTTTTTTTTTTTTTAGTTTTGTGTGAAGTATCAATGGTTGCTTGAGTTTTTATATATGCATAATTTTACAACTGGCCCTTGAGTCTCCTAGGCCAGTGGTTTTCAAGCCATGGGTCACAACCCAGCAAGGTCGCAGACTCTCAGGCACTGGGTTGTGGCGCCCCCTGCTGCCACCACCGAAAGACTGGAATGCATTGTTCAAAAATGCAATTGTTTGGTCATGGGCATAAATGATTTTTTTTTTAACTGGGTTCTGAGAAAAATAGTTTGAAAAGGCTGACACACCACTGCTGGTAATATTTTGGTCCTGGTACATATCAACACTGATTGAAAGAACAGCATATCATAAAAACGACAAGAAATTAGTTTGCAGTTCATACAAAAAACATCAGGCACTACAGAATCTGAATTGGTATATAATCCGAAGGTTTAGAACAGTGCTTACAATTGACTAATTAAACACATAGCCAGCATGCAGAAACAGAGGTGCAAGTGTGGATTTAAGAAACAAGTATGTTAGTCTTACTTAAAAGATGAAGGAGGCCACATTTGGACCCAGTCATGCAAACATTTAAGTGTATGCTTAATCTTATATATGTGAATTATGTCATTTACTTTGACATCAAGCTCATGCTTTAAGTATTTGTAAGATCGGGGCTTTGGATTTCTGTGCACAGTTCAGTATTGTCCAGAACATCAAGCATTCAAAAATCATGAGTCAAGCCCTAAAACATCATGAGATTGACTTAAAAATCAGTAGGTTTTAAAAGATAATAAAATCTCAGTTCTTTTTATTTGCCTTCTGTTTTTTAAGTGTTTAGGGATCACTTTTCAAAGATTTTCTCCATAACCATGAGAGCTAAAAACCTACTTTGATTTTAAATTAAAGCTGAGATCTTCCCATACTAAGTTGACTGAAGGAGCTGGCGATTTAAAAAAATACCAAATAACTGTGAGAGGAAAGTGCTGTTTGAAAAGAAATGGAGAATGTGTGTGAGAGATCATCTGGAATGCTACAGAGACTTCGGAATGAAGATTGGAAGAGCAGTCTTCATCAAGTTACACACTTTGTATCATGCTCAGCTAATGCACTATTGCTTAATATATCAGACCTCTGATTTGCACTTATATAAGTGCAAACTGTATTTTTTTAAATAGGAATGCCATTATTTGCCTGCTCCAGTGGAGCCACTGTAACGCACAAGACATTTAAAAGTCTGGACACTTATATCACTACTTTGCTCATCACTGTGGTATCTGTGCACCTAAAACAAGGGGTATGAATTTATTGTAAGATAAGAAGGTATTTTATGTACTGTCTCCGTAGAGAGTACATTTGTCAAATAAACTGCCAGGGACAGCAATAGAAGATAACAGAATGAATAGTTGTAAAAAGGAGCTATAGACACAAGTATTATTGTCACTGTCCAGCTGGAACTGATAATTTGCAAATCTTCCACAGTGCAGTATGAATTTTGTTATATTGTTGGTTTAGTCTGCCCTTTCACTTCATTTGTAAGATCTGTGGGTTTCTTTTCAGCGCTACTTTAGAGTGGCTGATAGCTTAATGCTTGACCTTCTCTCTCTGAATCACTGCTTTGATTAAAGTAACACATAGCAGCAAATATAAGAAATTAATACTGCAAAAGTTATGTAACTTGTTTGGTCAAAGAGAATTAGTGCCTACTGAATGGCGAATACAGTCTTCTCAATGCAGAGGGAAGAGTTTTGTGTGCCTTTTCCTCACCAGAGAACATAAAGCTGTTTTCTGTACAGTTGTCAGGGAGAGACTAGTGTGACTGGGCACTTCCTGGTTGTATTAGCATAACCCAGCCCACAACGAACATACGCCCAGCACTACTTCATTTTACCGCTGGCCTGAGGCCAAAAAGCACAAGCACTACAGTGAATATAAGGGGGGAAATTGCAGGGAAGAGAATCATAAACTAACCTAAGAGTAGAACAAATTTCTGGAAAGAGAAGAAAATGTTATATTTAATATGATTTGTCTTTCCATTTCAGATGGATGTTTGCATGGTTAACAGCAAACATACTTATCAAGTAAATTGAATATAACAAGAGAACAGCTGCAGAATCTAAGTGCTTCTGTTCATCTCTTTCTGTAGCTTTGAAACTAAAAACTCTCAAGAAGAACTGGAGACTGACACTGACCAGGGAAATTCTGCAGTGGTAATTTATTCAGAAGGAGAAACTTCTGGGGAGATAAAGCATGGCAGGGACAAAAAGGAAAAAGAAAAGTGCAGTGTGGAGAAAGATCCATGCTCTTCGCTGTGAAGATATCAAACTGTGGTGTGTAAGAAGGCTGCCTATTTTGAAGTGGGTACCCAGCTACAACCTGAAGGAAAACTTGATTCCTGATACAGTCTCTGGGATAATGCTGGCAATTCAACAGGTGCCTCAAGGTACAGTAATTCATTGCCTTTTCACATTTTAAATAGCTTACATCAGAGAACTGTCACTTTTCAGTAGGGTTTTCATTTCTTGTTTCTTAGTGTTGTACTGAAGCATGGGCTAAAAAGACGTAGAGAAATAGAATGATATATTTTAATTAGACCCAATCTAATGCTCTATAGAAGAACAATTTTCCTTATCACTCACCAAGATCTGTGAACTGTGGTTTAACGTTATTATGTACTTGTCACTTTCAGAGTAACAAGGCATGCTTCAGAATATGAGAGCAGTGACAGTGAGTGGGAGAGGTGAATATTGCAATCTACTACCCATGTAACAGGCCATCACTTCCCACTTTCAAATCAGAAACAAACAAAAAGCTACAAAATACATTTGTGTCTTAAGAGATGTTGTTTAGGGTTTTAGAAGCAAGCATGAGCATTACACGATTACCTGTAGAAGCCTTGAGAACTACAGTAAACAAGTAACAAAACATTCCATACCTAAAAAAAAAGGCTCTCTGCCAAAGCCATTATTTGCAGACAGGCTCCTGTGTGCATGGTGAGCTTATGTATTTCAGCTTGTATGTTGGTCTAATGAGATATACTGTATCACATTACCTATTGCATCTCTTTTTCCAGCACTAATATAAACTAGGGGTGGAGCTGGAGTCTAGTTTGGCAGCTGTAGGTAACTCCAATCTGGATTTAGCTAGTGATTATCACAGGTGAAAAGTACAAACTAATGAATGGTTCCAGAGAAATGAAGTTTTTATCTATGACACCATTGTTTCTGATTTAGGAAATACTTTATACTGATCTCTGGCAAATGCCATGTTAGTTTCTTGTCTGCCCCAAATGGACTCTTTAGCTACTGCTGTGACGCAAACTATGGATATTGTTATTTCTTTAAAGATTCACGGAATGGCTAGCCTTAACTATCATCCATGCTGCTCAATTATAACCACTCCTTTAATTAAATTATTCTGTAGCTAGAACCAACCGGTTTGTGTAAGTATTTGTGCTTTTAGGGTAATTAGGAACATCTGCACTGACATGATTTAACTGGAAGAACCTTAATACTGTAGTGTACCATAAGTATCTAATTTCACTTTATAGTCATATACAACAATTGTAATTAAAATGCTCCTAATAGTAATATGTTAAAATCCAACAAAAAAATAAAATTAGGAACAGTTATACATTGCTAGTAGTTTTATCTAGCATTTCCTAGTTGAATCTGGTTTCCAAAAAGAAAATGATTTAACTTACAAAATGAAACTTTAAAAAGCTCAGGTGGTGGTAGAACTTTAATTTTAATTCTGTTGTTCCCTAAAATCAACAAACAAAACCCTCAGCTCCATCTTTCCCAAAAATCCCCAAACAAACAAACAAACAACCTCACAACAATCTGAGAAAGAATTGTCTTTTTTTAATACCAAAATAATCCATTTTACGCAAAACTGTTTTGAAGTGTGTGTGTGTGTATGTGTAATCAGAGATTACGAATATACCACTCAGCTGCCCCATGCCCCAAAACAAAATTCACACTAATCCAGTTTGTTGTGTAGTATTAAGGACAAAAGAATACAAATCTTCTAAGGCTTGTATATGTACATGGGATTCTTTTCTTATAACACAAGAACAAAGAGTTATTTGATGAAAATGAAAGCAGCAAATCTAAATGGTTAAAAATAATTTCATTTATAAACCACTGATAATTAACAGGTGGAACTCACTGCCACAAGATATTGAGGCTAAAAACCTAGTGTGATTTAAAAAAGGATGATATATTTATATGCATATTTAGATCATGCATCAGTTATATTAAATAGGATAAAATAATTCTATAAGGCTTAGAAGCCCACAAGTTTCAGGGCATAAATTAACCACTCAGGGGTGTAGCTAAGCCCTCTGCTTTCTAGCTGGGCCCCTGACTCTCCAGAGTGGGCTCAGCCAGTTTTGCATTCGATCAGGGCCACAGTGGTTGCCAGAGACCGGAGCTGTGAGGCAGTATGTGAGCAGAGCAGCCCACCCCTGCACGTCTGCCTGCAGCACTGCTGCTTGTAGCTGCCCGCTGCTGGCTGGTCTGTGGTCATGGTGGCCAAGCTCACGCCACTGGTGGGTGGGGATGGGCAGGCCTGCTGGCCAATTGGGTGGGCATATGTCCACCCAGGCCCACCTGTAGCTACGCATCTGTAACCATTAGCTTGACAGTGGTTAAAGAAACTTCCCCTACCGTTTGTATTTTCCATAATTGTCCACAATGGGAATTCTTACACCTTCCTCTGAATCATTGGGTACTGTCCTTGTTTAGAGACAGAATACTAGACTAGAGAGAGAACTGTTCTTGTCTGGTGTGACTGTTTCTGAATTCCTTTGTCTGAACAAAATATCAGGCAACATAGCCATTATCTCTTTGTTGGGGGTGGGAGAATAAGAAGAAAGGAAGTAATTATCCTTGCATCATGTATTACAGCTCGAACTGCAAAGATAATGTTTATTGGTATTCTTCCTATAGTATTTTGAAACCATTTGGATTAAGTTGTAATTCAGTAGCAATTTTTGCTATTACTGTCTGCTCTGTATAAAAGTAAAAAAGTTAAGAAGACGTAAAGAGAAAGAACAAGCCATAGAGTAAAATTACTATCTATGTGCATTTAACAAATAGCAAAAGCAAAAAGACATTCCCTCTCAAAAAATAAAATGAGGAAAAACCGAGCTGACTCTGCCGTCTGCAGAGCAATCATCTTTCATGTCTTCTGTATATTTGTCACTTTTTACTTTGGGTAGGATTTTAAAAACTATGACTTAAAATTCAAAGTAACTAGTGATTCTTCTTTGAGTAGTGTCCCTGTGAGTGATGTGATCAGAGATTTTTGGTAGTAGCCTGTACTGCCTATGCATATGTTGCTCTCCACTAGCCATGTGCTAACCAGTGCATTCCTTCCTCTGTTCCTTCTCACTCATCCCCTGACTAGAGATGGGCACTATCAGTGCATTTGCTGTCTGTGAGAGAAGCACATTTTACAGAGTGTGCAAGCAGCTGAAGCCAAGGTTGAGGAAAACTGAGACTTAAACTCCAGCTTATGAAGTCAGATCTTCCAACCTCTGGAGCCCCTATGAGAATGCTCTCCTCAGTCCTCTGCTTCGAGGGGTGATGAGCTCAGGCAGACACCTCCAAGCCACTTATGTAAGGCTCTAAGAAAAGGTCAGTGAGTCTCCATGCTGTGTCCTTACTGAGCTGAAAACAGTCAGCAACATGAGTACCAATGGCACTTAACCTATCTAAATCGGTACCCAAGGCATGCACACTCCCAAAGCAAGAGAGTAAGTTGGAATGCCTAAAGACCCAATGGGTGCAGGCAAGGAAGCTTCGGTACTGCAGCAGGCATAATGACTAACAGAGAAGATTTGCCCCAGGGATGGTTATGTCAGTATGGTCATCCACATTAGTACTGCTGATAATGCACCAGATATTTATAGACTCTACCATCAGGTCTGCATCTCCAACTCCATCAATGCAAGCCTCTCAGAGCCAACAGCTGGCACTGGTAACATCACCTCTTGTACTGCCTAACTTCCATTGTGCAACAAATCATTTGGTGCTGGACACACCAGAATCTCTATTGGTGAGTACAGGGGCCCCGGTTCCAAGTTCATCCAGAACTCTGGGTTCACCAACACCTTACTGCTGTGCACCACCCATATCGTTATGGGAATCAGAAAGTGTGCAAGAGAACCTAGCTTCCTATTGCTCTTCCTGCCCCCTATACAATGCCCAATTTCAAATAATGGGAATATCACCACCTTGACCAGCCTCCTTGGGTTGGGCAACCATGATTCCAACCACTGTGTACTTTTCTGAGTCAATGTCTATATTGTGACCCCTCGCAGGCAACAGACCTCATTTGCTTCTAATGCAGCTTTCCATCAGCAGTGGAAATGCTATTCTTCAGCTGCCACCTTGAGGATCTCTGGGCCTTCTGAACAGACAAGAGAGGAAGCAGTGGGAAAACCAGAGGAGGAGGAAGAGATCTCTCCTCAGACCCACTTGTCGTAACTGTTTCCAGACAAGACAGAGATGCCCCCTCTGCCATCTATGGTGGAGGACTTTAAACTTTTTCAGGACTTAGCACAGAGAGTGCAGAGGTTCTTCAAATACCTCTCCAAGAAATGATTGAGTTGCATCATAAGCTGGTGGATATTTTACACTCTTCCACAGTTTCTAAAGTCACCCTCCCAATTAATGAGGCCTCACTGGATTCTGTCAAGGCAATATGACATATGATATGCATCCATCCCTCCAACTTTCAGTAATAAAGCTCAAACAAGTAATTATCAGTACCCACCAGTGTCAAACAATCTCTGTATTGGTGGAAAGATCCAGTAAAGGTTCACTCAGCCTCCCCCATCATTACTTAGAATCATACAATAATAGGGTTGGAAGGGACCTCACGAGGTCATCTAGTCCAACCCCCTGCTAAAAAGCAGGACCACTCCCCCTAAATCACCCCAGCCAGGGTTTTGTCTAACCAAGCCTTAAAAATCTCCAAAGATGGAGATTCTACCACCTCCCTAGATAGCCCATTCCAATGCTTCACCACCCTCCTAGTGAGAAAGTTTTTCCTAATATCCAACCTTGACCTCCCCAGCTGTAATTTGAAACCATTGCTCCTTGTTCTGTCCTCTGTTACCCTCGAGAACAGCCTAGCTCCCTCCTCTTTGGAGCAACTCTTCAAGTAGTTGAAGGTTGCTATCAAATCTCCCCTCAGTCTTCTCTTCTGTAGACTAAATAAGCCTACTTCCTTCAGTCTCTCCTCATAAGTCATGTGCCCCAGCCCCCTAATCATTTTTGTTGCCCTCCGCTGGACTCTTTGTAATTTGTCCACATCCTTTCTGTAGTGGGGAGCCCAAAACTGGACACAGTATTCCAGATGCGGCCTGACCAGTGTCGAATAGAGGGGAATTCTCACATCCCTCGATCTGCTGGCAATACTCCTACTGATGCAGCCTAATATGCCATTGGCCTTTTTGGCAACAAGGGCACACTGTTGGCCCATATTCATCTTTCCGTCCACCATAACCCCCAGGTCCTTTTCTACAGCGCTGCTACTTAGCCGATCGGTCCCCAGCCTGTAGCAGTGCATGGGATTTTTCCGTCCTAAGTGCAGGACTTTGCACTTGTCTTTGTTGAACCTCATGAGGTTTCTTTCAGCCCAGTGTTCCAATTTGTCCAAGTCTCCCTGGATCCTGTCCCTGCCCTCCAGAGTATCTACCATTCCCCCCAACTTGGTGTCATCCGCAAACTTACTAAGCACGCAGTCTGTTCCATCATCAAGATCATTAATGAAGATGTTGAATAGAACCAGCCCCAGGACCGACCCCTGGGGCACTCCACTCGTTACCGGTTGCCAACCAGACATCGAGCCATTGATTCCTACCTGCTGAGCCCGTTGATCTAACCAGTTTTCGATCCACCTTACAGTCCACTCGTCCAACCCATACTTCCTTAACTTGCCGATGAGAATGCTGTGGGAAACCGTATCAAAAGCCTTGCTAAAGTCAAGGTATACTACGTCAACGGCTCTTCCCGCATCCACAAATCCAGTCATCTCATCATAGAAGGAAATCAGGTTGGTCAGGCACGATTTGCCCTTGGTGAATCCATGTTGACTGTTCCTGATCACTCTATTTTCCTCCAAGTGTTTCAGGATGGATTCCTTGAGGACCTGCTCCATGATTTTCCCAGGGATTGAGGTGAGGCTGACCGGTCTGTAGTTCCCCAGATGCTCCTTTTTCCCTTTCTTAAAGATAGGTACTATATTTGCCTTTTTCCAATCCTCCGGGACCTCCCCCGTTCGCCATGAGTTCTCAAAGATAATGGCCAGCGGCTCTGCAATCACTTCCCCCAACTCCTTCAGCACCCTCGGATGCAGTTCATCTGGTCCCATGGACTTGTGCACATCCAACTTCTTTAAGTAGTCCCTAACCTGACTTTCCATCACCGAGGGCCACTCTTCTCTCCACTCCGCGTTACCCCGTGTAGTAGCCTGGGAGCTGGCCCTCCCTGTGAAGACTGAAGTAAAAAAAATGTTGAGTACTTCAGCCTTTTCCGCATCATCCTCCATGAGGATGCCTGCCCCATTCAGTAAGGGACCTACACCACTCCGATCCTTTTTTGTTGCTGATATACTTATAGAACCCCTTTCTGTTATCCTTCACATCTCTTCACTTCTGACTAGCGATGCATCCCTCATAGGATGGAGTGCACATCTCAATGGCAACATGCACAGGGCACATGGTCCTAAAGCAAGGTATGCTTCCACATCAACCTGCTCAAACTCAAAGTGATCAGAAATGCATTGTGCTCACTTCCTACTGCTGAAGAAAGACACACATACAAGGGTAATGATGAACAAAGTAGCCTACATGTATTATATAAACCATCAACGAGGTACCAGATCACATTCCCTGTGCATGGAAGCACTAGAACTATGAACTGGTGCATTGCCCACAATGTATCAATATTGGTGGCCTACTTGCCAGGTATATACAACACAACCATAGACAGTTTGAGCTGCAAATTCACTCATGACCATGAATGGGAGTTAGACTTGAAAACAGTCCACAACATGTTTTTGTTATGTGGGACTCTAATGGTAGATCTGCTCACCACTTACCAGAACAGGAAATGTCCACAGTATTGTTCCAGAGTAGGAATTGTACATCATTCCATGAGAGATGCTTTATTTCTCCTGTGGGACGAAGATCTCCTAGGTGCCTTCCCCCATTTTCTCTGTTACTGATAGTCCTACTACAGAGAAAAAGAAATAAAGCAGCCATCATACTGATTGCCCTCACATGGCCAAGACAGACATGGTGTTTTTACCTGTCACAGCTGGTCCTTTGCCCACCAATTACTCTCTTAACCATTCTGGGCCTTCTATCATAGAGTGAGAAACATACTCTTCATCCCACTCTGCAGCTCCTATGACTCAAAGCATGGCTCCTTCATGGTTCCAGCACATAGAGACATTGTGCTCTGATGAGGTACAGGAACTTTTGTTGCTCATTAGGAGGGGAAGTACTCACATCCACCTGCAGAAATGGACCAGGTTCCAAGTATGGTGCCAATCTAAGGGTATTACCACAAATGCAGCCACACTATCAATAGTACTGCACTAACTGTTGGCTCTCAGGAAACTGGGACTCCGTTAGCAAACTAAAGGTACACCTCACAGCAAACTGAACCTTCCATCAACAGGTGGGAGGATATTCCATCTTCTTCCACCCACCACAAAGATTTCTCAAAGGCACAGAGAAACTATTCCCACAGCCCAGACTTCTGCCCCTTAATGGAATCTCATACTGGTGCTAAAAGGTCTTACTAAATTGCCATTTGAGCCCATGGCTATGTGTTCTTTAACATATTTGTCCATGAAAATGGCATTCCTCATTGCCATCACTTCAATGAGAATAGAGGAAATAGCAGCCCTCATTTTGCATCCCCCTTCACAGTGTTCTTCCTCAACAAGATCACATTTACACCACACCTAACCTTCATTCCCAAGCTGACTTCTGAACGCCACATAAATCAGCGTATTCAGCTTCCAGCCTTTTATCCCAAGCCTCATCGGGATAATAAGGAAGCCATCCTCCATACTCTTGATATAAGGAGATCTTTAGTCTTTTACTTGGACAGGACAAAAGCATTCAGAAAATGGACTTTTCCTACCCATTGCGGATAGATCAAAGGGAACAGTGATTTCAGCCCAAAGCTGGTCTAAGTGGGTTTCAAGCTGTATTAAACTCTGTTACCAACTGCATAATGCAACACCCCTATTTTCAACATACATGCACTCTATAAACTTGGTGGCCTTGTGAGAGTTGCCTTTTCCAAGGGTATCCCTGTATCAGAAATCTGCAGAGCAGCTACCTTGGCATCTGCACATGTCTTTGCAGGACACTATGCCATCCTGAGGGATTCAGCTGTGGACACCAAATTTGGTGCCATAGTACTGTCATCCATATCAGAATTGACACCGAAGTCCCAGCCTCCAGTGATGAGCATTGCTTGGGACTCACCTGCAGTGGAGTACCACCATAGGAACACTACTTGAAGAAAAGTAGAAGTTATTCACCTTATATAGTAACAATATTCTCAGAGCTGTATCCCTATGGTTGCTCCATGATCCGTCCTCCAATGTTTCAGAGCTCAATTAGTTGCCTCTGTGATTGAGGAGGAACTGAGGAGCAAATGCCCATGTGTGCTTGCTAGCCTCATGGCTGGTGGGGAGCAGTGCCTGCACGGGCAGTACGGACTGTTACTGAAAATATCCAATCAGCAGTGTTGGGGCTCAGATACACCTACAATGGAGTACATATCTTGAGGAACCGACATTAATGCACAAGGTGAGTAACTTCTTTTTGAGTGTCTCAGTTTTTGGGTGACTAATATTCATAGACTTTAAACTTTAGACTTTAAGGTCAGAAAGGACCAGTACGATTATCTAGTCTGACCTCCTGCAAAATGCAGGCCTCAAGACCTCACCCACCCACTCCAGCAATAGACCACCAACCTATGACTGAGTTATTTACCTCCCTAAATCATGATTTAAGGGCTTTAAGATACAGAGAATTCACCTGTAGGTGAGCCATGCCCTGTGCTACAGAGGAAGGCGAAAACCCCCCAGATCCCAGGCCAATTAGCCCTGGGGGAAAATTCCTTTCTGACCCCTCTTGAAGTTCTGATAATCATAATTTTCTGCTACATCCAGATAAATGCAGGGGCTTTAGGGGCTGCAGCCCAGGGCCCCAAGCTAAGGGGGGCCCCACAAAATCTAGCCATGGCCAGCTGGTCCCTGCTGCTAGGGAGGGGGATCTTCCCATGCCCCTGCTCCAGAGAGCATTGACTCCAGGTCACACACTTCCCCCATATCCCTGCAGGGGGAGGGTTTGGCTCCAAGCTGCTCCCAGCTGAACTAGCTGAGATTACCCAAGCTGCTGCCTTTGTTTCCAGGCATGGGAAGCAGCCTGTGTCTGGCTGAGGCTAGGTCAGGACCTCAACCCCTGGGAGCCACAGCTGCAAGGGGGCTGGAGCGGGGTTGGAGATGAGACTGGGCCAGAGGGGGACAGGTTTATGTGGGGCCGGAGAAGGCAACAAGTGATTGTGGGGGCAGAACAGGAGCGGGGCAAGGGTGGGTGGAGGCAGGGGAATCAGGAGTAAGTTATGGGGCTAGGGGAAGGAGACTGGAGTAGAGGGGATGAGTGTCTGGGTGACACTGTGAGGGATGGGGGAATGTGGGGAGGAAGGATGGAGGGAGAATGTGAGAGTGGGACCTCCGCTGCCCAGGCTGTCACTGGCTCATTGGCAGACAGGGCATCCTCCGATCCCTGCCCTGGGCACAAGGAGATAGTCATGGAGAGTGTGTCATGTGTGTTCCCCCACACCTCCCAAAACAGGAAGAGAGCAGGATGTGGGCTCACATATTCTCCCCACTCCATGGGGTGCTGCTGCCACTGATGGGAGGGAGTGGGGGATAGCAGGACAGGGGACCACAAGACCCCACCCACAGTGCACCACCGCCGATGGGGGATGCCAGTCTCAGTATGGTGCCCCAGGTGCCAGAAACCCCACTGTCCTGCCCCCAGGCTGGCCAGGAGCCCCACCAAATCTTATAAGCCTGGGCCTGCAAGGGCATTATTCCAGCCCTGGCTACATCCCTTAAAACCTGAGCATGCACATCAGACTTCTCCTTCCTGCTACCCATTTAATCATAATGATACTAAATAATAATACTTTACACTTGCTGTCTGAGGTTGTCAAAGCTCTTTCTAAGCATTCATTTGAACAGTAGCATGGTGAGGTAGTGAAGTATTATACCCATTTTACAGCTGGGAGACCTGACACACAGAGATTAAGTGACTTGCAGGGGGGTACACAGGTGGTTTTAAGAAAAGCCAAGAATAGAACTTATCGCCTGCCAGTCTACATGACCATCCTTCCCCTTTAACACCCTCTCCTCTAATAACTGGCAAGTTAAGTGAGATTTATAATTGTTAAAGAGAAAAAAAAATTACAACAGAACATGAATAGTGTAGCTTTATCTCTGGCTTCTGTCTTTGTCCTGTCAAGATCATGATATTTGGCTGGATTCATTAAAAATGTCACTTGTTTTGAAAACAGGTGTGTCTCCATGATACATTGTTTGTACACATACTAAAAGATGGGGTAATCACTTGTGTGGCAGCGTGTAGGTACAGTATTTGGAGGACACTAATTTACAAGTAAATCAAAACCTGGGATTTCAGGAACATTCCCTGTTATGGTGACAGCATATGGATAGATTTTCATGTGGAATTTACATGCAGCATTATAGCTTTATTGGTTCTTTTGTGACCTTCCATGGGCAGGGAAGGTTGCAGATCAGCTTCTTGTTCCCAGCTAAAGCATTCATTATACACTTGTTGACTTGTCTGTGGGCACGGAAGGTTGCAGATCAGCTGCTTGTATGCGGTTAAAGCATTCGTGCCAAACTGAAAAAGGCTCCTGATACATAGTTATCTCCTCTCTTATATGTCTGCTTGCTGTGAAAAGCAAATTATGCAAGTGAAGTCTGATTTAAATCAGTCTCTCCATCCCTGCCAGCTCCCTGATTGATTCTTCAGCACCAGAAATGATTTACTGTGGCTGGTTCATTTTGTTTATTTTTTTAATTAAATTTAATTCCAACTAGAGCAGGATTTACTTCTAAACAAACGAATTCCCTCACACTGACTGGAGACCGCCATTGAATAGGAAGTGTACCTGGTTTCATGCATTCCTGCACTCATATTCAAGGTTTTGTAAGGCATAATGCCAGCATTAGTTTTTTCAGACCTCTCATGCAAGACCCCCAGGAGTGATGTTCTGAAGGGTGATCTGTTGCCTAGGTTTTTCAAGCTCTTTCCTTAAGCTTGACGTAAATATATTCAGAACAAACTCACTTTAGTTAATCAGGTGAAATCATTATGTGCCAGCATGTGAGAAGGGGGTGAGTAATATAGATACACAACTACAGGATGTGCAGATGAATATGAATAAGCCTCCTTGGAAGCAGAGCTAGAGAAGCCTCATAGACAAGTGTATTTTAGCATATATGCACTTTGCCACATCAGTGTATTCCTTATGGAAGAAACCGTGCTCTGATGTGTTCCTAGCTTGTGTTTGCCAGAAGTTGGGTATGGGGGATGGGTCACCTGTTCTGTTCATTCCCTTGGAAGCACCTGGCATTGGCCACTGTCAGAAGACAGGATACTGAGCTAGATGGACCGTTGGTCTGACCCAGCATGGCCATTCTTATGTTCTTAAGAAAATTACAAAGGGTAATGATTGGGCCCAGAGTTACGATCTGTAACGTATTTACATATTTATTTGCTACAGAGATTCACATTCATAATGGATTCACAGTAGTAGATGACCAGGGAAACTATACTATTGTGATGTAAAGTTCTAGCTAACTAACAAAGCTATTCAAAGACTTCATGTCAGAAATCACTTTTGATGTTCAGGCCCCTCTTGTGATGAAATTGAGCGACATGCAACTCTACCTCAGTTTCCTTCCTTCTTTGATGGACTTGCTGCCATCCAATCTGTTTTGGCTTCTTCTTACAACCTTGGGCCTTTAGCTGAGTTATTGGTAGTCTTCTGCCCTCAGTGTGCTAAAGAGTCCAATATGTCAGGAGGCCAATTGCCCTAGATAAAAGGCTGACAGTCCCTGGTCTCTTTGTGTATGGCTCACTTGTTCAAGGTTTAAGAAACCCAATGAGTTGGGTTTGGAAGGGGATTCCCAAGTCCACCTTCTCTGGATTCCAGGCCAGGGATCCTATATGAAGTGGTTAGTTCCAATCTCTCCCAACCCCTTCCTGTTTCCCTGGCTTGCTTCCTACCATGCCCCTTTTGCAGGCTGTTCCTCAGAGTCTCATCTTCTGGTCCTCTTCTCCTGGAGATCCAGCTTCTTGTGTGGCTTCTCATCAACCTGTGGCTGAAGGCTTCTGTCCTCAGAAGTTTTTCAGCCTCTCTGCCAGCTGTGCCATGCGCTTTGCCCTGCAGGCTTTTTATTTCTAGAGCTGTTGAGAGGCCACCAAACAGCCCCATCTGAGAAGGTTGTCAATTTCCCTATTAATACTTTTATGGTTGAGACTGGGTGGGATCTGTACACCCTATGACCTCTTGCATGCATATTTCTGACTTGTTTAATTTTGACTGTGTGGTAAACACTGCTAAAAATGTGCATGTCCAGGGCTGCCTGACATACTATGTTATTCTGAAGCATTGATCTTCCAACAGCACATCGGAGAGTGGTGATTCAAGTGATGTGACTGGGTTATAGGGCAACACTGGAGGTGCTTCCAAGGAATGCCATATTCAGCAACAGTGAAAAGATTAATATTAGAGCTGGTTGGAAAATTCTGTCAAAAATGAAACTGCAAAAAAAAAAAAGGAAATAAAATTTCACAACAAATTTCCATTTTTATTCTCATTTTTATCAGTTCTATGCCACACCAAAAGCAAGGAGAATTTTAGATAAAATTCACCATGAGGCATTAAGATGTGATTGCAACATGGATACTAATGGCTGAACACACCAACTACTGTACTGGAGCCTCTCTTAGTCTTTTTCTGCTTTTGCTAGTGGAAAGGGCATGCCCTGTTGTTGTTGTTTCTCTTGATGCTGTGTTTACTAATATCAGTTGCAGGGATCCTGAAGTAATGTTGGTCCAAAATGTAGAATTGGGATGAAACAGAAACTCTTGCAAAATCTAATATGAATAGAAATTTTTTCCATTTTTTTTATTTTAATGAAAATCATTATATGTTGGTATTCAAACATCTTCCTGTAATGTTTGGAACTCACCATGACGTTGGTGATGGAATAGGAGAACCAGAAAAAGAAATTGGCTAGACATAAACATTAAACAGATACAGACTACTTTCATTGTGTCAAGCACAGCAAAATGCAAAAGCCAAATGCCAGTTCTGACTGATTCTGATCAATCACGTTACATTTGAAATTATTTGCTTCAAATAAAGAAGATGTTATTCATTAATAGGTAAACTTTTTGTAAAAATCTGATTTTTAAATGGATAATGTTCCTTTAGATTATTGTATAAACTAATTGTGGGTTTCTGTTCCATTTTATACATTTTAATCAACGTACACTCACCTCCTTAGAGATTTATGATGAGCAGTAGATTGTCACAGAGTGGGCCTTGTGACTTAGTTACAATAGAAAATGTTACCACTGTTGTCGTAACAATCCATGGTCACACATTATAGAACCAGAGTCAACAGCTATATCAACATCAGCACCAAAATCCACGCTTTTTGCTCTACGGTCACAGGCTTGTATACTCAGTGCAGTGGTGCCAGACGTCGCCGCCTTGGCCTGTCTAGCATACCATGTGATGGCCTGGTGATAGCCAGAGAGCTCCATCTCAAAAAAACCCATGGCACATAATGTTATCTTCTGATAGTGAGTTAACTGAAGCATGCCGCCACGGTATTTATACATTGTATCTGATCCTATTGTTCATTCCTTGTTTGCAGTTCTTTACATTAGACATTCTTGTTTGAAAGCCTTACTTTCCCTGCCATTGGGGTTCTCCTTCTTATAAATAAGGAAGAGCTGGTGCCTCCATTCATTATTACTTTTCAGAGTGAAGAAATGCAATACAAGATAGAATATTATTACCATATGTTTCTTGCCTTTCGACTCCTTTTTGAATCCAATTACTCTATTGTAACAAAGCTGAACCTGAAAAATTAAAGTTGGTGAATGAAATCAAACCATCCTCTGCTCTGTTGGTTAATAAAATGGTTTGAACTTTTACAGTACCTTGCATCTGAGGATTTCATGATTAAGAGGGGTTTATTAAGCTCTATAACACCCTTCTGATGACACTCATTGTATAGATGGGTAAAATGAAATGTGCGGTTTGTCTGAAACCATACAAAATCAGTGGCAGAGCCAGGAATAGAGTGTAGGATTTCTGAGTGCTGGTGACTTGTCCTAACCACTAGATAGCACTGCCTCATTGTTTCTTAGGTAACATGGAAGGATGAATACCTACTTCTGGGTACTAAACAGAGATAACAAGACAGTTTAAAAAACAAAACAGCAAGGGCTTGATTATGCCTAGATTGTATCCTGCGTATAGGGATGTGAAAATGAACTGCCCAGCAGCAGCTCTGTGAAATAAGTGGAATTCCTCCTGGGACACTAGGATGTGTGTGTCCAGGTGGGCCTTGCTCTGCCATTTTATGGGGTTTAGTGTGGACTCCTTTTGAGTGTGCCATCTCTTGGGCAGTGAGGAGAGGATGGATTATGCCTCTTGTTTTCCCTGAGTGCTAAGGACTAGGTGTGTGTCTGGCTCCATGCACCCTCCACACACATTGTGCGTGTGTGCTGGATCAGTCTGGCCACAGTGGCCACACGTCTCAGATTCAACCCATTTTTGGAAACATAAAAACAAAGTAAACACTTACAGAGAGTTCCAATGGGGTAGCCGTGTTAGTCTAGTTCAGAAAAACAAACAAGGAGTCCTTTGGCACTTTTAAATACTAACAAATTTATTTATCACATGAGCTTTCATGGGAGAACATCCCAGTTTGTTGATGAAGTGGGATTTTCTAGAAAAGCTCATGTGATAAATAAATGTGTTGGTCTTTAAAAGTGCCACAGGACTCCTTGTTTGACTTGCTGAGAGGTGAGAATCAGTCTGACATTTCTAACTAATGATGGATTACCGTCCAGTATCTAATGCCTCATTTCCCCCATTACAGCTGAGAGGAATCCATTAAACAAAGTAATACTGTATTTAATACTATATCGATTGGTGGCTGTGATCAGTACATATGTAAACACTCTACAGGAGGAAGTTCCTTAACTTAGCTTGAGGGTCATTACAAGATGCTCCATTAGTCATTACAATTCCTTAGTTAATCCCTCTTCAACTGCGAGATTAAAATCCATTAATTTAAACAGGTGAGCACTGTCACCTATTAAAGGTAAACTGTAGAACCACTCCACCTACCCCAAAAAACCCTTGTCTTTAGGCATTAAACATACATTTGAAAATGTATCATCATTATCATCATTTAAATAGCAGGCCAAGTTCCCCTGCAGGAAGGAACAGATAGTATCACAGGCACTGAAAACAATACTTGAGAACTAAATTCTGTAGCGGACTGTCTAGGTCATTTAAGTATTTCAGGCAGTGTCTACACTGCCAAGTTAGGTTGACATAAGGAGGCTTAAGTCGACCTAACTTAGTCCCTGTCCACACCAGGCTTTCATTAAGTCGACTTAAGAAATTCCTTAAGTCGACTTAATGAAAGGTTAGGTCGACTTAATAAGAACTGCCAGTTAGGTCGACCTAACCCTTAAGTCGACTCCTTAGGTCGACTTAAGCACAGTGTGGATATTTAAGTCCACTTTATTCGGTTGACCTAAGGGCAGTTAGGTCGACTTACTAAGTCCCCGTTCAGGGGAAGCACTTTGTTAAGTCAACCTAATAAGGTCGACCTTATTAGGTCGACTTAACAAAGTTGACCTCACTTTCTGTAGTGTAGACATAGCCTCAGAGTGTACACTGCCAGCACTGCAATGTTAACTGGTTTGTATTTTGCATTGTCTAATTTTCACTTGCACCCTGTTTAATGATACTGGATTTTAAATTTAAAACGTTTTTCAGTTTACCTGTGCCAGGGTTTAGCCTGGCTCCAGCCATTCAGTAAGGAGTCCATTGTCTATTCATCAGGGGTTAGCTACACATAAATGTTGTACTGCTTTAATTAGTTAAAGCAGCACAACCTCCCTGGTGTGGATGAAGTTATGCTGGTATAGCTAATTCTTGTATGGGAAAGGGGATAGGCTATCCCTGCACAAAGCACCATTATGCCAGCATAACACAGTAGGAGTTGTACTAGTATAAATATCTTTTTTTAAAAAAAATCATCCCCTAATTAAAATAATGGTGCTGCTAGAAATTTCATTGTAGATCAGACATAGATTATCCTCTCCTCCTTCCTCATGTTCCCCTCCTTTCTGCCTGTCCCGTTAGGCAGGGCAAGTGTTCCTGTCCTTCTGCCTCTTCTGAATTTTCTGGTATGTTTCTTTTCACCTTGTGACTTGACTTTTCTGTGGACATTGGGCTGTGAATCTTCTTTGTCCTGCTGTCCCCAGCATGATCATAGGAATTGCCATATGAGATCACAGAAAGCCTGTATAGTCCAGTATCCTATCTCTGCCAGTGGCCAGATGCCTTAGAGGTAGGTGCTGGATGAGGACTTGAGACATGGATTCTATTCCCAGCTCTGTTATTGGCCTGTTTAGTGACCTTGGGCAAGTCTTGTCCCTGCTCTGTGCCCCTATTTTTCCCTATCTGTAAAATGGGGATAAAGATACTGACCTCCTTTGTAAAGTGCTTTGACATTTATGTGCTATATAAGAGCTAGTATTATTAATAGATAATTAGGGGAAAATCCAACCACAAGGAAAGTTTCCTCCAACCCCACCCCCATCACTTTTAGTGTTTGTTTTATGCCTTAGCTTTTAATTGTCATTGAAGGTAATTTTAATCTCACTGTTAATAAAGCTGCAGACTTTTCCCTTCACCAAAACCAAATGTAAAATAATTTGATTTCTTGTTGCAATGTATAGTTTACTAATCTCATTATCCTTCTCAATAGGGCTGGCCTTTGCTGTTCTGTCTTCAGTCCATCCAGTGTTTGGTTTATATGGCTCTCTCTTTCCTGTTGTCATTTATGCTGTATTTGGAATGGGCCGCCATGTTGCAACAGGTAAGTGTCTGGAAATGTTGCTGAGTGCATTACAAGTTGCTGAGTGCATTCTTAGAAATGAGGAGCTTCCTCAACAGCTGGTGATTTCAGTGAAAATTGAAAGTTCTGCGTGTGACAGGATCAGTTGCTGGGGGTGGGAGGAGGGAGGAAGGGAAGTTTCTTAAAATAGATTAAATGAAGTTTATACTTCCTTTGTACTTTTCTTTACAGCTACATCTTTTTCTGCTTAAGAAAGGTATTTTTAAGTAAAAAGCCTTGTTAAGATTATACCGGAGCTGTTCTTACCATTATAACTGAACACTGCACCAATGCTTCCTTTATAAATACAGTTTATTGGGGTTTTGTGTACTTTAACTCTACTACCTAAGTTTGCATCAAGCTAAAACTTCAGCAGAGAAGAGTTCAGCTAAAGAGGGCTTTTCCTAATATAAACTACTAGAACAACAAAAGGTTTGGCTGACCCTAAAATATAGAAAAGCCTCCTTTTTTCTCACTTCGCTAAAACACAACCCCAGGACATCTCAGTAAAATAGATTTACTCCCCACTCTAAATACTTAATTTGAATTATTACTCCTGATCAGCTGTTTCTGTTGAGTTGAAGGATGCAGGTGCCTCATCACTTCTGCTGTAGTAGTTAGGGAACCTCTAGGAGTTGCCTGGCTGCTATGCTAGTGATTACAGAGCATCTCTACCATTGCATTGAGCAGAGCTACTCAGAGTGACAAGAAGTGTTCCCCAGTTTCTGCTAGATTATTGACTGCTTTGTTCCCTAAGAAGCTCTTAACCCCAATCAAGTAAAGATAATAGGTAAAAGGGGTATCCTGAGTCTTGAGGGAATGGGAATGGCTGTAGGAGCCTTTTGAGAGGAAGAGACATGGTTCTTTGAAATTGTGTTCAACCACAGACAAAGAACACCCTGCAGGATTTACATAGCTCGACTGCTTACATCTCCCCTCTGGTTAATATGTTTTCTAAGAAGCAACCACTCTCTTTTGAGTAACTACATGGTTTTGAAATTGATATGTGTGCCAAAATCTGTGTTTAGTAATACTATTAACAACTCCATAGGAGCCGTGTGGTCTACCGCGAGACCAATATACATTCCAAAGTACATAGAATTTGTATCCCAGCTTATGTATGTTATATTGTCAAACTTCCATGTAATTTGCAGCAAGCTGGATCTGAATTCTGGTTCAAGATCCTTGGGTTTTGTTGCTGCGATGTAGCAAACTAGAAATTCTGCAGAAAATCTGTGTTTTGAAAAATGTTGTTTTATTCAATAAACTATTCCCCTGAATAACACCATTGTTACGGTATTGCTTGTGTTATGTATTCTCATATTAAATTCAGTTTGTCTAAAGCCTTCTTCCACACAAAAAATTGTCAGGGAGGAAGCTGGAGATTTTCATCTCTTGGGCTTTTGGTACTTGGGGAGGAGATTTTGGATTGTGAAACAAGTGTGTTAGTTTGATGTGTCTAATAAAATAACCAGTGGAGAAATATATTGTTTACAGGAGAGCTAGAAACCTTTTTTTTAAATGAAAATTTAGATTTTGGAGAACAATTCTGTGCAGGAGCTAGGGTAAATGTGGGTTACCGTATAGCCTTATAGTTCCTTTATTTTTCTTCTCTCATTAGTATTTCCCTTTTTCATTTAAAAAAAAGTGAAATAATGAGCTTATATAAACAAAACTGTTTCAGTTTTTTACAAATGTCTCCATGGACTATTGATTTTTAAACTAAAGCTCATGAAAGGAAAGAAAGTACCTCACTCTTCATTTTACATAGTGCCTTTAATATGCAGAAAAAAATATCTGGTGATAATAAACTCTCATTATGCAGAACGAAGGAGGTGAAATGGACAAAGGGTAGGAATTCAGGACTGACACTGTACTCTTGGAGGGGAAAGGAGCAAATGTCATTGAGCCCAAGATTTATGGACTATGTTCAGGGCCCTGTACCCTACAGATCTATGGCTTTGGATTTGCTGTAGTATCCACCTTTGGGATTCCAGCACTTGCCACAGAATTGTGCTCCAAAATCTAAGCTTTCAAGCAGAAATATTTCTGTCCCTCATGGTTGTAAAGAAAACATTATAAGTGTGTACACAGTGTATTTTCTTTTAATCATTTTAGCAGAGGTATGCTGCTATTGAGAATATTCCTAAAGGCCCTGATTCAGGAAAGCACTTAATCATGTGCTGAAGGTTCATTGCTTAAAATTAGATGTGTTTAATTGCCCTCCCAAATAAGTATGCTTTCCTGAATCATGGCCAAACGATCTGCTACAGCTTCTTAGATGCCAATGCCCCATTTAGCCTTTACATAACGTGACAATCTCCTTCCCCTCTAATAATTTCTGAGAAGTCAGTGGGACTCTGTGAGTAAAGGATGCAGTATGGGAACCTGTTTTAATAAGACTTTTTGCATGAAAAGTGAAGTTTGTCTGTGGCCTAGGCCTGTAACTTTTACATACTTGACTAATTCTTACTCATAAATAGTCCCTGGTACCTCACTCAGTCTAGTCTTGTGGTAAAGATTACTCATCTGAGCAATAAATTGCTAGAATTGAGCCTTTATCCTGGCTTCTCTTTCTCCATCCGCACTCAGGAGAGTAATGTATTTGAGACATCATAATTCCTTATACAGAAGTTAGTGGCGGTATCACAAATAGAAATTATGATTTCAGCTGGGACTCTACAAACAAATCTCTTTCCAAACAGGATGTTGTTCAAAGCTTTCCATGATGCTTTGATGCTTTTTAAATACTAAATTATTCTTCTTTAGCTGTATGTGGTTACATGTTTCAAAAGGGCCTCAACCCTGCCTTTGTTTCTGTGTGTTGAACATCACTTGCTTATGCATTTTTTGAGCATCATTACCTGTGTGCACGGAAAAGAGAGCTTACACATAAAAAACCATTTGAACTGTTTATCTGCTCACATGGGATCTCACATATGAAAGTTTACACCCAACAAGTGAAAGTGCTTTAAAAAAATGCGCCTGAAGAGTGCACATTCATGGGTAGAGGCCATACTTTGAAAAAGTGGCCTTAGTGACAATAACAAATATTGAACTACTTATTGGTACTAATATGTTATCTTCCCTTTACAGGAACTTTTGCTTTAACTTCCTTGATATCTGCTAATGCAGTTGAGCGTCTTGTTCCTCCAGTAAACAACAATTTCACTACAAGCAATAATACGGGAGTCTTGTGTTTATCAGAGTTTGAAATGCAGAGGATTGGAGTTGCCGCAGCGGTTTCATTTTTAGGAGGAATTATTCAAGTAGGTAGTTTTAATAGTGTTATACTCAATAGTCAATAATCATTTTAATGTATGTTAGTAGAATACTATAGCTAAACCTTTATGTCTGTCAGAGTTGTGACTTTGCTGATGAAAGACATGACTTTGTTTTATTTTATAGCAAGTCCTACTCTTTGAACCTTGACCAATTGTCTGCTGAGCTTGATTCTTCCATGTTATTTTCTTTTTTTACAAATGTGTCTCTATATTTGTCCTGTGCTTTGGAAATGTCATTTGACTTTTGAAAGAGTTCTAAATAATTTATTTGGGAAATAAAGGGTATCTTGCTTAAAATAAAGTTGATCCTGTGACATTTTACATTTAATTTTGCCAGAAATAACTGACTCCTGCATTTTTTGGACTTACAAAGTCATGTCCTTCCTATCTCATTTTAAGTCAAGACAAACAGCCAGTCTTAATTTTGCTTGTGTTATGGTGGCCATAAAGATACAAGTCCTTCTCCCAAGAAAGTCAAGGGGAGTTTTGCATGTGACTTTAGAACCAAGAACAGGCCTAACACACACTCCTTCTATTTTTACTTTTATTTGCATTATGTAGATAGCTCACAACAACTTTTATTATTATTATTTATAGTCATCATGAGTGGATTTTATTGTATGCATGTAGGAGGGGGCTATGCCTCCCCAAAATCTTTCCCATAAGCACCCCCAAATCTTTCCCTGCCTCCTGGGAAAGCATTAGGCGTGGCCTACAAAAAGCATCTTTCCTTGCTCTTTCTGTGCCTGCAGCTTGCTGCAGAGGCAATAGCAAGACTGTGAGCCTCACAGTACTTTAGATCTCGAAAAAACCAAACATTCAGTAGGTGGATGCAACAAGGCAAACTCCTTAGAATCTGCTCAATCAGTGACATTTTAAAAAGGCAGGAGCAAGCTATCTGTGACACCAATAGACACAGAATAATAACAGCACATAGGTCTAAATTAGATGATAGTTATCCTCACAGACGGCCCAGCTCTGGAAGTTTCAGGTTACCAGTTAGTTCTACATAGGCTGTTACAAATACTGTGAATGGGTTTTTTACAAAATCCAGGATAGCACTTTTCTAGGACCTTCCCCCTGCCCACCCTCCACCACTCTTCTGAGGAGATGCTATTCCTTTGATATAATGCCTCCTCCCCTCATCAAGTAGACAGCCATGTCACTGTGTCTATGCACCTAAATGTTTATATAGGATAGGGAGCAATCCAGACGATTATTTTGAATTGGTGTAAGCTTGTAGATATATGTGGTATAATGTAGAAAAGACTATATATGCTTAAAAAGTTGCAGGGAATGAATCTGGTTTACAGCATTTATTTTTGTCCAGAAATAATGGTGATTTACAGTCTCAATAGAAACTGAGTAGTAGTATATCTGTGGGTATACATTGTCCCCATGTATTTCCCATAGTTCACATGGGGACAGACAAACAAAGCTGTCTTCCTTCCTGTAGGCAGTGGAGAAGTGCATAACAAAGATAATGTAAATTAAGCTTCTCTCATCCATTCCCTGGAAAGGAGGGGCTGTGTCAACAAGTGGGTGGGGGAAGGGCAGTGGTGATGAAGACACTTAGATGATGCACACACTTAGAACTGAGATGGACAGTAAGTGCTGAGTGTGGAGAGGCAGGTACTGAGGGTGAAGGGGCATGGTTGGGGGCATCGTGTGGGTGGTGCAAGAGGTGAGGCCAAGGATGGGGCCTGGGTCCCATGGAGCTGCCTTCGCCAAGGGAAGCTCCAAAATCCACCCATGATAGTAATACTTAGCTCTTACTGACATAGGAATTGCTATATCTATCCTGTCTCTGACAATGGTCAGTACCAGATGTTTCAGAGGAAGATGTAAGTCAGGGGTAGGCAACCCCCGGCACGCATGCCAACAGTGGCACACAAGCACATTTGGATCGGCACTCGGCATCCTCTGTGGCACCAGAGAAATTGCTACTCCTGCCACCAAAAGACACTCCAAGTGGCTTCCTTCAGGGGCAGCTGCAGTGCGGAGATCCCTGCCATGTCCATGCCCCAGGCATACCATGCAAAGAAGCCGCCCAGAGCTACTCCTCTCTATGGCGTGCCACCACCAAAAGGAGTGACTCCAGGCAATTTCTTTCCATGGTGTGCCTGGGGTTAGGGGTCCCCAGGCACGCTGCCGAGAGCAGCCATTCCAGGTGGCTTCTTTCCATGAGTGGGCTGTTGGCACAAGCTGAGGGTTGAGGAGGAGGGGCCAGCACAGGGGTTGGCAAAGTTTGCCAACCCCTGGTGTAAGTGCTTGTGTGAGGGCTGCCATTTTGGGTGAAACACCCAGATTTGTACTGGGGGTCACCAAAGCTAAAAACATGAGAGGCTGCAGCTTTTATTCAAATACTCTATACACAATGGGGAACCTATTTTACATACTCATCAATGGGTTTCCCATGGATAGTGCTTTTAACTGAGAATTTAACAAACTGTATGATAATTCCATTTACCTTTTGTTCAGAGAGTTCAACCCAAAGAAAACTAACATCAGAGTGTTTGTTATTGTTATTATTTTTATATCAAAATGTTATTTACCTTCCCATATGATTAATTGTACTTTATCTCAAATCCTCTTTGGTTCCATACTTATTTCTTCAAAAGATTACATAAAAACCATCTTTGCCTATTAAAAACCATCGTTCCCTATTAACAAGACAAATGTGGCTTCTCCTTCTTTGTTCTCAGTATATATGATGAAATACTGAATAAAAATACTTTTTATTTCCAAATACAGTCATATCTATAACAGTATCTTTCATCTTAAAATATTAATTTAGTAATCTTCACAGCATTCATCTTTCTTTGAGATAGAGATATTTCTACCCCCATTTCAAAGATGGAATAATTGAGCTAAAGAGGTTATGAGTTGAGCTGATTTTGAATTTTTTGACAAATCATATTCTTATAAAAAATGCTTGTGTGTCAAAAGTGAAACTTCATGAAACAAGGTCAATTTTGATCAATTTTCTAAGTCATAAAAAAGTAAAGAAAAGAGATTTGAAGTTGTTGAAACACATTTTTTCTGTTTTCTTGTTTGAAATAACCTTTTGTTTAGAAATTTAAGCTAACTAGGCTAAAAGAAAAGATTTTTTTATTGCTTTGGTTTTTTAAGAAAGGTCACAGTCAAAATGAAATGGTACAAAATTATTTTGGCAAAATGTCAGATGTTAGTTGCTCCCTCCAAATCCATGTTTCTGGTTTGTCAGTATTTTAAAGATTTTGATTTTTGATTTCCCACCCAGTTCCAGTAATGATTTGCTTGAAATCATGGGCTATGTCTACACTGGCAAGTTAGTTTGAATTAAGGAGGCTTAATTCGAACTAACTAAAGCCATGGCTACATTAGGCTTTAGTTAGTTTGAATTAAGGGCTTCCTTAATTCGAACTAATAAGTATGAATAGGGTATTCGATCTAAAGGGTTAATTCAAACTAAATAGTTCGAATTAACCAATGTGGCCATGTTAATTAGAACTAATTTCTTAGTTCAAACTAACCAGCCATTGAAATGAATGGGGATCGCTAATTCGAACTAAGTTTTCCTAGTTCGAATTAAGTTAATTCGAACTAACTAAAATTAGTTCGAATTAGTTAGTTTGAACTAACTAATTCAAACTAATTTTAGCAAGTGTAAACATAGCCATGGAAGTTGTGAAAACCTAGATTAGAATACAAAACTATGGTTCCCAGCTGAGTTTTTAGTTTCTTAAGCAACAGCTCTTTCACTATAAAGTTAGAATTTTTTCCTAATTCTAAGTTTTCAATTAAAATTTTAGTTGAAAAATGTTTTGGTTGATGAAATGTTTTGATGAAAATTTGATTTTTGAGAGGAAAAAGACCCTGGACATTTTCAACAAAGATTTTGTTCAAATTTTCTGCTGAAATGTTTTCTTAATATTTTGAAATGTAAACTTTTTTCAAATTTTGAAAAACTAATAGAACATTTTGAAATGTTCCTATATGATTTTTTACTTGTTTTTCTACCAGCTCTACTTCTATACTTCTCTCATGTGATTTTTCATATTGATTTATATGAGTGTACTTGGTAGTCTTTATCATATGCTCGCACTCTAACATATAAATTTAATTTGGCATTTTCTGTAAGAATTTGCAATTTATCTCAAATAAGCATTTGGTAGTGGATAAAACACAGATAAATTGCTTCAAGTTTTGGATTGTTTTGTTTTTCTGTAATGAAAATATCTGCTCTTTTTATAATGAAGGTGTTGTAGTTTTTAAAATCCAAAATGTTTGTGGCATTGTTTGAAAATCAGTTACTATTGATGGGCACTAACTTTTCACCTAATATTTCATAACTCTCTATATTAAAACCATAACAGATATAGCCTTGCTTTCATATTCATAAGTTGGTGTTGATATATAATATGTGCATTTTATAATGGCTCTCTGTAAGCTGTACTACTTGTTTATTAGTGTGATCTCAGAAATTTCTGTTATATTTCAATGCTATTGATAATGAATCCTCATAATAGTGCTAACAGAATGGAATATGGTGTTTCAAAACTTGAATCCATTAAGAGTGACTGATTATTGGCTGCCACATATTCAGCAAGAGATTGCTTCTTACCTAATAAATAACTTAACTTCTTAACTAGTAGATAACTTAATTCACTCAATGCAAAACAGGGAAGGAATTAACACTAAAAATTGTGACTGTGTAAACAGTGCAGTCAGAATACTCAAATTAGTAGTACAGGACAGCACAGAGCCCTAAGTTTTCTATGACATCTTTTATCCATCTTGGTAAATATGTTTTAACAAAGCACTATCCCTGTTTTGCACTGAGTGTACAAAAGGTTATTTGGTAGTGAAATGTTGTGGGCAAAAGCAACATTTTGTTGGATCTATTATAGTTAGGTGGGAGTTTCCAGTTGGTAGGGTAAGAAACAACGAAAGCAGGGACTTCATTAGAGAACGGAAGGCGGGGGAGGGGGAGAATGGGGTCCAGCCAGGGTCACCCCTCCCCCTAGCATTTTGCTGGACTTGGAACTGCAAGAAAGATATCTCCCGCATGCTCAGGGCTCTAGGAATCAGACAGTGCCCCCCTCTCGCTTTCTTGCTCTCTTCCCTCCCCTTCTCCATCCACCATGTGGGCTGGGAGTAAGCTATCAAGAGGAACCAGCTAGAGTCTCCATCTGGTAAGGGCAGAAGCAGCCAAAGCAGGGACCGTTGGTACTTGGAGAATTTTCTGCAGTTTCGACTGGAGTTTTTCTTCCATGTATTCATAGGGTTTGCTCCAACCCTTCTGCTCCCTCACAGTCTTTTCAGCCTCACTCCACACCACCTACCCTTCTTCCTTTGCCTTGCCCCCTCACCTCTTTCCTTCCCCTTTCTTTCTGTAGACAATCTCCTCCCAACAAAACCCTCTTCCTCCCTCCTCTCCCTTAAAAAATAAATATCATGGCACTAATATGATATTCACCACAACCATATTGTTCACTCTGCTTGTGTGCTATACTCCTTCCCCCTTCCTGGTTCTCTGGTCTATTTATATTGTAAGCTCTTTGGGTCAGGGACTGTATCTTTTTTCTATTTGTACAGCCCCTAGCACAAGGGGGGCCTGGCCCATGACTAGGACTCCTAGGTTCTAGGGGTATGTCTACACTGGAGGCTCTGTTAAGTCGACCTAACAAGGTCGACTTTAAGTTGACTTAAAGTCGACCTTCTTAAGTTGACTTAGAAAGTCCACATTGAAAACTCCTGTTGACTGCCTGCGTCCACAATGGCTAGGTCGACAGAGGAGTGGTGTGTTGTGGTTAGCTGGGAGGGGTCCTGGAGGCCAATTAGGTTGACTTAAGGGCTTCCCCAGCTACACTGGCTTAAGTCGACTTAATAAGGTTGACTTAAGCGTTAAATGGACCAGAAGAGGTGGTGTTATTAAGTCGACTTAAGGAAGTGCTTAAGTTGACTTAATAAAAGCCCAATATGGATGGAGTAGTCTGTAGGTCAACTTAACCTTCCTTAAGTCGACCTAAGTCTCCAGTGTAGATGTACCCTAAGATAGTATAATAATAAATAATAATAATAATAATAATAATTAATACTCAATAAGGGATTTCATGGTTTTTAGTATGAAGTTGGTTATTTATCTACCTACTTATATTGCCCCCATCTCTGAGCATCTGAGGACCTAGAAGCATATCCTGTAAAATGATAGATTGCACGGTCAGTAAGTTCATGGATGACACCAAGCTGCAGGGAATGGTAGACATGCTGGAGGGCAGGGACAGGATTCAGGGAGACCTAGACAAATTGGAGCACTGGGCCAAAAGAAATCTCATGAGGTTCAACAAGCACAAGTGCAAAGTCCTGCACTTAGGACGGAAAAATCCCATGCACTGCTACAAGCTGGGGACCGATCGGCTAAGTAGCAGCGCTGTAGAAAAGAACCTGGGGGTTATGGTGGACGGGAAGATGAATATGATCCAACAGTGTACCCTTGTTGCGAAAAAGGCCAATGGCATATTAGGCTGCATCACTAGGAGTGTTGCCAGCAGATCGAGGGATGTGATAATTCCCCTCTATTCGACACTGGTCAGGCTGCATCTGGAATACTGTGTCCAGTTTTGGGCTCCCCACTACAGAAAGGATGTGGACAAATTACAAAGAGTCCATCGGAGGGCAACAAAAATGATTAGGGGGCTGGGGCACATGACTTATGAGGAGAGACTGAAGGAAGTAGGCTTATTTAGTCTACAGAAGAGAAGACTGAGGGGAGATTTGATAGCAACCTTCAACTACTTGAAGGGTTGCTCCAAAGAGGAGGGAGCTAGGCTGTTCTCGAGGGTAACAGAGGACAGAACAAAGAGCAATGGTTTCAAATTACAGCTGGGGAGGTCAAGGTTGGATATTAGGAAAAGCTTTCTCACTAGTAGGGTGGTGAAGCATTGGAATGGGCTATCTAGGGAGGTGGTAGAATCTCCATCTTTGGAGATTTTTAAGGCTCAGTTAGACAAAACCCTGGCTGGGGTGATTTAGGGGGAGTGGTCCTGCTTTTTAGCAGGGGGTTGGACTAGATGACCTCGTGAGGTCCCTTCCAACCCTATTATTCTATGATTCTATGATTCTATATGAGTCACCAGTGTCCTCTTGTTGCCAAAAGGGCCAATGGCATACTGGGCTGCTTCAGTAGGAGTGTTGTCAGCAGATCGAGGGATGTGATTATTCCCCTCTATTTGGCAGCTGGGAAGGTTGAGGTTGGATATTAGGAAATCTTTGTCACTAGGAGGGTGATGAAGCATTGGTATGGTTACCTATGGAGGTGGTGGAATCTCCATCTTTGGAAACATTTAAGGTCCGGTTAGACAAAACCCTGGCTGGGATGATTTAGTGGGAGTGGTCCTGCTTGTAGCAGGAGGTTGGACTAGATGACCTTATGAAGTCCCTTCCAACCCTAAGATTCTATGAAAATATGAAATGAGCATGATAAAACTGAGCATGCAGTTTTTAACAGAAAACTTATAAAGAATTGAAAACAAACAAAATCCATTAAGGGCCTCATCCACAGCCTATAGAAGTTAACAAAAGTACTCTTCTTGACTAGAGTGGATTTTGGATCAAGCCCTAAAATCCAGCCCTTTCCTGCCCACTCAGCTACTGGGAGCCACTTTCCAAAATCTCAAATCAGCATTTTCCATAGTAATAATTTAGCAGCTATTTCTAGCTCTGCATCCAAAAAAATTTCCACTGTTTGTTCCTCCTCTCTCCTTAATTCATTTATTGGATTTAAATGAAAAGTAACCTTAAGGAAGCAGTTTATATTTACCAATTAGGTCCTGACTCTGGGCAGCACATTTGTGGAGTGTCATCCATAGAAGCATAAGACATAGATTGATGAGCAGGGCAAAGAGCACAAGGAAATTTGAGTTTGCTGTAATGAGATTGCTGGCAAGTTATTCCTTCCTAATAGAAGGAGTAAGAGCTAAGTAGAGCAACCAAAGCTTAACACCTAATTAGCTTGTTAGTATCATATTAGAATCTGGTTTTATTGTGAAAGTGGCTGTAAAAAATGATACCTTCGTATTCAGGTGATCAGCTTTCTATCTAAATTCAGTCATAATTGCACATATATTTCCAGAAGTAAGCGTTCATAGCTCTTACTCCTGTTAATACTTCAGAGCCAACATAGCTAAGAGGCAGAGCTGGATTCTATTCCACTGAGTTCTTTACAAAGTTCCTGTTTTTTACAACTGTGCAGTTCCATTGACAGCAATGGAACTGCACTGTTGTCACCATGTGGATAATTTGCTCTAGGGCACCATTATTATTGGTAATAATACTTGAAAAGGAAAAAAATATAGCTTGACTTCCTGATCCCAAGTTAGGTTCTCTGTTGCACCTTCCATGAGCACAAATTAATTTAATATGGCAAAAGAAACAAAATTAGTCTGACTGTTCCCTAAGTATCCATGTAAGACACTCCACTCAAAGCAGAAGTTGGATCGTACTGGCAGAGGCATAGTCATTTTCTGGCAGGGCCTATAACTAACTTGGGTGGGCCTAGGCCACTTCCTGCTTCTGGTCACGTTCCAGGAAGCAAAATATACAGGCAAGCAACACTATAGGATAAAAGCTGCTGACACTCCAGTTGCTAGGTACAAAGTTAAATGTAACTTTTCCCACCTGGCAACTGGAGTGTCAGCAGGCAGTGTTCAAACTATTGTGTCGGTTGCCTAAACTCATGCTTCAGACAAGCGACATAGTAGACTGAATGCTTCTTGTTGATACTCCTGTTGCCTGGTAAAGTGTGGGCAGCACAGCCACTCCACTTTACTTAATATGCAGAAGGAAGCGTCCAATTGCGGGGTCTGCTCTCAAATTAGGTGGGCCTGGGCCCACCCATAGCTGTGCCTCTGGGTAATAGCAACTCCAGATGTCATGGAGAGAAGGGCTAAAGAGCTTTCCACGATGACTTGATGTCTTGTTTCTTTTGCAAACCCATCTGGGGATGGTTCTTAAAGTCTGTAGAAAGTTTTAATAATCAAAATGTGAAGTGTTCAGCAGTGAGGCACCAGCTTAATTTGATAAAAGAGAGCTCTTAATTCTTTGCTTTTGTTGTCTCTCCACCTTCCTTTCCTGCAGAAGCAAAATGTAGGTCAGCTGGTAAGCTTTGAAGAGTTCCTGAGGTTTTTCTGTTACTTTTAATTTGAAGAGAAATCATATAAAATATACATAATTAAAAACAGTAGGAGAAACATCTCTAAATGCTCTCTCAAGCTCATTTAATTCCTCATTAAGGAAAAATAAATTAGTAAAAGAGTTACCTTTAGAAGCTTGTTGAATTTAATAATAGTGTCAAAGGAAAGAGACTCACCACAATAGTTTCTTGAGTTCAGATGCCTGAGGCCTCAGATGGGGTCCCATCTCAAGACTCAGGGCCTCTGGTCCTTGGAGGACCTAAAGTTATACATAAACATTGGAGAGCTCGGGGCAATCCACTTGGCCTGTGAGGTATTCCTTCCCCAGATGTTAGGAAAGGTAGTATAGTACTGACAGACAACAAAACAGCAATGCATTATGTTAACAAACAAAGGGAAGCAAGATCCTCAGCCCTGTGTCTATAGGTGCTTAGCCTGTCTGACCTGTGTGAAACATGCAATCCATCTGGAAGTCTTACACCCTCTGCGGTCAAGAACATATTAGCAAATCACTCAATGGGTCTTTCCCTTCTCACCACAAGTGATCCCTGCACCCCAAAGTAGTCAAAGTTATCTTCCTGAAGTGGAAAACTCACCAAATTGACCTGTTCACAACCAAACAGAAGAGAAAAATGTCTCCATTCCATTCCTTGTAGGGTCTCAACAGTGTTTTCCTTCAATGGTTGGTGGGCTTGAAGTATGCCTTCCAGCCAATTCCTCTCATCCACATGGTCCTTGTAAAGATCAAGAGGGTCAGGGAACGGGTCATAATGATTGCGCCATCATGGCTGTGCTAGCACTGGTTTGGCATGCTGCTGGACCTGGCGATGGCAGCCTCTTGGACACTCCCAGACTTGATTTCACAGGATCACGGTCAGATGTTACATCTGGACCTCACCTCCTTGCATCTGACAGGATGGATGCTGCCTGGCTAAACCAGGAAGAGCAAGGTTGCTCTGCTCAGATGCAGAAAGTCCTGCTGGAAAGTAGGAAACCTTTTACTAGAGCAGCTTACCTGGCAAAGTGTAATCTCTTCTCCTGGGATATGGTGTGTAACTCCGCCCATTCCAGGTACCACTTCAGTTTATTCTGGATTACGTACTCCATTTAAAGCATCAAGGCCAAGCTCCTGTCATTGATCAAAGTACACTTGGCAGCCATCTTGGAATTTCACCTTCATATACAGGGCAGATCAACCTTTTCTCATGAAATAATGGTCAGATTCCTGATAGGTTTAAGAAAGCTCTCTCTGTAGGTCAGAGGCCCAGTGCCTCCACGGGACTTCAACTTAGTTCTGCCCAGGCTCACTGGTCCTCCCCTTTTAGCCCATGGTATCCTGCTCACTTCTCCATCTCTCATGGAAAGTTGCCTGTCTGGTGGCAATGCCATCAGTGAGATGTAACTCTAAAATTAAGGAGCCTGCCTATACTGTATTCTACAAAGATAAGGTTCAGCTGTGACACCCCCCCCCCCCGGCTTTTCTACCAAAGAGAGTGTCTCAGCTTCATGCCAGCTAGAACATCTTCCTGCCAGTATTCTTCTCAAAGTAACAAAGCTTTAATGAGGAAAGACACCTGCACACCTTGGACATCAAGTGCTGGCTTTCTACATAGACCGAACTAAGCCCATCAGTAAATTCATGCAACTCTTCATAGCAGTGGCTGAGCGAATGAAAGATCTCACAGTCTTGTCACAGAGGATTTCCTCTTGGATCACCACCTGCACCTGTACTTGCTACAAGCAGGCAAAGGTTGCACCTCCTGCCACTCTGAGAGTCCATTCAACAAGTACGCAGGCCTCATCAGCAGCTTTCCTAGGTCAGGTTCCAAACTGGATATTTGTAGAGCTGCAGCTTGATTTTTGGCCCATACCTTCACAGCCCACTATGCCGTTATGCAACAAGCCTGGGATGATATGGGGTTTGGTGGAGCGATATTACAATTGATACATCCGTGAACTCCAGGCCTACCTCCAGAGATACCACTTGTGAGTCACTTAACATGGGATGAACATGAGCAAGCACTCCAAGAAGAACAGATGGATACTAACTTTCTGTAACTGTTGTTCTTTGAAATGTCCATTCTATGACCCACCCTTCTTCCTCTCTGTCAGAGTTCTGTCAAGAAGGAATTGGGAGGCGGAGGAATGTAGGCAGGTCTCACCCTTATATCAGCACATACTCGTGCCTCTGCAGGGTGGTGGAGCCAGCCCTATAGATACCACTGAGGAAAAAATCTCTGTCCCTGGTGCATGTGGTGTACACACTCTCCTAGTGTGGAATGGATATGAGCACATCTCCAAGAACAACAGTTACAAAAAAGAAGAATATACAGTGTAAATGACTTCAGTTGAGTTACTCTGGTGTACATAAGACTTGGCTCACCTACCCTATTACATGCTTGTTCACTGGCCCTAGTAAATGTTTCAGGTATGTATCTTTAAAACTTGAATATAATGAGTTATCAATAGGCATTATCGGAGAGAAAACAATGGCCCTATTTATCATGGGAACAAAACTATACAGTCTGTTATGTAATCATCACTATTTATCCACAGGATAAGGAAGGCATGTGTTGGAAAATGTGTCGTGTACTTTATCAGGCTAATATCTTTATGCATTAGTTTGCTTAATGGTGGGGAAAATATAGGACTGTATTCTACATTATATGAATATGTTATATAAACACACACACATATTATGCTACAATAGAAAAATTCAGTGACAGTATGTTTAATGCACCCAATATTTTCTAATAACTTCAGATTCTGTATTTTAAAGAGTTGCAGAAAGCAACAAGAGGCTTCTAGGTAACAGGCCCAATCAAGCAAAAATGTGTCTCTCTTGCTACTGGCCCTCAGAACTTTCCTGGTCTCTGCAGCTTCCTGTTCTGAGGTAACAGCTGCAGAAAGCTAAATTAGACATTCACGTTATATGCTGCTTCCTTCCCAGAAGTGTTCTCTGTGACTTTGCCCTAGCTTAATTGGCATATGTGGCGGATGATCTCTAGGGAAAGTCATTGAATATACTTTGTTGTTCCCATGAGGTTCTAACATAGCAGCACCTTTCAGTGACTGGAAGAGTACTATTCAAGAGATTTGAAAATTCATTGACCTATACTCTAAGAGCTAGTGACTCCCACCTGCTCTGTGCCTGTGGGTGGAGAGTTTGAGGAGTGTGGCAAACACATATTGGCTGAAAGGATAGATTGGCTACACAAAGGTGATTGAATTGTCGAAGTGATTAACCAGGGCCATGGAGGTGGGTGAGTGGGAGTGGTCAAGAGTACAGTTTTGGTAGGGGTCGGGTTGATATACAGAGAAGTTTTTTGCAGTTCGGAATCACTCACCCCCCTTGTCAGAATACACTTGTGGAGGGTAGGTGGGAGAAAGCAACATTTACCTCTCTGCCACCTCTTTATTCATTTTTTCCATTCCCATTGACTGTACTGGAGTTTCAACTCTTTACCTGTAGGCTCAGAGCCTCTTTAAAGTTTTACCCGTTTGGCGTCTTACATAATTATTTGCTCTTCTTTTGTCTCCGTATTCCATACCCAGACTTGAAGGAGAGCTCTGTGTAAGCTCAAAAGCTTTCCTTTCACATCAATAGATGTTGGTCTAATAAAAGATATTACCTCACTCACCTTGTCTCTCTCTAATATCCTGGGACCAACATGTCTATAACAACACTAGATACACTAGGGGTTTGTCAGGTAAACTAAAAGCCAGACACTCTGGATGTTTCAATCCAGATGCTCTGTTACAATGACTACTCGTATGCAAGTGAAACTTATGATGAAAAATTAAATTAAACTTGTGTGCAAAGAACAATAGCATATGCAGATAATTGTTTAGATTATTCAATACTATGGAGCCTGTAAGGAACTAGAAAAGGATGAAATTCAACATGGATAAACACAAGATAATACTCACAGAAAGTATCCATTTAAACTACTCATACATAAGACATGCGAGTTTTCAGTGGAGGATCAAGGTGTCATTGCATACCCTTCAGTTAGTATGTCTACTGTATCTGCAGGGATGGGCAAACATGCTAATAAGGGGGTAAGATGTATTTACAAAGGATCAGAGGTACTAAAGAAAATATTAAAGTGTCAGTATATACACTGATATAACTTACTTTGAATACTGCATTAAGTTTTGGGCAGTCCTTTACACAATTCCATACTGTAGCAGAAACAGTGCAAAGAATAGTCATGAAAGTTATTACCAGCATGGTGGGGTTTCCATATTAGGATAATTTAAAAAGACAAGCATTAATTAGGTGAAAAAGGAGACATGATAAAGTCAGTATAACAAATTATACACAGGTGGTCAGCTGGTCCTCTCTTTTTTAACCTGTCCAGTAATTAAAAAACACATGGACATACATGATGGGGGAAAAAAAATAAACCAGATAAAAGGAAATATTTTTTTTATCCAACATACAATGAGTGGAACCCGCTGTTTGTAGCAGGATATAATTAAATCAAAGAGTTCAGTACAATTCAGAAAAGAGTTAGATACTATATGATTAATAAAATGACTATAGTTACAGCTGCTAGAAGGAAATAAATAGTTGACTATAGTTATAGCTGCTAAAAGGAAATAAATAAGACTACCAAACTAATCGCAGTATTGTGTTATAGGATACTGTACATTTGGAGGGCGTGGTGGTTTGTTTTTCTGAAGCATCTGGTGTCTCAGCAACCTATGTGAACAGGTTACTGGATTCGCTAGACAAACAAGGAGTCCTGTGGCTCTTTTAAAGACTAACAAATTATTTATCGCATGAGCTTTCGTGGGAGAAAAATCCCACTTCGTCAGATGGTTATTGTTCTGTCTCAGTATGTCAGTTCATATGTTTCTAAACAAGTTTCTAAAAAGCTTGAAATCATCTTCAAAACTGGGTCAAATGCTGCTCTTAATTACACTGGTGGGATCCAATTTTCATCTGTTATTGAGGGATTACACTAGTGTAACTGGAAGTAGAATTTGTACCATTTACTTTCTGAATGTATCTTGTATGTATCTTGAATGTATCTTGAAGTATCTTGTCTCATTCCGTTTTAGGTCAATGCAACTATTTTCCAAATGCATTCTTTAAACATAGAAAAGTAGATTTTAAAAAATTTGATAACATTTTAATTTTATTGCAACTTTCAACCGGTACCCTTTTGATCTGATCCTGATAGTTAATAGCACGTGTTCTGGTATTCTCTGTGGATCTCAAGAGGGAGTAAATAGGAGTATCGACATCCTAGTCTTTCTTTAAGGAGAAATATATGTGGACTCTCCAATTCTTTAGAACCAGCTCCTAATTCCATCTCCTTTGAGCCATTCAGTGCAAAGAGGATGGAGAACTCCCTGTGCGGCTGGAGATTCTCTTGACATAAGAGGAGTCCCCATGTGGTATAAAGCTGGTATAGCGGAGATTGGTTAGTTGGCATGATTTATTGTAGTCCTAAACCTATTCAAGCCAAATATCAGTAAAGTGGAAGGGTGATTAGAGCCAACTTGGATCCTTACCCCACGATTCTCAGAGCCCAGTGAGCTGTCTCTTAGTCATTTGTGATTTCAGATACTTTAATCAAATATCTCTGACTTTGTGCTGCCCCGATGAGTAGATGATTTTTTACACAGTTCGCTGTGTTTATGTATTTGAACAGGAGAGAATAACAAGTCGAGCCAATATTTAGAGAAGTCATTGTGTGAACATACTTTGACTGACCCAGCTGTTGTCACTAATCTCATTTTGGAGCCTGGTAAATTAGTGATGTTAGTGAAACAGCATACACATAAACTCACAAAAAGATTTAATATGTTTCACTTTAAGCTATATTCATGTTTCACAGCATGTATCTGAAACTTCTTTTGATTTGCTAACACATCCATTTATATCATGGTTTATTAAAAGGGTATCTCTCATTGCACTAACATTAGGAAACTGCATTTTAATGTAATCACTGATATATATCTTTCGTTTCTTAGGTAGCAATGTTTGTGCTGCACTTGGGAAGTGCCACGTTTTTGTTGACGGAACCAGTGATAAGCGCAATGACAACAGGAGCAGCTACGCATGTTGTGACTTCACAAGTCAAGTATTTGCTGGGAATGAAAATGCCCTATATATCTGGGCCACTGGGATTCTTTTATGTGAGTTCACCAGGGATGATGTCACATTGATTTGCTAATATTCTTTTTAACATTGATAGTGTTTTGGAAGATGAGGCATGAGGATGTGATCCTGTGAACCATCCTGTTAGCTGTCCCATTCAGATTAATAGGATTTGTGAATAGAGATTATTTGAGAAAGAGTTATCAGGATTAGATGCCAGATCAGTGGTTCCCAAGCATTTTCCCCGTATAACTCCATTTTCAGATGTGTTATTAGCCCAGGCAGCATGGAAGTTGCCATTTAAAAATGGTGTCATTATGCAGTGTGACCTCACACACACTGGACATGCAAGACAACAGAGTCCTGTGGCACTTGTAAAGACTAACAGATTTATTTATCGCATGAGATATCAACACGGCTACCCCTTTGGAATTGGACATGCAAGATAACTCAGCAAGAGTTACAAAATGACATCCTCTGGACTGCATGACCTCACATACATACAGTGCGTGAGACGTCGTGCTGCATGCAGGGCGCTGTTTTGTAGAGCAAAATAGCTTCCCCTGTGCAGTGTGACTTTGTACATCTGGTTCGTGTGAGGTCTAGCTGTAGGGATGAGGCCATTTTGTACACTGGCATCCTTTGCCTTCTCAGGATTGCCACGACCCCATCTGCTGATGAAATGATCCCAGTGGGGGTCACAACCCAGAGTTTGGGAACTGCTGCCCTAGATTGATCCTTTATGTTATCTGGTTAAAAGTAATTGGTCAAGTTTTGTAGCATTGTCAATAGTTCTAATGATTATATTTAACAATTGCAAATATTTCATAATTTTTCATTCAAACAAGGGTAAGATATGTCCTGTTTATAGGGTGACACTGGGAGTGTTAACCTTTGTTGAACATCTGGTGTGTGGGAACACCACAACATTTCAGATTTTACCAGTAAACCCCCGATTCTCTAAAGAATCGCCCAGCTCAGTTCCCGGGCTCCTGCTGACAGCAGGAGCAGCTG
>ML685865.1:482999-505168 GCA_007922175.1 Pelusios castaneus
ACCCAGCCACTCTCCTTGTCCCCCCTCCCCTCTCCAGGCCTCCCTCCAGCCCCTTCCCAGCCCCCTTACCTGGCCGGAGGCTTGGAGGTGGAGGGACGGCCGACAGAGCGGCTTCTGGGCCAGGCCGCTCCGCCCTGAGTACGCTCTGTCTGAGCGTGCTCAGGGCGGGAGATTTGAATCTCCCCAGCCTGGCTAGCAAGACGTGGATTCAGCTGCTGCGCGCGCACAGCTGTGATGCGCGTGCAGCAGCTGTGTCCCCGCCGTGCATATATGCAACTCTCGTTTAGTTATATAGATTCCAAACATGTTTCATGTCACATTTTTTTGAATATTGGTGAGATGAAAAAATTATGATGCACGATTTGTGAATGTCCTGTGCAACAATTAACTTGGATATGCTATTGATATTTCCTGATACAGCACATTCTTATCACAAACACATATCAAATATGTCTCTTTATTCTAATCTCGTATCATGCATGCAGCATGCCTTATAAAGCTGCAGCCCTTTGGGAATGTAAATGCTGAAAGTAAATATGATTGCATGGTGCCTTCCATGGCAAAGTTAAATGATGTTATTGGCCTGAGATACACAATTATGAGAATACATTCTCTAGATAATACACTGTTGAAAAAAACTTGGCTTGTAGGCATTGTGACCTTGTTCTTCCAGTACAAGTATAAGTAATAGTGTTGCTCCTTGTTTTGTTAGGGTGATATTTTGAATACACTCAGCTGATGGGCAACTAAAGAATGAATATCTGTTTATTAGCTGAATAAAGGGCCGTTGACCTTAGAACTAGAACTGGGCAAATAGCAGATTTCTCTATTTGCTGGCAATACCACAACACTGATGAAAATGTTTGTTTCAGACAACTTAAAAACAATACTTTTTGAAAATTTTAGTAAATAGGAAAGTTGAGGAAAAATTTTTTTCAACATGAAACAAAACAATTTATTCAATTTTGAGTATCTGTGACATTTAATTTTTTTAAAAAGAAAAGAAATTTTCTATGCTAAAAATTGTTTTACATTGAAAAATCAAAATGTTTCATTCAGAAAATGTTGAAATCAAGCATTTCTCTCTTTTTTGAATCTGGGGTGGGTTAATTGAAACAATTTGGGGTAATTGAAATGAATTTCAGAAATGTTCAGTTTCATTAAAACTGCATTTCTTGCAGAAAAAAAGTTTAGATAAAAAACGCTCACTCATTTCTACTTAGAACACATGCATTTTGTCTAGCCCCTGAAGTCATCATCTTCTTTTCCCTTATACCACTTTTCCTGGTGAGGGTCACAGTGGCAGCATAGAGAGTAGCCAGAACTAGCTCTCCCTTTCTACTGCAATAGGTTCCAGCTCCTCCTGGGGGGTTCCCAAGCATTGCCAAACTAGCTGGGGGATATAATACCTCCAACGTGTCCTGGGTTGGCCTTAGGGCCTCCTCCCAGTGGGATGCACCCAGTATAGTTCCAAAGGAAGCCTACTGGGGGCATCCTTATCAGGTGCCCAAACGAGCTCAGCAGATTCCTCTTGATCTGGAGGAGTAGTGCTCTACTCGAAGGCTCTCTTGAATAGCTGAGTCCTTCACGCTATCTTGGAGAGCCAGCCCAGCCATGCTGTGGAGAAACTGCATTTCCATTGCTTGTACCTGCGATCTTGTTCTTTCAATCATTACCCAAAGTTTATGTCTCTAGGTGAGGATGAGGATGTAGATTTACCTGTAAACCAAGAGCTTCATATGAAAACTCAGTCACTGCTTCACCACCATGGATTGGTACAGCGCCCCCATCCCTGCCATCAATGGGTCAATCTTATTCTCTTGCTTATCATCACTCATGAAAAAGACCCCCTAGATACTTAAATTCTTCCACTAATCACAGCTTCTCCCCCTTCACCTGGAGAGAACATTCCACTTTCTTCTGGGAAAGAACTATGACCTCCAATTTGTAGGAGCTGATGCTCATCCCAGCTGCTTCACTCTGAACAATGAAATGTTCAAGTGCACATTAGAGATCACAGTCTGAAGAAGTAAGACATCGTATCTGCAAACGGCAGATATGCCACCTCTGAGTCCCCATACCGGATACAGTCCCTGACTCAGCTATGTCTTGATATCCTGTCTGTGAAGATCACAAACAGGAATAGGGACAGGACACACCCTTTACAGAGCCCAACGCCCACCTTGAGCAAACTCGAGTTAATGCCAAGATTGCAAACCCAACTCTCATTCCAGACATAGAGAGATCGGATAGCATGCAGCAGCAACACCAGCACATCATACTACCACTGCACTTTCCACAGGACATCTCAGGTAACATGGTCATATGCCTTCTCCAGATCTACAAAACAAGGGACAGATGATTAGCAAACTCACACGACCCTTTGGATATCTGCAAGGGAGCAAAGAGCTGGTCATCATTCCACATCTGGGGTGAAAACCAATGATTACTCCTGAATCTGAGGTTTAAGTAATGTGAACCTTTTCTCCAACATCCTGGAACGGCTTTGTTTGGGAGGCTGAGGACTATGACCCTCCTATAATTACAACACATCTTCTGGTCTCCTTTCTAAGGGTGCATCTACATTTGCAAGTTAGGTCGACTTAAGGACGCTTAAGTCGACCTACACAAAGTTGTATCCACACTGGGCTTTTATTAAGTTGACTTAAGCACTTCCTTAAATTGACAGCTTAAATAACAGCTTAAGTCGACTTAATAGCACCACCTCTGAAGGTCGACTTAGGCCTTAAGTCGACTTCTTAAGTCGACTTAAAACCAGTGTGGACGGGGAATAGTGCTAAATCGACCGTATTAAGTCGACTTAAAGCCAGTGTGGACGGCTATGTCTACTGTTAAGTTGACCTAACAAGGTCAACTTAAAGTGTAGCCATTCTGTTAAGTCAACTTAACAAGGTCAACTTTAAGTCGACTTAAAGACGACCTTGTTAAGTCAACTTAGATTTGATTTAACTTTACAAGTGTAGACATAGCCTAAAAGATCAGGACTACCACCCCAGTTTGCAAGTCCTGAGGTATTGCACCTGCCTTTCATGCAATGTTGAAAAGGTGCATTAATTACAACACCTCAACCTTGTCTAGTGATTTCAGCATCTCTGGACAAATCTCGTCCATCCCTGCTGCCTCACTGTTGTGAAGGAACTCCACCACCCTAGCCACCTCATCAATAAAAATACATCTGATCCCACTGGAGTTTTTTGGCACAGACTCCTGAAAGGAGGGCATGTCCACTGGGTTGAGGAGTTCCTCAAAGTGCTCCTTCCAACTCTCAACCATCTTCTCAGTCAGGGTCAGCATTTCACTACTTTTGCTGAGAACTTTTTGTGCAGTGACCCGCCAACCCCTCCTGAGGTGATGAATGGTTTTCCAGAACACCTTTAGAGGCCATCCAGTAATCCTTCTCCATGGCCTTTCCAAACTCCACCCAGGCCCAGACTTTTGCTTTAGTGTCTGCCACGGCCCTCCTAGCCAATTGGTACCTCTCAGTTGTATCGTAAGTTCAATTCATGAACATTTCTTGGATGGCCTCCTTATTTGCCTTATCCACCAATGGGTCCTAGGGTTGCCACCAGGACAGGCATCAACCATCTTCAGGCCACAGCTTTTCATGACTGCATAAACAATTGAGGTCTTGCACATGGTTTATTTGGACTCAACGTCTAAGACCTCACCTGGAGTGCAGGAGTTGTTCTTCTGGAAGTGAGAGTTGAAGTCTTTTCTCACAGGTTCCTCCACAAAACATTTACAGGTGACCCACATTAATTGTCTGGGCCTTCAGTGTCTATCCATCTGGCATCCTGTATGTCGGATCCAACTCACCATCCAAGTAGTGATCAATTGATAGCTCTGCTCTTCTTTTCATCTGGGTATTCAAAACATATGGTCTTAGGTTCGATGAAACAGCTATGAAGTTGATCGTTGAATTTCAGCACAAGATGTTCTAGTACCAGGAACATATATGAGCAGCCTTATGTTCAAACATGCTGTTTATTATGGACTAGCACAGAAGTCCATTAACAACTCACCTTTCAGGTCCAGATCAGGGAGTCTGTTTCCCCCAATCACTCCTCTCCAGGTATCTCCATCACCCCCATGAAGGCATTGAAGTTTTTTAGTAGAACAACAGAGTTGCTAGATGGTACTCTATTGAGCACCAATACCACTATCTCCCAAAAAGCTGAGTATTCTGAACTGCTATTAGGCTTATAAACACACACAACAGTAAGGGTTTTCGTATCTGTAACCCAAAGTTTCACTGAAGTAACCCTCTCACCTACTGGGACAAATGGCAACTGTGCGGCACCCAGACTGGTACTTGTGAGTATCTTCACATCCACCTGGGTATCTTATGCAAGGCCACTCCAGAGGAAGAAAGAGACCATCCTGGGTTGAGAAGTTTGTTTCCACAGCCCATGTGTGGAAGAAGGACATACTATATCTATCCAGTACCTTTCCACCTCTTCCACTAGCTCTGGCTCTTCCCTGCCAACAAAGTTATGTTTCATATCCCTAGAGCCACTTTCCATTGTGAAGGGCCAGTCGAACATGGTCCATCCTTCCTGCTGCCATTCTGGCATCACACCTGGCCCTCACCCTTCTTCTCGAAGGTGGTGGTCCCACAGAGTGCATCCACATTGCCTTTTCAGAATGAGCCCAGCTGGGTTACATGGGTGGCCCTGCCACCAAACACTCACCTAACACCACCCCTAGGCATGGCTCCAAGGGTGGGTCCCAATTTCCCTTATCTGAGTGATGTTCACATGGTCATTTTTGGGCTTTCATCAGGGATTTAATATGGATCATTTTTAGTCTGGAACCTTCCCCCAGACCTTTTTGTCTAGGGTGCCCCTACCAGGAGCACTATGCTCCAGACAACAGAGCCCTGGGGCTCATGGGAACACACAAGCCGCTCCACCACAATAAAGTAATGATCCTCAGAGCCTCTGAAGTAGAACTAGACCATAAAGTAGACCACATTTCTTCGTGTCACTGTTGCCCCTCAAATCACAATTTGAGTCAATGCCCATATTTCAGTCAGGCAGAAGGAGGATTTGAAGTGAGTTCTCTGTGGAAATCTCCAGGCAATGGGGAGATTGGTCTAATGATCTCCATGACAGGGTAGATTTTGCTTTTTAGAAATATTCTTTTGGTCAAACTTTATATTAAGGGTACATTTATAAGTAGTTGACAAAAGGCTAATAATTGATTAAAGTTTATTATTATGCCTCTAACAACATGAATAATGTGTATTCCAGATGGTTTTAAGCACATAAGTACAAGGTGTCATAAGGTATGATTATAAGCAAGCTGTTGGGCTATAACAAATGATTTACCATTTATTAACCCTTTATAAATGCACCCTTAATATATAGTATGATTCTTCTAGAGCTGGCATGCCAGTCACATGGAGAGCATATCTACATAAAAGAATATTGCCATCTGGTGGAGATGATTAATGTTAAGTACAGCAGCCAAAAGACAATCAGACCATACAAAATAAGAAATGTAGTGAATAGCCATAATAAAGGAAATTATTCCATTTTAGCATGCTGATGATGTCATAAATGAGGTAATTAAAAATCTCTGAAGAATTTTTCCCTTATCCCCTGTATTTTTGTCTGTCTCTGACATATCCTAGCTTTCTTTGACACACTTCTTTACTTCTGCTGAAATCAAACCTTTCCCTCCTTTTGTTTGTTCAGTTTGCACAAAAAAAGTTTGTTTTTAGAAGACACTAAGTTGCTGTGTAGAAGTTTTTGTAGAAAGTTTATTTAAAATGACCATTATGAAACAAAGAGCTGTTTGTTTAGTAGCAGGGATGTTTTTGCTTTAAAAGCACTATAAAAAGTAGAAAAATTCTTTGGGTATATTAGCACATATGGATTAGTTTGAGACGGCACCAGTATCTCACTCAGAAGCATCATGCAATAAAACTGGCAAAGTTAGTTGCCATGGTAGTAGTTTTATAAGAAAACTGTACAAAATTTTTTGTATAATTGTGCACATGTAATCAGAGAGCATAAAGCAAATTTGGCAACTAGTCCTTTTGGACCTTTTCTTTTCTTTTCTTTTCTTTTCTTTTCTTTTCTTTTCTTTTCTTTTCTTTAGAATTCACATAGTCTGAATACTGGTGCATAGCCTCCTTTTTTCTTCATTCCCTCAAACCTCCCTCCCATCTACTCCAGAGCTCTTTTATGTCTCAGATACCCCTCAGGGCTGCCAAGCAGGAACCAAGAATGCGAATAAAGTGGGTTAGGAAAGTCAAAAGGAAAACAAGCCAGTGAAACATTTTCTTTTATAGCAAATGAGCTCACAATTAAACATGTACAAATGAGATTTATATGTGGAGAACAAATCTACTTTGAGGACATGGGGCCTGTGGGATTTCTGAGTTAAAAGCATACTTCTGTGATTTATTAAATTTCATTGTCCTTGTTTGCAAGTTTTAATGTTGCCATTGTACTGTACATCCCAGTATCTTAAAATGTTGGAGAAAAGGAATTACTAACAGGGCAGATGGCAGAGAGGCATAGGGCGTGTAAGACGGGGGCAGTGATTCCTTTTGTCTATAAGGAAGAATTCAGTGGAAATCTGTCAATGAAAATGCCCCTAGTATTTGAAAGCAGAGAGACAAAATATGTCTTCAACTCAGCCATCTTCAGCTTCATCTGTACCTTCACGAGTTTTTGAAAAAATGCAACACAACAAAATGAAGTATGACCATGATTCAACTAAACAAATCCAGTTTTCAAAGCAACTGATGGCATCATGCCATTTGAGTGCTTGCATGCTGTGTTACGAGTTTGCTCCAGAAATCTTATGGAAACACTCTCACTCTGTCCTTTCAACTTTTAACATGTTCCCTAACTAAATTGTTCAGGTTTCAGGCTTAAAACATCTACTAGGAGCAGCTGTCAGTAGATTTATTCTAAGTGCAGGTTCCATTTGCTGACCAAACAATAGAAGGAAATATTTAAAAAGTTTAATGGGGTCTTTTTGCCTGTTCAGTTATATTGATTGGATAACAGACACTACTCTTAGACTAATTTGTTGTTTTTATCTCTTCTTTTATTTGTTTTTACACCTGCACCTGTTTTTGGAGCTAATCTTCATGGTTTACATTAACATCTTTAAAAAAGGCTGAGGAATTAACTAGTGTTTCAGAGTATACAGTCTTTCTGTAACAGTTTTCTTACATACAGTGTACATATAGTTAAGGTCATTGAAATTATCATCATACTGTAAGGCCAGTGCATAATTTTTAAGAAATTCAGTGACACTCCAAATAGTTCTCCCTGTAGGCCAGTAATTTTCCAATGGCGTAATAACAGTTTAGATGATTTTCACTCTGTGTGTTTACTTGTGTGTGAAGGTCACCTGAAGTTTTACTTACCTCTCTGCTGGGAAATTACTGGACTTCAAGGGGAATAACCTTGGATTTTACTGATTTCCTGCAAAAATATTCACAGGTTTTTATATGATAATAATATTTGGGGGAAGGAGGGGAAAGAAAGGAATTTTGACTAAATACATACTGTTTATATAATAAAATTATGCATAAAATGTTTTACACCAACCTAGTTTTAATTTTCAGGTATCATCAAGATTTATTTTTGGAAGGGGGAATGAACTCAGAAATTCTAACTTTTAAAAAAATATATGAATGAAAGGCTGTTGAAATAATTAATATAATCCTATGTCTCGTTCTAACAAACAAACCTTATAAAAAAACTTGAGAAAAAGGATAGGAAACAATTAGTTCAGATAACTTACATAAAGATCTGATTACCTTTATAGTTCATGCATTCTGCTCATGATAATATTGACATGAAAAGTCACTTTACACATTCTAATAACATCCTTAACTGTGGTACACTGAATGCGCAGGAAATCTCTCAGTATATACATCACCACTATGTGTATATATTTAAACATGTAATTCATGATCTGTTGAAAAAGTTCATAAATATGCCTTGTGGGTCAGCCCACACTGCTATCACAAACCTGTAATATAAAAATGGTCAATGTTAACTCTAAAACATTTTGAGCTCAGTGATTTAAAATATAGTATAGTATAGTATATAGTTAAATGCCTTAATGTGAATAAATGTATTATACATTATGCAAAGGCCACGCACATAGTTTCATGAGAAAAAAATCCTGTTGGTTCTTTTACTCTGATGTCATTCCAGTGGAATGAATAGACTCAGGATTCCAAGGCATGGCTTCATATGTGTACACCTATTAATGGATGCACTTGAATACGACCCTTTTCTGCCACCTTTGTTTCACTGTACTGTAGATTAAACCTGCAAAAAAGGCTTGGATCTTTTTGAGCACTGATTGTCAATAATACTGAACTCAGCAGCAGCTTTTTAACATGGGCAACAAAATATATTTTCACTTACCATTCGATCTAAGCCTGGATCCTACAAACACTCATTTACCTGCGTAACTTTTAAGCGTGTGAAAAGTACAGTTGCAATCACTGGGTCAAGAGGTGAAAGAATAATGTATTATTTTACCTTGCCCTTGGCAAGTAACCAAATTAATCTCTGGATAAACCCACACTAACTTGCATATTAACACTTATCTTTTAACATTTATTTATAAAGCTTAATCACAGGTGAATTGTTTGAAAAGTTATAATTACTAGGGTAATTTCTTTTAAAGAGGCAAGTTGAACTCATATTGCTTGGGAATAAAATCAATCATTGAGCACCCCATTTTGTGGCCATTACAACCATGAAGCAGAACATTTTTTAGTTGGTTGAATTTGAAATTAAGGGTAGATCCCATTATGTACAGAGTGAACACATGATTGTGTAGAGTCTTATTGCATAAAGGTGCATCAGTCTAAGTTTAATTTGATCACATTAGTAATTACAGGTACAGTCAAAGTAAATTATCCAGGTTGTCCCAAATGCAGAGCTGGCACATTAGCTTTTAGATATATTGTAAAGTGCCTGGTGCATTTTTGGGTGATGTAAAATAATAACAACAATAATTTTCTGTATGTCACATTTTTACAGAAAAAATTGAGTTTTAAAAAGATATTAATAATTCCTTCCATCTCAAAATCCAGTCTCTCCCTTACAAAGATTCCCACTGTACATGCCTCAAAACCTTTAAAAATAACCTAAAATAGCTTTTCTATTCATATAAATGTCTTGAGATATTAGACCTACCAAGGCAAGAAGTAAAGCTTTTATTCCACAGGAAAGTTGGGAATTTTTCATTTGCAATAGTATGAAGTTTTTGGCCCTTGATCCTGCCCCTGTGTGGAGTAATTGCAAGGCAGATGTATAGGAATTTCAGATTTAAGAAGCAAAGAGGAAACATTTGTTTGGGAAGTTAGGGATTTTTTAAAAAATGGCATGGCTCATCAGGTTTCTCCCTGGGCCCATTGTACCTGGGAGCTTCCTTAACATTAAGGAGACAATGGTTGTAGACATCCTGTCTGGGGAGTTTCCCCAGAATCACACAAGTTAAAGTATAGATATAACAACCATATTCCTAACTTCTAATACAAATACAATTCCTAGACATAAACTATGTAATCATTCCCAGCAAATTACTACCTTTCTATTGATACCAAACATGACATAGTTCCTATGGATTATAGCATTTATGACATATTAATAGAAAATAATATAATAAATGGTTCCCTAAATCTGGACAGTGTCACACAGGGCTCTGCTCTGCTCTGCCCTGCCCTTTGGGGCGGTGGGGGGGCATGCTTGGCTTCCCCTGTGCCCCCCCCGGCAGGGAAGGCATTGGTGTAGTCCTGGGGTAGCCGTAAATCGACTTAGGGCTACCCCACGTCTACACTGGCTTAATTCGAGTTTAAAAAGTCGAATTAAGCCTTAAATCGAAGTAATTCTAGGATTAATAAAGTCGACTTAATTTTCATTGTCGACTTTATTTTCCTTAAGTCGACTTAAGCAAGCTGCTTGAGTCGACTTAAGGAAACTGTAGTGTAGACGCAGGGTTAATTAAGTCGACTTAAGCAAGTTTAAGTTGATTTAATTTCCAAGTGTAGACACAGCCAATGCTAGTAATGCCAGACAAGAGAAAGCAATGGTACTTGCCAAGTTTTAAAGAACAGTTGCTTTGTCTGAATTAGACAATCAAATCAAGCTAACTAGCTATCTAACATTATATCTTTAAATCCTGCTTTAGACAGCGTCTCCACCACATATGTGAGGAATGCTGTGCATGTGCGTGTGTTCACAGCACTTTGCAAGGTGTATATATGTATATATGCAGGCAGTGCTTTTTTTGTTTAAAAAAAAAAGGTGCCGGTACATAGCCAGGGACCCGGGGCTGCTGCCTCCACCATCAGGGGTGGCAGGAGCCGGGGCCGCATCGCTGTGAAAAAAAGGTGCCAGTACTCTGTACCCCTGAGTACCATCACAAAAAAAGCAATGTATGTATGTAGATAAATACACAAAGAGATTAAAGTTTTTTGGTTCCTGGAAATACTACAGACACACATTATTATTGTCAAAGAATTCAGTAAAAATTTCCTGCAGAAATGTTTGTTACAAAAACTGATCTAGAATTTCCATGTACATCTGGGAGCCTTGGCTATAGCTATAGTTGAAGTATTATAAAGATTAAATCACAGACACAGTAGTTTCTATATTTTTCATAAAAAGAACACTAAAGAAAATGTCAAAGTTTAAGCTTATTCCATGGGCTGATTTGTACATTAGATTGTGACTCTCCTGCATACCTATAAACCTTCTATTTAGTGGAGATCCTTGATTAAAAATTACAGAGATTCTCTCAAGTTCATGGAAATGAAATTTTTATCTGCTTTTAAAAATTCTAATACAAAAGAAAAACATAATAATTATCTTGGGACTGTACAGCTAGACATCTCTGATTTGCATAAATTAAATACACAAGGATGTTTCAATTAATTTAATAAATTCTTAAATTCAGAGTTGGTATACGTGGATCACCATTGCTGACACTTCAACAGAAACTGGTCATTTGAAATAAGCTTTCAACTCTTTGATTTCTGAGACTGGGAATCAATCTAGCTCTTCTATTTCCTTACCGGCTTTAGATCTAGGATTTTTATTTTCATAGTTCCTGAGCCAAGGATTACTTTGTGGACACTTTGACACAGCTTTTCAGATTTTTTTCTTTTGTCCTAATTGGTCCCAGCTTCTTGTGAGGCACAGTGGTAAAGTCCTATGCTGTCTGTAATGTACATTTTTGGACTGTGATGATATGCTAATAGGCAAGTCTCAAGCCACTCAGTATAATATCATCTTTGTTTCGTTACACAAAGGTTAGAGATTGTGATTTTTTTATGCATTCTTCATCCATTACTTATGACTCTTCCAAAACAATATTATTTACAAAGGTTAGACAGTGACTGCACAAGATGATTTTAAAGTGCAACAGATTTTTTCTCTTCTCCATTGCCATATTTTTCTTGTGATCATTTTCCATAATAGAGAACTGAAATATTCCTAAAATATAACAAATAATTAGAGCTTTTTAACTTGCTCATTTTTAAAACAATTAGCATAATCCTATCCAAGAATGACAGAATCATAGAAATTAGAGATAGAAAAATCTCGTGTGGTGGTGTAGTCAATCCATAGTGTAGATCTGCTCCCTGTGATAAATTTTGTAGTGCTTTGTCCAGTTCAGTTTCAATGTCATTATTTAATCCCCAAACTGTCAAGAAATCCTTTTACCATCATAAGAACATTTGAAAATATGTTAATTAATCAATTCCTAGTCAAATTGAGGTTTTTTTTCTAATTTATTTTACTTGTATTTTTAATTGTCCCTAGAAAAAACATCCTGACTTTTCATGTCTCAGCTTCAATTCTCTTATTGTATTTTGCCTTGCATTTTGCAGTATATAAATTAGAGATTATTTATGTTGCAGTTTAGATCTGTAGAGTTTCTGGTTTCTGCTTTACTAGAGGGTATCAGGATTCCTTTTGGAGACTTTTCTTTCAAAGAAAGATAAAATACTTTATCTTTGCCAGGCATCTAAATCTCTGTTGCCTATTATTATCTTTTTCCTATGTTCTTCCTATTTTCTCATAATGGACCAATGAATGTTCTGGATTTTTGAGTGGCTTTCTTCCAGATATATTTGTGATTCATTTAATACAGATACTAAATTGGATAAGTGTTACATGAAATAGAAATACTTAAGACAAGTTGGCTGGCTGTTCAACATACATTTCTTTCATGTTTTCTCCTTTCCTTTCTTTCTCCCTCCTACAAGAGGTATATGTCAAAGAAGAATGAAGGCATCTTGTTAGATATGCATTCAGAGTCATAAGTCTTAGATAAATGGCCTTTTCCATACAATCCATCCATGACTCTTGACTCCCTTCAGAGCAGTAGAACAGATCTCTCCTCTCACCTACCTTTCTGTATGCAATTCATAGTTCAGTCTACCAGGCTGTTGAGAAAAATCAGAGTTCATGTGAGGTGGAGGCCTAATTTTCTCCATTCACTTTTGTTCCTCTAGCAATTGGGTTATTACTTGTCGCAGGCATGAAAAACTTGATTGCAAATTTTCTTTCTTTCTCTATTTTTCTGGACATCATCCTGTAGAAGTTATCTCTATCTTTCCTCAGATCTTATAACCTCTTCAGTAGATTTGGAAATTCCCTCATCAACTTTAATCATAGAGGTGTGTGCGCCTTGTCTTCTGGACCCTCAATTGGAACAGGTTAGGGCCAGTCTTAAGAGGTAATTACAGATATTCTGAACCAGAGATAATCAAGGATTTCAAAGTTAGTGAACCAGAGAATACCAACACTGCCATCCATTTCACAGTAGCCAAAATCCAGTATTTATGTCAGATAATCACCCATTCACTTCTTTGAATGGATGACTGCTTCATGAACTTATTTGATATAGTAACTGTATCTTTTCCTTTAAATGCTATTGAAAATTGATTGATCAGACCTATTGATTGTGCCTGAATTAAAGAAAATTTGCATTCTTGTGAAGTGTATTGTAGAGACAGACTTGCAATATTTCATTCATGATCCTGGAATCAAATATGAGGGCCTTTCTCAATTTTTACATAGTCATTCTTTGACTGAATTCAATAGGAGTTTTTATTTAATAATGACTGAATAAAATCTCAGTAAGGACATCAAGACACCATCATACAGCCAAGATAATTTTGTGTTTCTATTAGTAGAGATGTATGGTAGATAAATGTGTTTCTATTACTAGAAATGTATAGTATTGTTTATGTTTAAAAGTTATTGTAAAGCTGTCCACCTCTTTCAGAACTGTTTCAAGCAGAAGTCCTTTTGAAATAGCAGATGTGTTTTTTTTCCTCCAAAATACTATGTCAGATTATTTAACTCCTAGATCACTGATTTAGCTTTCAAGGATAATTCTATACATCCGAGAGTAGTCAGCCTGTGTCCTTGCATGTATCATTTTGTCATGCATAGATTCTGTTGTCATCTCTGTTTCGTTTTGTTTATTTTTTATCATTGTAGATTTATGCCTACATATTTGAAAACATCAAATCAGTTCAGTTAGAAGCTTTGCTTCTGTCCTTGTTAAGCATGGCAGTGCTCATTCTTGTTAAAGAACTGAATGAAAAATTTAAAAGAAAAATTAAAGTAGTTCTTCCCATCGATTTAATTTTGGTAAGTAGGAAATCAAGTATCAAACATCTTGCTTTTCAAAGCTTGCAACTGTTTAACTAATCTGCTAAAGTTTACTGTGTTGTCGATGGTTACCCACAGCCACACCTGCCACTTATTAAATGTAGAGCTCATTTCCATGGCTGTATGTTAATGTGAACATGAACATGAACAGGAAACAGTTTGTATAAATAATTTTTAAAAGGTGACATATGTTTTCAGTTTATACAATATTTTCACATGTTTACTGTTTCTTACATAAATATAAGAACATGAGGCCTAAAATGTTAAAATATGAGCAATTTTAAGTATAAAACCAAAAAGTAATTGGGATGTTTTTCCTCTGAAGGAATAAGAGATGAACACTGGTTAACTGTGGTCAAACACTGTTTTTTACATCTGTTTATGACAAAATCAGTATCCCAACCATCATTTTCTGTAACTTCCATTTTCTTTTTCATGTGATGAAATATAAATTAGCTACAGTGCTGTAGTCCCTCTACATTCAGATTTCAAGTGGTAATCCAGACATTTCCCTGCACCCAGAGCTGCAGGTCTGTTTTTCCTAGAACTTCTTACAGAAAGCAAACACATTTTGAGTGGAGATCTCTGAAGTGCATATGCTCTTCAGAATGCATCAGCACTATACTTCTGCTTTCTTTGGACTCTCCTATACAAAAGGAGACACTTTCTAAGGAAGGCAAAATGCTGAAGCACAATCAACTGATATTGCATATGTTGGTGTAACAAACTATTTTAGGCTATGTCTACACTTGCTAAAATTAGTTCGAATTAGTTAGTTTGACTAATTTTAATTAGCTTAGTGTAGCCATGGCTTTAGTTAGTTCGAATTAAGCCTCCTTAATTCAAATTAACTTGCCAGTGTAGACATAGCCTTAGGTATTTTTGTCCTAGAGTCTGGGGCCAATTTGGAATCATGTTGAATTAATTACTAACTATTCTGTATACTGCTGAATTGATTGATTTTTTTTGCAGACTGTCTCTAGCAAGACATGGCATCTAGAAGCCTGTAGGTTAATTGTGCTTATATTTGTCTACAAAACGGTTTAATTTCAAACTGTGTCAGACATGTGACCTGTTTTATTTACTGTTTGTTTCCAGTTGCGTGGTGGCATGTTCTTCTCCCTATGCCTGAAGGGTACAAAAATACCCAATTTAATTTGCTTAGCTTAAAAAATACAAAGGATATAGATTCATAGAAATAGGATTTTTTGTTTGGTAACCTATCCTGATACTTAACTACTTATATTAGAACACTTTTCCTATTAACTAACCTAAATCTCTGTTGCTGCAGATTAAGCCAATTAATTCTTGTCTTACCTTCTGTGGACATGAAGAATGGTTGATCACCATCCTCTTTATAACAGCCCTTAATATATGTGAAGACTTTTACCAGATTCCCTCCTTAGTCTTCTTTCCTCAAGACTAAAAATACCCAATTTCTTTAACCTTTCCTCATAGGTAAAGTTTACTAAACCTTTTAAAAAAAATTGTAGTTGCTTTTTTCTGGACTCTTTCCAATTTGTGCCCATCTATCTTAAAGTGTGTTGCCCAAAACTGGCCACAAAACTCCATCTGAGTCCTCACCAGTGCTGAGCAGACCAGGACCAATACCTCTTGTTTGTAAAACCCAGAATGATTGTAAGCTTGTAATCTGTCCCAAACCAACGAAGTCCCCTATTGTTCTACATAGGGTCTAGCAGACTTGAGTCTTACCTCACCTTGAACTACAAGTACACCAGGCCCCAGGAACCTAGGCAAGCTCCTTGCGGAACTTACAGATACATTATAGATAAGGTGAAAAGGTAAACATGGGGGACGGTAAAGATGCAAATCTATGCCTGAATGCCAAAAAGAAAATCAGTGCTTTGAAATCTTCAAGAAGAATAAAGATACGAGTGAAGAAGATGCATTGTGCTGCAAATACTTCAGATTGAGGTCATACTGACAGAATAAAGGAGCATGTTGAAAGCAAGTGACATAAGAAGCTTAAAGAAAAAGTGAGCTTCGGGATAAACGGTCAATATCAGGAGCTTTCATCAGGGCTTTAGTGAACAAGAGGACACTGCATGACTGTCACTGAGTTTGTGTGTGCTCTTTGTTTCTTCCAACAACCATTGTTAATGGCAGTTGGTGACTTTGTGTGACAATATTGTCCAGCAGCAAAAACCCTTTGCAGACAACTTCACTCATAAGTACCTGAAAGAAAATGATGAAGTTTTATTATCTAAACTGATGGAATGAATTGTTGGAAATGTGGTGTCTGGTCTGATTTTTGATGAGTCTCCTGATGTTTTGAACTGTCTCGTTCTTGGCCTTCTGTTTTCATTTTTTTGTTTTCAAAGCAAATAACCCCCCAACTGCTTTGTGCTGATCCGACATTCATCCCTTTGCTGCCAGCTTTTTTGTCAGTTTAGCATGTTTGAGATGTACCAACTAACTTGGGAAAATATGGACACAACTAGCATAGATTCTGCTTCCTAGATGGCTAAGTTTGAACAGAAGATTAAACTCAATCAGAAACCAGAGCTGTTACTACCTGCCCTGCTCGTTTGATTAACATTCCTCTGTCAGCAGCTACTGCTACACAAGAAATCAAAGATGTAAAATCTTGCATAATTGGATTCAGAGCTGTTTTGAAGCACATGAACAAATTAAAAGCTTTTTTTTTTTCACAGTGTGTGGGAGGTGAGTGCAGAGCCAACTGCCAATTACCAACTATGTTGTGCCATATCATGGATAAGCTTGTATTTCTTTTTCCTGTCATGTAAATAATGTGTAGACTTGACGAATGCATCTACTAAATTATCTTCTGATTGTTGGTTCTAAACCAGAAACTCTGAAGAGATTAGCAATTAGCCAAAATGACCAACAGATTCTAAGCAGAAGATAACGTTCATTGTGGAAATCTTGGAATCACTGTGACACGCAGAAAACACTGGAGTTTTTTCTCCAACTACTGCCAGTGTATTTGCCAATATAGATGTAAGAAATGGGAGACAATCATGGCCCATAGTATGAGCCTAGAAGTATTGGTGCTGAAGATTCTTTTTGGAATGTCATCCAGGCATTGCCCCTTTTCCTCAAAATGAATTTTGCAGCAGACTATGGCCCTGTGCCAGAGTGTTTCAATTATTTGTCCTGAAAATGACATTTCAAATCTGAAAAGGGAATTTACTACAGACATGAACTTGTCTGATCCTGACAGTGTGAAACTGGATATGCTGGCTTTTTGGAATAGTCATCAAGACACACATTCCAACTTCAGCAAAGTGGCTCAGTGAGCTTTGAGTGTATACTTGGCTATATTGATCCAGCGTGTTTACTTTCGAAGTTGGGCTACCTCCAAGACAACAAGAGGCTCAACATGAGTTAGGATACTTTGAAGAAAATTACACAAATAAGGATTTCTGGGAAAACTACTGGCTTTGAGAGAGATAAAATATACCTCTGTATATTAACAAAAAGTTTGTTATACTGTGATAAAATATGCATATTAAAAATGTATTTTTGTTTTTCGTCTCTCCCACCAAGTTTTCCATATTTTTAATTAAAAATTTTTTTTTAATGCAATTTCATCCCAGTTTTAATGTTTGGAAAATAAACGCTGAAAAATTCCCAGATTTTTTTTAACAAATAAAAACTGAAAACACAAAACATTAGAAATATTGTTACAGCATAATTTGGCTCCATGTACATTGCAAGACCTAACTATTTGTTGAGGGACTACTATGTATGCCACTCAAATGGTAAGAACAGAATAGACAAGGCCTAAATTGGAAGCAGTTTTATGTCTGAGCAGGAAAGGGTGAACTATTATCCAGTCAGAAAAGTATTTGTATAGCATGTCCCAGGAACCATGAGAGACCTAGTTAGATATCTATGAAAATACTGTTAAGGAGGGAAGTCAGACAGAGGGGAAGCCGGGGGGAAATTGTGGGAATACACAGGCAATAAATCACTAGACCCAATCCACCACAGCTTAATGGAGATGTTATTGTCCAAGCTAAAATACACAGCAACAAGTCGTTCATCAGCTGCTTTGCGACTGAGGAAAACAAACAAACAAACAAACAAACACACAAACCCTGAAAAGGACATGAATGGGCTGAAATAACCACAAAAAAATGAATGTGGGGGAGTGAAAAATTTGTGAAGATTACTTTGCTGAGTCTCTCCTAGCATTACTGTGCCTTTGACCCACCAAATCCTCACGTGTAGATCCCATTTCTTCAGAACACTATCTGCTGGTCCTGAGAGGGTGGGAATTATGGTGCTACTCCTCTGTTGGTAGCCAGAAATAGAATCATTCATGAATTGTCCCTCTGTGTGCAGATTTGAAGGGGGAGAACACACATAGGTATACCTAATGCAAATAAAGGTTTGTAAAACATGAGGTGGAGACAAGAGGAAAACAAAGTAACCAGCATGCTTCTAATCCAAAACCCTAGAGTTTATTGTTCAAAACAGACCAGCATTGACAGGCTGCACACTAACATACACTTGGAAGAATACACAATATTGTGTTGCATTTTGTTAGTAGATCAGTGGACACAAATTGAACATCTCTAATGGTGTGGGTGTGGGAACAGCAATTCATGTTTGGCAGATGTGAACTTACATAGGCACCATAACTTTTAATTTTAATATAAAAATACTGCAATATTCCACAATATTTGCCCAACTATATTACTTGTTTATATTTGTTATATTTTAGCGAAATATGAGATTTCCTCAATATAATCCATATAGATTCTGGTTCTATAAATTAATTTTCTTAGCCATGCCCTTAGTGGGTTGCAGCAACATGTTTTGGCTCTGTATGCTACAGCATCCTTTAGTGAAACTTACAGTCTTTTTTTTTTTCTTTTTGTTTTTGGTTATGGCTTTGACCCTTGCCAAAGAGAATATTGTGCTCCATGCTTAAATAAAGATATTTTTTATTAACTAGTATGCATATTTCAAGACTTTAGGGAGGCATCTTTAATACGGAATATTTAGAGAGGCATGTTTCAGGACTTTAGTAGGCATTTTTAGAAAGGAAGAATGGTCCAATGACTGGGTGTTAGTCTTGGACTTCAGAGATCTGATCTCAGTTGTGTACTGTGTCACAGCCTTCCTGTATGATGTTCAGCAAGTCACTTAGCTTCTCAGAGCCTCAGTTCATTGTAAAATGGGGAAAATAGCATGTCCCTATTTCCCAGGGGTATCATAAAGATTAATACATTAAAGATTGTAAAGCACTCAAATGTTGCAGCAATATATGTACCTAAGACAAATAGATGGTTAACATAATTTCTGTACTGAATTAAATAGATTATTGCGACATCCATTGCCTGCTACTGTGCTGATATGGAGTACTCCTATGGCCTAAAAGTTGTGGGACATATTCCAGAAGGGTAACGTGTTCTTTATTTGCTCGCGGTTTTAAAATTTATTTATGTTTAGAGAACAACCCAGGAAATGATCAAAGTAGTTATAAAATCAAATGAAAAGAGAGGGTACTTGCAATGATCATTTTAGCCCCCAAATATAGCCCCACTCAGGAGAAGTTTATAGGTACCATCCTGAGCAATGCAGACATTCAGGTGTCTATGGGGATGATTTCATTTTTTTATAGGATAAAACCTGTGAGCCAAATGATGCCCGAAGATGGGCAGTGGATATAAGATAAGGTTAGGTGGTAAAACACTCTTTCTTCCCTACAATCCACACTGCCAGACCTCCTTCTTCAGCTCACATACCAAAATAATTTTCTCTTTGCTGCTAGAGGCAAGGTGTTATGGAGGAGCTTGCCATGGAGCGGAGGGTTAGTTGTTTTAGGCCTTTTCAGTTTGGTTTTTTATTTCTAAACTAGAACATTGAATCATTCTCCCCCCACTCTCCCAAGTAATCAACAGGTATTGAAGGTTATTCTTAAGAAATATTTTTTGGGGAGGAGTATGTTACCTAATGATGTATTTTTGAATAATATTTTAATAAATGTAGAAGCAGCAGGGACCTGATTCAAAGCCAAATTAAGTCAATAGAATACTTACTGAGTTTGATTGGCTTACTGAGTTTGATGCCTCAAGAGAGAAAACAAACAGTTCAGAGACCACCACCATTTAATATTAAGGCTGTACATGGGGCTGGTTCAATTCCCTGCTGACAACAGTGATACAAGGTACATAGGCTGATCCAAAGTCAGCTGATGTTTAAAGGCTGAGCTGAACAAAGCCTAAATCCTTTTAAAAAGTTGGGTTTTAGTTACTGTGGTGATGAACACATTAAAGATAGAACCTACTTCATTAGGGTCCATGATCCCAGAATACTGCCTGCTTCTATGATTATTATCAGCTTCTAAGGTTAAAAATGGGCTCAGTAAGTTAACCCATTACATTTTCAGCCATTTCTAGGATTCCCCATCTGATATAAGACCAGTGCATTCCGGGAAGCCCATGAGACTGTGTGTTTACTGGGGTCTTGCAGCAATAGGAAGAAAATACTGAGATCAGTTAAGAGATCCAGTTATATTATCTTTTGGGGGGCAAATTAGGCATCATCTATCTAAACTCAGAGTTTGTACAAGGCTATATAAGTCTCTTTTATATGAAGAATCAAGATTTATTTATGCAGCTTTAATTTTAAAAAGTGTATTGTGTGCTACATAACTCAACAAGAATTGCTGCAGATGCAATAGCGTTGAAGAAAGGCAAAGGCAGTCCGTAACCTACAAAAACCGGTAAATGCTTTGACAGGCGTAAATTGAATTGTATGTTACAAAATCAGGAAATGAGATTTCATTGGTTAATCTGATTTATATGGACTCATAAACAGTTTACTAGTTCATTGTTTTACATTCAGCAGACTCCATTTGAGTAGTTCTTCTTCGAGCCCTTGCTCAGGTCCATTCCATGTCAGGTGAATGTGTGCCACATGCATTGGTATAGAAAATTTTCTTCTCGGGGTATCTGTAGGGCTGGCTCTAGAGCCCTCTGGGGTTATACATATGTACGCCAGTATAAGGGGAGCTGCTGCTGCCCTTTCTACCCCTCTGTTGTTTCTTACTGCCCATGACATGCCTCTTACTTCATCAAGCTCTTCTAACCCAGTGTTTTTTTTCTTGTAGCAATAGTGTACATAGTTAAAAGTTAGTTTGTTAGTTTAGCTTTTAGTTTACCTGTTAGATTGTAGATACAACCATTGGGGGACATAGCCCCAGGGATGAGGCATGCCAGCAGTCACCAAATCCCTGGCACTGGTTCCTGGAGCCACATAACTGAGTCAGACTCATGACACCAGTCTCCAGGCCCACAATACTGGTCTGCGGAGTCACGGCATTGGTCTGTGGAACACCAACACCAGTCTTCAGAATCTCAGCACTGGTTCCTCTCATGGCTATCAGTCACCAGATTTCAGCTGCTGGTCTCCACCCCACCGGTCCCCGTTATCGTTCCCTGATACCGAGATACTGCTCATCCCAGTACAGTGGAGAAGTGGAGGCAACATCAGTACTACTGTGGTCACCAAGAGTGGACTCCTCAGATTTGGTAAGGGATGAAATGACCTTGCCCAAGAGACAGATGACCACCGCAGCTACGGGTTTCTCTGTGGGACCTCCTAAAGGAACTTGGAGTTTTACAATGGCCCATGCCATGGCAGTTTTGGAACCTCTGGGTGTTTCCCCCATCCAAGGGGCACACATGCAGCATTTGTTCTCAGGCTTCAGAGAGGCAGACGGTAGTGGCCACTCACCCAGGATATGTCTTAGAGGTAGAGTCAGACCAAGAGGCTGAGGCTTCTGCAGTAGCCCCAGGAGGGGTCACTCCAGCTAGAGAGGAAGAGGTCACCCTCCACTCTTGCCGGCATTGTCTTCTTTGTTAAAAGATGAGGCACTAGGAGTGCCATCTGCCACTGTCCTACAGGATTATGTTAGAGTACTTGAAGAGTGGCTCAAGCAGTTAGTTTCAAATGCATGGGTTCGACAATGGCTTGCTTCCCAATGCCTTTGGCTATGTCTACCCTTGTAATTTTAAGTCGACTTAGTGCGTCTACACTTAAAATGAAAGTCGACTTAAAAGGGAACTTACAAAGTCAACCTAGAGCGTCCACACTGGACGCCTAGGTCGACTTCTAGGGGTTAGGGGGACCTTGGGCAGGTCCACGGTGGCGGGGGGGGCACCCCTTGTGTGCAATTGGGCAAAGGGGGACAGGGACCCTGGCAGGGCATGTGGGCAGGGTGTGATGCTGTCCAGATTTAGGAAAGCATTTATGATATTATTTTCTGTTCATATCTCATATATGCTATAATCCATAGGAACTATGTCATGTTTTTTTTATCAACAGAAAGGTAGTAATTTGCTGGGAATGATTATATAGTTCATGTACAGGAATTGTATTTGTATTAGAAGTTAGGATTTTGGTGTTATATCTATACTTTAACTTGTGTGAATCTGTGGAAATACCCGAGACAAGCTGTCTACAACCATT